>JBAMBO010002262.1:600000-1033418 GCA_037044535.1 Lordiphosa magnipectinata | reverse complement strand
TATAGGGGTCTATTTGGAACGGTGAAGGCAGTTTTTGGTCGAGATTCTTGATCTAAGCAAATCTGCCAAAAGGCATCTTTTAGATCGATTTTCGATATACAAAATACAGGCGGTAGACGACTTATTAAGCCATCTAAAATAGGCATCGGATAAGCGTCCTTTATAGTCGCAGCATTAAGTTTACGAGCATCGATACAAAAACGCACTTTTTCTGGTTTGACAATTAGTGCGACCGGAGAGGACCATGGCGATGATGGCGCTTCTTCGATTACACCTTGTTCTAGCATACGATCGATCTCATTGCACAAAAGTTTTTCTTTGGCCGGTGACAATGGATAGAACCGTTGTTTAATTGGCTTTGAACCAGCAGTATCGATCGAATGTTCAACTAAACTTGTTTTACCCAGACCGTCTCTCTCAAAAGAAGGGAATGAGTTGATTACTGAATTTAATTTGGATCTCTCCACAGTAGTCAACAACAATTTGTCTGGCTCATCTTCTTCTACTTTTAACTCATTTATAGCGCAGGAATGGGAAATGGTAATATTGTACCTTCGCCAAAAGTCTATTCCACAAATTATATCCTGTTTTATGGATGATACTATCAGAAACTCAAAATCAGCTTGTACTGAGTTATAATTTAGAAGTATTGTTAAGGTGCCTTCTACGTTTTGTTTCTGCCCATCCGCCGTTTTGACTACTCCTTTCATTTTATCGAACTTAGCTGTACCAGATAGAATGTGTTTAGCCAGGTTTCCGCCAATTACACTCTTGTTTGCTCCGCTATCTAACAGTGCAAGATACTGCTGCCCGAAGATATCTAAATTTATGAAAGGTCGAATATCATCGTTTTTGTTCGAAATGGCTGACACCACAAAACGTTTTAATTTATGTCTAGGTCTCCAAAATTTGTGTATCCGTGCTGCAGCACGTGTTTTTGATACAACGCTAAAATCTGGTTGAAATATTTCTTTCCGGCGTTGATTATATTCTTCTAATCTAACGTGATAAGGCTTAAAATGCCGGAAAGAAGGAAAATCTGGTGAATTATTTGATAAGTCAGGTGGTGAAGACAATATGGTTGGGGTTGGGCTAGGTTCATCCGAAGCTAGTGTCGGATGTCCCCGTTTATTCTCCGGTGAACATCCTGTGCTCCGTTTTCCGGGGCTTTGCTACATCTAACGCATCTGGGCTTATACGTATCTAAAGCTCCACAGCCGTAGCAGAATATACGACGAGGACTAATACAATCGTGGTATCTGTGTCCGGTAGCATCGCAATTCCAACATTTAGTTTTCTCTGGTGATCTAACAACACAAATTTCCTCCGACATTGGCGGTTCAGAGCTAGAGTCAACGCTCTCCTCTTCATGTGCTATGGCATTGACAAACCTTTTAGTAGGATGAGCTGGACGAGAAGCTGCTTTGGATCGATAACTACCAAAAAAGTCTTCGTGTCTATGACACTCTTTACGCAAAGTCGCTATGTTAGGGGTATCCACATGTAAGAGTTCATGTTTCAACTCAGGCTTTAAATTGTGTTTGATTTCAACAGTGAAATCGCTATCAGACATTGGTTCGCGCAAGGAGTCGGCCATAGC
The DNA here is from genome assembly GCA_037044535.1 of Lordiphosa magnipectinata. Classification (NCBI taxonomy): domain Eukaryota; kingdom Metazoa; phylum Arthropoda; class Insecta; order Diptera; family Drosophilidae; genus Lordiphosa; species Lordiphosa magnipectinata. The sequence continues at coordinate 1,031,818 of JBAMBO010002262.1, read as the reverse complement.
TAGCATGCCGTCTAGAAACTCATCAAAAGTCTCATTTGCTCCCTGTTTGCGACGTCTCATGGCTTGCTTAATGTCTCTATCGGTTCGCTGGTCCTGATACCTCTCACGCAATTTATTGCATAATTGGAACCAGTTTAAATGCTCAGCTGCCCTGTGCACTCGCCAATAAAAAGACAACGCAGGTCCAGCAAATAGTAAATTTGCGAACTGAAATAAAACCTCGAAATTTCCATTTAAACATTGGGCAGTGAGACAGTTCACCCGATAAATGAAATCTTCAATCGGTACGTCATTCGAAGTACCGCTAAACTTAATGTGCCAATTCGATATCACGTTTGATATCCTGTCAGGACGTTCAGATACATATTCTTGAGAACCTATGCGAGCGTTATACGATTCGTTTCTCGGAATATGATCCCGATCATGTCGAGTTGGTGGTCTGATCGGTGGAATCTCATTTTCCCATTCGAGTTGAGGGTCTTCGCGAGCTAAAGGCGCATTTTGAGATATGTTCAGATTTCTCATTGTTGCTGCGATTTGATCTGATATGATCGCATTGAGGCTTGCTTGATACTGTTCTAACGATCCTGAAATAATTTGTTGAATTCGTTGCTCCGATATGGCATTCGGATCGGAGTTTGATCTGTTACGTCCGGTGTCTCGTCTAGTATTCTGTGTAGGTCGTACATTGGACACGGTCGGTGTATTCCTAATGTTCGATCTAGTGTTCACGCGATTTCGAGATATAGCCCCTGTGGAGGTATTTTCAACCGCGCCTCTAACAGGTCTATCTGGCTGAGATATAGTTTCTGTAGGTAGAGTTTCTTTTATTAGCAATTTGGTACGTGTGCACTGCTGCCTACAGATTGGACAAGATTCTTTGGTGCTTAACCAGTTCAAGATACAGGAGTGATGGAATTTATGTTTGCAAGGAGTCTCTACTATCACCGTGTCTACACTTGTGTCATTACAAATTGTACAAGCAAGTGCATCATTTGTCGAAAGGGATAATAAATCCTCAGCGCTGCGTCTTACGGCCATAACTACTAATTATGGTTATGGTCGCTCAACAAATATACTAATAACTATATACGATAGTGATATTCGTAATAAACTATATTAAACGAATATAGTGGAGGTAGCGATAAGATAAAATACATACGTAAACGGTAAGAGATAGATTTCGAAAATAATATTTGTAATATAATATGGGTCTTATCCTTCAATAACGGCTTGCATTTCATTAATATTTACTTCTCTAAGCTTGTGTGATTTCTCCAGAATTTCTGAATCTAACATATTAGTTGTGAGAATTTTATCTATAGGAAGGAGGAACTTGACGAAGTCATCCATCAAGGACAATCTCATCTTCATATAGGCAAATATATGCTTTAGTGATCCGATAAATTAATCACCGGGTATAGAACCAAGATTCTGAACTCAGATCTATCAATCCACAGTGAGTTAAAGCATCGATCACACTAAAGATTTACTTCATTAGAATAACGAACGGTAATGATAACTGACTGGTCTGACCCCGTCTTAATTAACAGTTGGTCAGCATCTCCAAGACAAGTTAAAATACGAAAAATATACGGAAACTAAAACTTTTAATATTTGGATAATAAAGGATTGGAGAGGATAGAAGGTTTTTGGATAGCATGGGGCTGACTACACGACTCCATCAATATCGGCGTTGACTAACAGTCTTAGGCCAACAGAGTGTGTAGTGGTTTTGATGGGGCTTCATAAGCTTTTGACAACAAAACAAAATTAAATTAAAATTCGCTTTCTCGGGCCCCACGTTGGGCGCCATTTGTAACCGTGGTAACCTCCGCGGTGAGCGGACAGCATTACTGGGAGCATACTCTGCCTACACGTGCCAGCTTTGCTCAGGGAAAATGGGGTGGGTACTTTTGCACCCTAGTAAACTGTATGGTTACACAGACAAAAGAGAGTAGACAGAGTTCCGGGAGAGGGAAGGACAAGGGATTCAATCCATACGGGGTCTCTAAATTGATCACACAAGCCTTGAAGAAGGAGGGAGAACAAGATGTTAGTGTTCCCTTTCTATTACCCACCCAACCTAGTAAAGGTCAATTGATATTTGTGCCTTTACCCATATTGAATGCAAACCAATTATATCAGGTGCCCATTATAAAGGATTTAACGCATTTTAATCAAAATTCATTAAGGTCAGAAAACAAATTTCATTATATGCGGACTAATTCGGTGGGTCGCGCAATTGTTAAGTAATACAAAAAGGAAACTTTTCTTATTCGCCATAAGCACTAATAATTCAAAAGGCAGACTAGGTGCTGCTGACAAAATAGGGATAGTGTCAAAAGAAAACTAGGAACTAAATGACAATGCAGCGCTTAGATATGATGACCATGGATAGGTACCATGTATAGCTTTAATATGTGAAGTTTGCGTACATATCTAAGCCTTGCACTTGTAACTTGGGGTAGGCATGTAACTCTGTATAAAGGTCTTGATATATATATTTATACTTCGTCTCGATGGACGGTTTTATGCGGCTATGCCGTACTTACAATACTTAAACAGCTTCTCTCACCGTTGTCGACAGGCCTGCTGACTGATGGCTGTATGGGGTTGGAATGTTATCATAAGTAAATGTATATATATCAAAATGCAGACCACATACCATACCACATCTTAAAAATTAAGGGAATGATTAATAAAATGTAATTATATTTAGCTTAAACTAAATAAAGGTTCCTCCAACACTTATGGAGATGGTGACAACGTATGTGGACACGTTGTTTGTAAGTCGATGCTGTCACTAAATGCACAGCGATACAAACACACAGTGGGTGCAGGTTGATGAATCTCTGTGGGGGCACACGCACAGTGGGTGTGACATATGAAGGTGCACCGAACACCGAAAGCACAGTGGGTGCAAGAGGGTAACACAGCCTGGTACAACACACTTGCAGGGTTGCGGATTGGATCCTAATGCATGTCCCACGCTTTTGACGAATTGTTGTTGTTGTTGTACGCAGTCGTCAGGGCTAGTTGTCTAAGCGGAGCTCCGCAAGCGGCTACTTCTGACTCCGGCAGGCCACGTGTGGCAACCGCAAAGGCCAGGACGTGTATAAAACGATTTCCACTAGGGTATAAAAACACTTTAGTACACTGCGGAGATGCTGTGATCATGGTAATTACCTTTTCTAATTGAACATACACACACATACATACATACATACATATGTGTGCATGTGGCTACATACATATGTGTGTGTCGCACTTTTTAGGCGTAGGTTTAGACAACCTCGACCGGCATCCGTCACAGATTGGCTATACCACGCTGGGGTACACGATAATCTCGCCCAATTGCATATATGAACTGCAGAAACGAAATATTTATAACTCGCGTTTGGAGTTACACAGCTTTGCATACCTGGTTTTAGGTTAGGTCGAACAAATGCCAATAAATTAATTTCGCAAAAGGAATTGCGAACGACAGCGGCAAGCTGATCGTCGCAATCACTGGATCACCAGGATGCTGTTGTGGATGGATGAGTTCTGTCCTAATTTATTAACTTTTTGGTCACACACAATGAAATTTTTAATTGAAGGCACGTCTGTCGTCTTTGGCCGGAAGATGGAAAAGAAAGTGTGACCGCCGCTTGGCTCTTGAAGCGAATCGAGCTAACGCCACTATCGGCTGCCTCGATTGGGGAACTGCCAACTCGTGAGGATCTGCACTGCTTGTCGTGGCAGTTAAAACCGTTGCGCCCACACGACTATTCAAATTCAAATAAACGCACCCCTACAGCCTGCAAGTATAAGAAATATATGTCCCATACATGTCAAACCTCTATCTCTTACCATCTCTGAGATCTCTTCGTTCATACGGACAGACAGACGGACAGACGGACAGACGGACGGACGGACAGACGGACATGGCTATATCGAATCGGCTGTTGATGCTGATCAAGAACATATATACTTTATAGGGTCGGAAACGATTCCTTCTCCCTGTTACATACTTTTGCACAAACTTAATATACTCTATGTACCTTCAGTACAGAGTATAACAAGAAACAAGAAAGTTCTTGACAACAAATGTTTCAAATGTTCTTGAAATGAGTAAAGTTGTACTCAATCGGAAAATATTTGCTTTGTATCAAAGTTCCCCAAAATCGGGATTCTGCATAGAGAGAAATAGAAAGACAGTTGGCTCTCTTTTTGTACTCTCTTGTTTTTTTCAGCTCAACCACCAGACAGAAAAGTATAAGCAGGCCTCTTGATGAGAATCTAATAAAGTGTGCAATAGCTCAATGTGCTACCGCGCCATTCCATAAGTTGTTCGTAAAGTGCAGCAGGGATCCGGGTTCAATTCCCAGTCAAGTCCGAACCAATTTTTCTCCGTTTTTTCTGAAAGACTTAAATGAAACCAGTTGGTTGGAGAGGATCGTTGAAGTTGTTGTACAGCAATGTCTCTGATCCTATGGAATATGGGTGGAAGAGCAGCAGCATATCCAGCGCATCTCCTCCCTTCCATTTCAATCCAAAGAGTTACGCCAAGTTTAATATTCCTCCCGAGTCCCAAAATGTAAGGAATCCGCTTATAAGCCTGATCCAAAATCAATCAAATTTCTTTCCCCAGTTGAGTTTAAAATGTTCTTCAAAACGGAACCATATCAACATGTTTTCATGTTTCATGCACTGTTTTTGGTTACATTTGTGCTCATCTTAAGTCCAATGTTCTCGGTTTTTTTTCCTCTGTGCGTGCTTCAGATATAGGTTTTAACCAAATCTAACTAAGGGGCGCTACAACAACCATAAGTTGCTGTTTCCTAAAAATTTATATTCTTTAGGCTTTTCCTTCCCCTAACTTACCGTCATAAACAAAAAGAACAGCATCCATGACTTGGTCCACAGTTTACTCAAACCCCAGGTATGTGTTTGCATAGCATAATACTGAATGCCCACCAGTAAGGTACCTATAATGCCAAAGGCCACCAAAGTCAGCAGCGAAAACATCTGACAATCCTCTTGCAGCGCTCGTCGGCTCATGGCACGAGAATACCAAAGGCGCAAAGATTGCAGGCAAGAATAGCTGAAACAATGAACGGAGGAGCAATTAGGAAAATTCATTGGGCTTAGACTGATTAAAATGTCTAGGTTTACTCTTTGAACTGGTTGTCGCATAGTGCGCGCACTTACCGCAGCGTTTGCTCCGTATTGTAACGAAACTGGCACAGCTCGCAGGTGGTGCAACGCGAGGTGCTAATCCAACGCTCCAGACAATGTACATGCACATAAGTCAGCGAGCCCTTGCACAAACAAGGCGACACAAGTCTGCAAACAAAAGAATTAGAAGCGGGTTGGGCGGGCGATGATTATAATGAAAAACAAAGGATTAAGGCTGCGAGGAGTCAATGGTGCTGCATGTTAATTGCCATCATTATAAATAAATAATTAAATGAATTACGCTAAATGCATTAAATGTCTGGCAATTAATTTTCAAAGCGATTTGCGTAACAAATACACTCACTGTTCGGGATTTTCAGCATTGTGACAAATGCGACAAACAAGCGAGCCAATCGATGGCATTGAATCGCTGGACACGGATGTTTCATAGCCCAAAAGTAGGTTATTGCACTGTGTGGTCCCATCAACACAATGACGCAGCGTGACAATTGAATCCGATGCGGTCGTTTTGTGCGTGGCATAGGCTGAGCTGGTGGCTGCGGCCAGAGCTGCCTCAGTGCGAGCCAATGGATGAGCACAGCTCTCGGAATTATGCTGATGAATTTGAAACTGTACATTTGGCTTCAGGCCCAACGAAATCGAGCAGGCTGGCTGCTCGGCTGTCAGCGTATCAGCCAGCGTATCATCTTTTTCCTTAGAATTAATGCAAGTCTCCACAATGATCACACCAGGTGGGATGCTATCATCAGCACTGCTGGAGGATATTAGCTCATCCAATTCCAATTGTAAGGTGGTGTCTGGCTTGTGGTCAACAGCAACGCTGCCAGGGGCATCTAATCATAAAAAAATCGCATTATTGGACTTGAAAGTGATTTGGTTATTAAGGGAACTAACCAGACTTTTTGCACTCCATTTGCATCAGCTACAACTTTGTCTACTTTTGTAAATACCAAAAATTTAAACTTTAATACATAATTTCGTGTAAAAGAATGTTAAGGAGTTTTTGATTTGTTTATGTGAATTGAAAATGATTTAAGTTAGGTGTTGGTTGGCGTTTAAGTCAAGGATTACTTGGGGGGTAAACGAACGTTGGACGAATTTTGGATTTTGATAAGGGTTAATAAAAAATACCCTTAATTTGTTTATAAATCAAAAAATCTTAATTTATTCTTGTAAATTCATTTCATTCCCTTCAAAGTAGTCCCCTCCGGATGCAATACACATACAGTGCTAACTTTTTTTAAATTTTCCGGTATAGCCTTCAATTCCTTCTTCGTTTCGGTTTCTATCTGATATATCGATTCAAAACGGTGTCCACTGAGCGATCTCATGAGTTTAGCGAAAAACCAGAAGATACCTGGTGGTAAATCAGGTGGTTGCGGAATAATATGGGTCGAGTTTTTGGGCGAAATGATTACGAATTACGAGTATTACCTCTCCACACATCCCGCCTTAAGCATAACACTCAAATAGTAATCTTTGTTGACAGTTTGGCCGGTTGAAAGGAATCCATAATGCACCATTCCACGATAATCAAAATCAAGTACGAAAGTCGGTCAAGCCCGACTGTAAAATACTCTCTACCTGGAGTAGCAGCTGAAAGCAGCGCTGCTGAAGAAAAGCTGGCGCCGGTGATCAGCTGATTCCGGGTCGTAAGAGTAGATTCAAGTCCTATCTCCAGTTATGAAGCTTTTCAATTTGTCTTGATAGACGGAAAGCATTGTTTCACGTGGCGCTGTTTTCCATGTAATGGAGCATTTTTGGTCACCTAACGAGATTTCACTTTTTTGAGGCCTAAATGGTCACTCAAAATGGTTTTCAATAATCCTTCCCATATTTCAATAAGTCAGTAAGGTCTTGGACTGTTAATTCGATTTTTCGACGCGTAACTCATCAGTTGATGTTCATGGACGTCCTGGCCTCGTCTTCAACGCTTTTTCGACCCTTATTGAATATTTTGTACCACTCATAAGCTCTTGTTTTCAATAGAGCTGGCTCAACGCAGGCCTTCTGCAACATTTTCAAAACAAAATTTAATGGAACTACGTAGTTGAATAGTTTCAGACATTATGAAAACCGAAAAGTTCAATTTTAGCTGTTTACAAAAGGATGCGTATCTAAAGAGCTTACGAATATTTTGACGTGTAATTTTGCACAGATGTCAGTGACAGTGTTGGCAACTTAAAAATGATAACAATTGTGGCGTGTTTAAGAATAAGAAAAATTTAAAAAATAGTTTTCCTTACTAAGACCCATTTTCCGACCGATCGGTCCTATGGCTGCCATTTGATATTGTCATACGATTTCGATCAATTTGTTAAAGCTGAGAAACAGATCATAAACAGGTCGTAGCGAAGTTCGGACGAAAGCTTTAAGCTATTTCAGCTGCGTCAGCCTAAAAGCTTAAGCAATGCACTCCTGATTTTATTACTTTGCAGTATTCAACTCCATGCAGTTCTCTTTGAAGGAGGGGCATTTTTAGCAAAAAGCCTACTGATGATAGGACCGGAAGGTTCTTGGAAAAGTACAGTGTAGAATGAATAAGTTGTTTATAATTTCGAAAGCTTATTGATTTTGCGTAAAGATACAATTGAGTACGTACTTCACTTCCAGTTCTCAATAGCTTATGCGGTTTGAAAAGTCAAGCTCCTTTAATAATTGTCCCTGTCAGGCAATTGTTTCTGAATCGACTTTTGCTTTCATGGATGATCCACAAGTGCCTTCATCCAAAAATCTTAAAGACATAGTAATTTCCACTTTTAAAATGCAGACAACTTTTTGTTCAAACAAACTCAGTTCCACACTCCGATCCCCTTAATGGAACTGCTAACCAATTCTTGGTGGTTCAGTTGGCTGACAAACATTAATTGCAATTGACAGACTGGAACAGTCCGCTGTCAGTGCACCTCTTGCCCATTTAACACACACTCGTGAGTACATATGTATATCCAGACTGCATTGCCCCCATTTTTTTTTTGTGTTTGCCTCCATAAACTCTAAATTGAAAGTGTAACAGTTACGGCAAATAACTTTGCCGCCACTTGGCTTCCATTACGGACGGGGCTTTCAGCCAAAGGACTTTATGGGCAGCCAAAGTTTGGCATCCTGATGTAATTTATGCTCGCGTTGTTAGTTCGTTAGCCGGAGTTTTGTTGCGGGTGATATTACCATACCAACTGCTTCTGATGGTCTCCCTTTTGTATTTTCGTTTTCGCTTCGTTTTTTTTTGATGCTCCGGAAGCTGCTCCTCGAATCCGCTTGTTCAACTTGACTTGCCAGGATTGTCCGTTCACTGTTGATTTATTACGCACCGAGTGCCGCCAACATTTTCATAAGCGTTTCATGGCTACATCAGCAATTTACCCAGAAAGTATATAAAACAAAAACTTTTAGGCAGCGAACCCTTTTTAATGCCAACAGCAGGACAATGTGCGTTGTTGTAGCTTTTGACGCCCCGCGAAAAAAAGAAAAAAAAAATAACAAAGTAAAAAATCTGTTTACAACTTTGTTTACAAAATGCTGGCAAAAGTTGCCGCTGAAGTCTTCATTTTTTTTATTGTCTGATAATTGAGCTTTATGTTTTCAGACTTCGATGAAGGGGCAATTTCACGTGTATTAAGTTCATTAGGTTGGGCGCAGACAGGCGGCAAGTTGTTATTAATTAAGGTAATACTCACGAGGGGATATTTTTAATATATTATGATAACTACGATACCAAATATCTACTTTTTATCTACCAATAACCTTGGACCAGCGTACTCATTTTAAGCATTGTCATTTGTACGTTTTCATTTACATGTAAAACGGCACTTAAACCTAAAGAATGACCTTTGTTGGTCAATTGAACACATCTGCTTACAGAAAGTAATCGCACGATCGTAAAATAAGCACGCTTGCTCGTAAAAAGAAACAACCTTTATACAGCAAGAACATGTGTTGATTGAATACAAATGTTTACTCATAAAAAACGAACAAGGCCTCCAAATGTGTATGGTAACAAGCAGTTTCAAGAAAGTAATCCCTAGAGTAAGCTTTGATAGTAATTCTTTACCTAGTCCTGGAGTATAGTTTTAAGCGAGCAAACAGCTGATATCTTCCTACATTTGTATCCTTTCTCTTATAAGCACACAAGCTAAGAGATTGAGAGAAGCTTGGCCTGGCCGTTGGGGGCTGTAAAGCCAATTTGACATTTTTTACAGCTGATATCAGCGAATGGTAATGAAAAAAAATTGTATTAGAACTATTTTCAGAAAGTGGTAATCGTCTGGAATACAGACTCTTTGCTGTCAGATTCCAAATCGTTTTTCATGTTACTTTTATATTGACTGCAAATATTCTGCTGATGTTAGGACCGGGAGTTTTTTGAAACAGTACTGCACAAACAAACCAATGCTAACCCATATGTAATGTTTAAAATTTTTATTCATTTGTGTTGTTTTTTTTGAAAATAATCAACCTTTGATCTTGGGCCGGCTAAACAAACACTTTGACTAAGATCAAAACAGGTCGCTAAAACCCCTATATAATAATTCGAAATATATAGAAAATTTTCCCTTTTTTCTGAACCATATAAATCGGATGTGTTCCAGAAATCTCTAGAGATTTTCGTACAAACGATTTTATTTGGAACTAATCTAGTAGGACTTTATATGTGATATGATAAGAATAAGGTTGGCTACTACGCATTAAATTAGCTTGGACCTAAGCAGTCGGTTTCAAATCGCTCAACTTTTGTCAGCTAATCTAGCAGTCGGCACATCACATATAAAGACAAGCAGTTTTAATTTGAAATGCAAGCGATTATACAAAAATCTCTAGATATTTCGGGAACACACCCGATTATGTTTGGTAAGAAATCAGCTTGAGTTTCTAAGCCGGCAGTTCGGATATACTTGTCTCTTTCTTCTTTCATCCTTTTATCATTCTTTTATGTGCCGTTCGTTGTCCTTACCTTCATTTCCTTCTTGAATTCCGAAAACTCTTTCTTTCTTTTGCTATTATTTTATTACTACTTCATTAGTTTTTCCTACTTCCTTCTGCATCTTCCTTACTTTCAATATCTTTCCTACTTTTCCACCCTAATTCCTTTTATTTCTTACCTTCCTCAGATGATTTGTGACTAAGCTCCGTTCTTGGTATTTTCTTACTATCTAATTACTCTCTTTCCCTGGCTTATCTTTGGAACATTTTCATACCCGTTATTCGTAGAGTAAAAAGAGTAAACTCCCACAGTTTTTAAGATATCGATCTCAAGCTCTGAATTCACATTTTTATTCGCTATATCTATAATCTCAGAAACTTTCATAAATATAGCATAATAAACGGAGGTTGTATAAAAAAACGTTGCCTACTTTTGGGCGTGTCATCACGTTGTCTGCTATAATGTTATCTGTAATGTATGTGTTAATTAACATAAGGCTACTAAACATTTCGGGCAAGGACCGACTTACACTCTCGCTTCAGTTTTTTTTAAGTATTTCGTAATGTTTATACCGGGGGTGCACTGCCCCTATGCGCACGCCACGCATTTGTTGTTGTTATCCGCATGGAGATAGCCGCTCGTATAGACCTTACGCATAGCTTATGGCTACGCGTAGTACAACAACAACTTCATATGTGTTCCCTCTTCTCTTTCTCTCCTATGCCTCTTGAAAGTTCAAACCCAATGCCTAATTAATTCGCCTTATCTAATGTATGCTGATGATTTGAAATTTTTTTGATCTTTTAAAAACCTTGGAGATTCTGAAGCCCTTCAATGTGATTTGAATTTACTGCCTCTTTACTTTTCAAAGTGCTTCTATGTAACATTTGAAAAACGCGAGCTGCCGATTGCTCATCACGCTTTAAGTCGACAATATGAAGCCTTGGATTTAGGGGTGGTGTTTGACTCTAAATTTCAGTTTTTTTGGCATCTAAATTATATCCTCCCCAAAGCTTATTCAATGCTCAGCTTTGTAAAGCGCAACACGAAACAGTTCAATGAACCTTATACACGGCTAAGTCTGTACTCTGCCTTAGTGCGTTCTAGGATTGAATCTGGAATCCTTCCGCTGCCTTTCATGTGAATAGGCTGGAGCGTCTGCAGAACCGATTCCTCAAATTTGCACTTGCCAATTTAAATTTTTCAGTGCCTTTGCCACCGTATTTGAGTAGATGTAGCCTCATGCATATTTCTACCCTTGAGGACAGGAGAACAATTGCGTCTTTAATAATTTTAAATGACATTATAACCGGCAATATTAATTGTTCTAAGCTGCTTGGCAAAATTCCATTTAATGATTCTCCCAGATTCTCTACTTGCCATGGTTCCATTTAGAGTGGGGACTCGTAGGGCCAACTATGCCCTCAATGATCCGATATCTAAAGCCCTTCTTACATACGGTTCGACTTTAGCAGCAACAATGTTACTGTTAAATAATTACTTAGGGACTTTTTCTTGTAGCTTAATTGTTGCTGTTAATCTTAAGTTTTATTGTAGTAGCCATGTAAGTTTGTTCGTTGGCGAAATACACTAAATAAATCAAAAAAATGAAGATTTTGTTGTTGGAATATTAGACACACACACATCAGCAGGCAATGCCCTGTTTTTTCTTTCTATTTATTAAGCTTGTTCCTAACAGAGAAATATTTTCTTCATTTGTATTGGTCTTTATGCGGCCGTAAGCTGACTCTGGTTTAAACATTTGTCTAGACATACATTTACTAATTGAACTCAGACTCAGACTACTAAAAGCCTCAGATTTGAGATTAGCTTAGGGAGTGCTAAGGAAATATACAAACTTGTTTCGCTATCAATTTGTTCACTACAAAAATGTGTGAATTTGCCAAACAAATATTGTTTCAAAACACAAACTCGTACATCCCCATCATATACCCCTTAGCAACTTCAAATTTAATGAAATTTTCACACCATTTCCTGAGCATGGACAAAGACCAAAGCTAACAACAACAACAACAACAAAACTAATAGAAATTGCAGCTGCAACAGTTTCGGAAAGTGTAAAGTCTCTTGGTTAGAAACGCAGAAAATGCGTCAGCAAAAGTTTTTAATGTATTTTCGCCAAGTTTTCCACACACAGACACACGCACGCTCAACCACACAGCTAAAACTTGCCTCATTTTGGCAATGCTGTAAAATGACAGAAAACAAATGCGAAAGCAGCAAAGAAAAACTGAAAACGGGGCCAGCGAAAGTTTTTTTTTTTCGTTTGCGCCGCCGCCGCCGACGACACAAAGTGTTAAATAATATAAAACTATGCTTGAGGTATTTATTTAAACCTAAAGACATTACGAAAATTATACCCCAAGCACTGCGCAAAAGTTTTCCACGCTGGGGGAGTTGACAGGGTTGGCCAGCCACCTGGACAAATCCTTGAGCTGAGCCCAAAAACTCCTTGACAAGGGGCTGCCTGGTGAAAGGATTTAGGTGTACACGGCGAGTGTGGAATGCTGGAATGTGGGTATGTGGGTACTTGGCCAAAATTGTTTGCTGCAAAGTTGTAAAACTTTTCACTTTTGCTTTTTCAGGTTTTAGTTGGAAATTAAATATTAAAGTGTTGAGCTGGTTGAGTTGTAAACTGAATTGGGTTGGCTCGTATACTTATCTAATAAATGGGAAGCTAGTTTAGTAGTAGTTTTTTCCCATTTTCCATACGCCCCGTATGCCAGGGGATCAACTACAGCTCAATTGAAAATGTTGTTTAGGATTTGATTTTCTCGCTTGGTGACCTTTTTCTCGCTTCGGCGTTTCATTTACATATATTTTGCAGACCGTCTGGGAGCCGCCTTTGGTTTGATAAGCAGGCCACATAAAATAGACGCGTAAAAGTTTTACAAGCGAATGATTTTTATTTTTACGAATTACGTGACCGTTTTTATTTGCCATTTGTTTTGTTGTGTGTTGATTTTCCAGCAAATCGAATAAATAGTTGTCCGAAAGGATTTTATTAGATGCATTAATCTGCAGAGAAAGGATGTAAACTTTGTGTCTGGTAATTAAAATTGAGCAACACAATAGCAACAACAATTGCACAAACTAAGGTCATTAAATAAATTGGAAACAATGTGCCAAAAAAGGGCCCAAAAGTCGACCCGAAGTGGCCCCAAGAAATCACAGTCCAAGCAGAGACACACAAAATCATGGTTAATGGCAGAGGCCCCCAAAGATTTTTGCTAGCAAACGGCAATGGCCCAGGCAGAGGCAATCAAATGAAAATGTAATTCAAGCCATAATAAAATCCGTCCAAATAAAGGGCGAAAATGGCCTTAAAGCTTGTCTGCTGAAGGCTATTTGAAACAGTTCAAGAGATTCCGCTGAGAGCAGCAGAGCTTTGACAACAATCGTTTTTGGCCTTTTCAACTAGTTCATCGGTTCACAGACTTTGCAATTGTTCGGGCCGTAATTTATGTATCGATATAAGCACAATGCGCTTTTGTTCCATTTCCTACCCTTTTTCAGGCTCAAAATGTTTACCGGATTTAGGCATTTTGTTGCTGTTTTCACTGTTTGTTGATTAAATGCCACAGCAAAGCGGCCAAATGTTAAAGATTAACAAAAACAAACAAGCAAACAAAAAAGAAAAAGTAAACTTCACGCTTTGTTTTTCCCACCCAGCGATTTTCCAAGTCGTGTGAACAGCAGCAGGAAAACAAGACAAAATTCGCAAAAACCCACTTAAACAGAAAAGTTTTAAGTGCGGAATTTGTAATTTTCGTTCAACTTTTCAGACGTTGGCCAAAGAGTAAGCAATGGAACTTAAAAGCAAACCTTCTCTTGCTCTTCTTGTTTTTAAGGTTTCCTGGATACGCAAACGTGATCTGCATATACTCACCGCTGGTGGCACAACTTACACATCCGATCAGCGTTTTCAGGTAAGTGTTTTGTTCTAAAAGGGTGAGATAATTTGAGAGAGTGTTAACTGGTAATTGTTTACAACAGGTCTTACGCCCAGAGGGATCAGCCAATTGGACGTTACAAATAAAATATCCACAACCGAGAGATTCAGGCGTTTATGAGTGCCAAATTAATACGGAACCCAAGATGTCCTTATCGTATACCTTCAATGTAGTGGGTGAGTAGAGGAGAGTTATACTAAATGTGGACTTAAAAAAGTGAGATTTTTGGATACCTCAGGAAAATAAGTATATGTGCAGTATATTGCTTTTGGGTATGCCAAATTCTGTTGTTGTAATCTATTTTAAGAATGCCTATGTAAAATTCTTCTTTAGTACCGCTATCACAGATTTGCGTGCAGTGATTTGATTTTCTTAGGAAATAAGTATATGTGCAAACAGAAATTAGTGTGCATTTGACGGTCAGCATGACAAAAAGTGGATGGTAGATGATTAATTAAGTTTATAGAAATGAAAAACAAAACGTAAATTAAGTAGTTGTTGAATGAAGCTCATTAAACGATTTCGGCTAAGAATGTCTCGTGGAACGCATTTGTCAACCGAGGATAGCGGACTAGTCCAAGGACTAAAGTAAAGTAAAGCTACCATCTCAGAACAACCTTCAGAGTGTCTCGACACAGAAAAACGGTTGCTTATTTTTTTAAAAATCCAAACTATTATGGTTAAATCTAACGCAGTGGCAGACCAAGCAATATCGATGACAGTTGCAAGCGTGAAATTAAGCGCCTCGCTGTAAACAAGTAAATGTTTTGAAACGACATTAGACGTCATTTGGAGCTCAATATCAGTAGGAGAAAGATTCATCAACTTTTAATGGAAATAGGAACATTATACATATAACCTCGAGGGCTGAGCGTGGTCTCATTCGAAAGGTGGCGTCTTAAAGTTTTGTTACCTTCCAGTCAGGCGTGAGCATTTGTCGTAGAGGCTTCTTTATCCAACGGTCGCTCAGTGATCGCAACGCAGCGGGCCTTCCGAAATCATATTCATCTCGCGCCCTTGGCCCCTGTTCCAGACAGGAAATCAATTGTTGGTTGGGTCAACTGTTTTCGTGTAACCGGAAGGGGGCCCATCAAATCACCAAAAAAATTCGAGGCTGTGAGACAATCAATTCTCCAATCAGCGTCCCTTGAAGAAATCGCTCTGAAGCGTTTCTTGAAAACGTCTCTGACGATGCAATTGTGTTTTTCAGTGATGAAGCTCACTTTCACCTGTTCGGATGTGTCAATAAACAAAACATGCGATACTAGGCTGAGACAACCCCCCGACAACTCCATCAGAGGCCTTTGCACTCGCCAAAGGTCACAGTTTGGTTGCGCTGCGTTGCGATCACTGAGCGACCGTTGGATAAATAGGCCTCTACGGCAAAAGCTCTTTGCACGTTGCTCCACCGCATGATCACGCCTGACTGGGAGGTAACAAAACTTTAAGGCTCCACCTTTGGAATGAGACCACGCCCAGCCCTCCAGGTTATCGTTGAGCGGAATGAAGCTCATTTCAGAAACGGGAGTTATGTTGCCCCATCCTGTATATAGTTCCCGAGTGCCAGTAGCGAAGCTATTATCAGGTCACCTCAATCCTTGTTTGGCATTTGCAGATAGGCATAACTTTTGAACCGAAAAAAGTTATATTTAGTTGGCTGTCATAAGTTTTGGCGTGACTTAAAACTACCAAGAGAACATCGCGTTAAAAGGAACCACGATGGTGGTTCCCTAATGGTTTGGGCGTATTTCGGATATGCAGGAAAGTCTCGCATTTGTTTTATTTTAACAAAGACATATTCGGTGATCTATATTCAGTTGCTGGACAGAGAATTGATGGATATTTCAGCAGAACAACGCTCCAAAAACTATCAGTTCTTGAGTGGCAGGCGATAAGTCCTGACTTTAATCCAATTAAGGTGCTCTGGGGAATCCTTTCAGCCAGAACTTACAAATCAGGAAGGCAGTTTGACACCATTTTAGGCACTTATGGGACGCTTTGGTTGCAGAATGGAAGTTAATAAGCAATGTAACGCTTCAAAATCTTAAAGATTCTATGCCAAGTCGCTCTATGACCGGAAAAAATCAGTGCTGTCAGAGCTTATTTACCACAAAAATGTGACAGCCATGTGCAACTTTTATCGATAGCTATATGCACCCGTGTGCAGATGAAAAGGAGTTGCCTTGGGCACGTCAGCTTCCTGAAAACACCCGAAACGGTCCTTCAAATAAAGTATACAATAGATTAGTTAATGATTCAATCAAATGGATGTGAGCTGCGGACTCTGTGGTATCACGGATTAGCTAAAGAGGCGTCAAAAGCTGGCGTAGATATCTCAGGTATCATTCACTTAGAGTTTAATCACGTCCATCTTAAAAGCATAAATATGATGGCGAGCTCCTGCTACGGTTTTAATGTTCACAATGTTGCTGCCCCGTTGGAATTTTATCGCATCGTCAGAAGAGGAGTCGATCCAAGAGCAAGAGCCGTAAATGTAAGGTGATTGGTATGTCTATACGCACATCTTTGTTGCGATTGATCAAAGCGAAAGGATTGCATCATGGTGTGACATGCAGATTCGCCGCTGGGGTATTGTGAATTGCATTGACATATATACGGGACAGCAGATTGATGTCCTTCTCAATGATGTCGTGGAATTCACGCATTATGGCTCTGATTAGATGCCGTTAGCAGTTCTTCCCATGCCCTTTAAATGTTGATTAAGCTAATTTTCCAAAAGCATTTCATCCTCACTCGCCAAATTTCAATGTAAACATGTAAATTCGGTTAATAAGGTCTATGAATTAGAATTAAACTTAATCTAATTGGTTTTGTTAAAACTACATTCAATATGACAAACGTCAATGCACATATACTTCTTTCCCTGGGATATAGTGAGATCTTGATTGGGGTTCTGTCTTTTGACTTGTTTTTAATTTTGTGGGGCGGGGGGAAGATGTATACTAATTTCTTTATCCTTTATCGATTAAGAATCACAGCATTTATTGCTTTGCCCTTGTAAGTATGCAACAATTTTTAGAAGAGCCCTCCCTTCCTTATCCCACACACACACTCATACACACTTAGAGCCCATATTATTTGTGAAACTGCCTGCTAATAACAGCAAACAACTTTTGGCCATTTTGGCTCAGGAATATAGGCAAATAGCAAGAGTTTTCAGGGCATTTGCCATTGCCTTAAAATTGGTCACAAACCACTGAAGTGATTACTTTTATGTGTTATGCTGTTGAAATTGGTTTAAGCCCAGGAGCTTGAAGCTCGCGTCTGTTGCCGTTTCAAGAATGCTTGCAAGTTTCATGAGCTTAAGGATGCCATAGAATATGCATGTTATTTATACTTACACACACACACACACGAGTGTGTGTGCTTGCTGTCGTTAGCAGCAGTTTGCCGTTAGCTAAGTTTTAACACCCACTGTGCGGCTTTTTGTGCCCAGGCCTGAAGCATTTTCTTGCTGCGCTCCGTGTGATTATAAAATTTTAAATTCGATTATGTACAAATTGGCCTGCTGAGCAGTGAATGTGTTTCCTCTCTGAATTTCCTCTTGTAATTGGTTTAGCTTAGTTCACATTTAAGGACAAAAGATGCCTTAAGTTTTTTTCTTTTATGCATTTTTATGTTGCATTTTTATCACAATTCGCATTAGCTAAATGCATTTTGGTTAAAACCTTTTGGTGCGGAAGAATGCCTTCAATGAGCTTATTTGATTTCTGATTTCACTCTCTATGCATGTGTGTGTGTGTGTGTGTGTCTGACTGAACTTGGTCACATGAACAAAATGCTATGGTCAGCCCTCCGTTGGTTATGAATGTTTTAGCAAAAGCTTCTGGAAAATAAGTTTAAACGTATGTGAAAGCGTCCCAACAACAGTAACTACAACTTGACAGACTGACAATCCAAACGTCAGCTCAGACAGGCACATAGACACAAGCAAAAGTCATAAATATTACATTTGCGGAAATGCAAATGACTGCCAAACCGCCTGCATATAACCACGCCCACTTCCAAGCTCTCACATGTGCCCATTCACATTTGAATGTCCAAAAAGAAATGCGCATATAAAATATTCGACATGCCACTTACGCGGAAACAGCAAGCAGCAGGTCAGAAGCAGTGGTGCGAAAACAATTTGTTTCATTGCCAAATAATTTGGGTTGAATTTTCAAATTCAAATAAATTCAAGAAATATAAAAAGTTCTGATAACTAAAGTTATAACAGGACGAACGAGGAGTAAAAAACTCAATTGAAATCTGGTAAAATTATAACCATAATCAAATGCAGTTTAAAGAAAGTTCTACCGATAATGCTTTCTTTTTAGCATTTCAAACTTCTGGTCAAAGTAAAAATTTTCAAATAAACTTTTACGCCACTGTAAAGTGTCTGCTGCTGATGCTATTGTCGCTGCAAGCGCGATTTGTTGTTGTTGTTGTTGTACCCGTATTTTTTATGCGCTTATGCAAATAAAAATTGTGAACTAAAAACTCCATAAATTTGTTTTACTGAAATTCCATTACACTCCAAAGTCGAGTCGAGTCGACGAAGAGAAGCTACACAAAACAGCGGCAAGTTGACCAGAGCATCATAAACATAAATCCTCCTTCCTCTGTGTTGCCGCGCCTCGTTACATATTTTCGACATTTTAATGCAACCAGCAGCCGCCACTCGAATTGCTTAAATTACCAAGTTTATGGAGCTACAACAGCGGAGTCTCAGCTAGAAGGTGCCACAACTATGTACACACACACACAGCCAACTGAACTGGCAAGTTGACTCCAAGTTGTCGCCTGGATTCGATTTAATTTTAAATTTAGGGTAAAAAAAAAATGTGAATGGAAAAAATTACCAAATATGCTGATAAAGCGAGCAAATTGTAAATGAAATTATGTGTGCTCCTTCTTTTGACACGCCAAGACAAGCAGGCCAGAGCGTTGGATACAAAAAAGGTGTTGTTGATGCTGTTGAAAAATTTGTTTACCCTCGCGAGAATGTAATCAAGCGAAAACTCTACGCGCTGCTAACTAAGAGTAAGGGAAATTGTTAAAAATAAATTGCTCCAGCACAAAAAAAAAAAAAACAACAGTCAACAGTCTCCTGCGAGTCTGACTCAGCTGCAGCTGATGGGGCGAATGAAACCTGACAAAATTGACGGCAACGTTGGCAATTTGAATGCGTAGCCCGCGCACGAAGATGAAGATGCCAAGTAGATTGCTCATTTTGGCCATCATAAAGCAACACTTTTCATGCTATTGACATTAGCTGTCAGCAAATTGTATGCAATCAAGCGCAAATAATTTTACAGACTTTAGAAGACATTCAATTTGTAAGCATTTTGTTGCTGCGTTTTTCTCTGATATTATACAATGCAAGAAAATGCACCAAAGCTGCTTAAAAGAGTCAAGTAAAAGCAATTTTAGTTTCATCTGCGTACTTTTTTTTGACACTTCCACTAAATTTTCATAAAGAAAGACGACTCAAGAACAGAGAAAAAAATCTCAGATTTTCGGATTAAAATCAATCATAAACGCTGTCAACAGTCGGTCGATCCCAAGTAGGAAAGGATTGACCTGAGTATTGATCCAGGAATTCTTGTCTTAATGCCAACTTTTTTCAATTGGCATATATTGAAAACACACAGGCTTTAAAAGATCGAATTGTTGCTACATTCAGAAGGTCCTATATTGAATATAGGTAGATTTTCCAACTTGATTTGAGCTTGAAATTGGCTTTTTGGAAGAATACCAGAGATTAAACTGAGCTCGACATTCAAACAATATTTAATTCGTTAAAATAATTGCTTTAAAAATGGCCGAGATTGACTTCAGCTCGATGTTCAAACTCATTTTGATCCCAATATATCCCAATTATTTAATCCCAAAGCAGAATCATTTTAAGCTTGTTCGAGATAATATTGAGCACAATATGCAACTTACGTTCCCTCTTAATTGAAAATTCGCCATTAGAATATGTGGAGGAAGCAAGAAATTTGTGTTTTTATTTCAATAGAAATCTCGACTGGAACACTCATATAATAAAAGCTGTAGGAAAAACGTATGGAGTGTTAAGAAATCTTTATCTGTCCCAACAATATCTCCCAACCAACACTCGCCTTCAAATAGCAAAAGCATTTCGGCTGCCTACACTTTTCTATGGCATCGAACTAGCGAACTGTGACGCTTTAAATTCTGGCAAACTGAAGATTGCACATAACAATATTGCCCGATATGTTTATAGACTAAAACGCAGAGACCATGTATCCAGCTTCTCAATAAAATTATTCGACCTTCCCCTTCAATCATGGACCAAATTCAGGGTGTTAATTCAATTGCACAAAATCATCTTTAAAAAAGAACCACTGTATCTATTTGAAAAACTAGAGTTCTCAACATCAAGACGAACAAATAATTTAGTCATCTCAAGGCATAAACTCCTAGTATCTGAAAGGCAATTTAGTATTCATGCTGTTCGGATTTGGAATCAATTACCAAACTTCCTAAAATGCATTAGAGGCGCAACACAGTTTCAAAATGAACTAAAAACATACCTTACATGTCAAATTTCTTAATTAATTTTTACATGTAATGAATAGGTAGGGAAATTTTAACGATTCAAATAATATAACAGGATTAGAAATATAAAAAATTATAATAATAGTTTTAACTAAAATTAATATAAAAAATTCAAATTTAATGTTAAATTATGTAAGTTAAGTCATATTTTGTTTGACTAGTGCTTAAATTTATAAGTCAATCTTGTAGCACTAGGAAATCGCTCAATAAATCTAAATCTAAATCCATGTAATATTAAATTGATCCCAGAAAAGGAACCTCTTTTCTTCCATTCCTCCTTCATATTTCATATGACATCCTTATACATTTCAATGACCACTCACTCACACTGACAGTCTTTGTTTATTTAAGAAAATGAAATATACCAATTTTTGGGCTCAACTGGGACTCGAACCCACGAATATGCGCACTGAACACTAATAGAGTAGCATCTCATCGCACACCACCATAGCCATCGTTTATTGCCGCATTTCTAAAATTCTACTTATATATTTTGCGCTTTCTAATTTATGAACAAATGATCTCGAAGAGGATTGAAGTAAGCACATTTGGAATGATACAAGTTCAAAAGGCTTGGGAGAAAACTTAAAAGCTTGAATTGTGTAGAATATTCTGTATGTAGGTTAGGCTAGGTTAGGTTGCAATGGTCCCATTTCTTCATTTAGGCTATCGAAGGCCCGTTGTGGTACCATATAACCCTTTCTACGCTGTGATCGTAGAGGGAGAGTCTCTCCCGTTAAACCATTTAGAAAGTAGCACGAATTTTAGCAATGGGGCAACACCTATTTCAGAGATGTCTGACAAATCGTTTTGGAAACGACGACCCAAAACTGCGAGTCGTCTTCTGCTGAGAGCTCTCCCCTTCATCTACTGAATTGCAGCTTCTACAGAAGTCATTGTGTCTGATGCCAAGCCTCGCGGCGTGTCTTTCGATTAGGCAGGGCCCAGTGAGGGCACTATTCCCCTACTATTAGGGAAATGTTTCCTCTTTGTTGACACAGAGTAACGCCATAGATCTGTTGATATTGAGTGTAAGCCATGTAATCACACGTCTGAATCGTTTGCCATCGATTTATGGTTATTCGACAGAATAATCTTTTGTTTGTAGCTTAAAGGTAGCTACTGGCACCCCTATGTTGCTCTTATCCGGTAGGAGCTAAGTGGTCTTGCCAAGTCTAGCGAATTGGTCGGCCAGCTCGTTGCCTTCAATGTTGCAGTGTCCAGGCACCCAAACGAGACTAATTTTAAAGCTCTTTTTAACTCTGTAAGAGTTTTGGCGATTACTATTGACTTGACTATCTGAGAAAATGTATACATCGAGAGTTTCCAGAAGGATGGTAGCCTACAACTTCTGCTTGGAAAACACTACAATGATCAGGAAGTCGAAACGAAGTTTTGATCCCGAGCTCTAGACTGAAGACTCCCTCTCCAAACTGTCCATTCAGTTTGGAGCCATCAGTGTTGAAATTGAGGGCATTCGGTTTGCTGTAAGGAATTGAGTTCAGACGACTTGGTATGGTGACTTTATATCTGGTGGTAAGCGTCAAGCATTGGAGGTACCGTCACTTGATGCAGAAGTTTGGAGGAGTGGCCAGGGTTACTATCTTTCCAGGTACTGCTTTCTGTCAGCCTGAGAGCCGTGTTACTGGCGATTTCTCTACCCAGAAGATCTAGATCCATAAGGTGTAAAATTATGTTAAGTGCATCTGTAGGGGTTGAACGCACGCAATGCTACGTTGAACTTTGTTATGGTTCTCAGGACGGAAGGTTTTCCCAGATCCTGTATTTAAGTCGAGATTGAACTTTCTAGCTCATGCCGGGCATACTCTATGATTAAAAAGATCGACTTTTTTTCTGTGTACTGTTTAAACGACTTTTGCGGAATCGCAAAGGATCTTTCAAGAACCTCTGGGCTCTATCGTCAGTAGAGTTTGTCCACCGACTGTAAGTCTAAACTGGTAGGAAATGTCAACGCACTCCAATTCATTCCATTCGACCTTGTTCTCTGTTACTCTTTTCTCTTCCGTACTTACTTTTATCTCGATTAAGGGTTACTGGGTTTTAAAGCTGGATCCTTACTTAAAACGAGCTAGTTCGAATAGACACACGAACTATACGATTGTTCCAAGCCTTTACTGCTCGTATCATATTTAATCTGACCACCTTTTCATGCCAATCGTCCTGGTCATTCGTGCAATTCTGCAGTAAGTGACAAATTGGCATTTCTGAAAGACTTTTTGTTTGTGCTATGACTTGTTTGATAAGCATGCACGCCACCGTAGGATTACCGACAGTTTACTTATCGGTTAAAAGGTTGGTGGTCTCGGTAGTGAAGAACAAGTGATCACGTTCTGCTTCAATTGTTAATTTTTGTTCAGTAACTCTTGTTAACTGATTCTTACTGTACAGTAGCTCTTGTTCAGTGAATCAGTTGTTATGCGACTCTTGTTCCATAACTTCTGTTTAGTGAGTCTCGTTCAGTTACTCATTGGTTATTGACTGTTTACATAGTTGTACTTTGAGTGAGCTCAATTACTCATTACTCAGTGCGACTGTTCACTCTGTTATTACTTTTGGTTCAGTGACTTTTCAATAAGCTGTACTTTTCATAAAGAACATGCCCAACCATTCTTTCATTAAAAGTCATTTCAGAAATTCCCCTGATCTTGTGCCCTTAAGCTGCACTTTTATATTCTGTATCAAAAAGCACATTTAGTTCATCTTATGTTGCAGTTAATAAACCAACCAAATAATGTATTATTATGTATATGAGTAGTACCTAAAACCTGCACACACTGCTTGCTGTTGGCAGCTTAAAACTTAAGCGTTTGCCATAGTTTTAGTAACGAGATGCCAGTTGTTTGTTTGTTTTTTGTTTGTTGTTGTTGTTGTTGTTGTTTCTGTTGACCCAATTCGCATGCAAATTGTACGTGCGGAAAAGTTTATGTATGCTTATTATGCTTCAGACGAACTGTGGTTGCAAACTACACAAATACCCAAAAGCGAATTGAGTGGCATTAAAATCTGCATTAAGTTTTTATTTATTATGTAAAGACTTGAGCGGAAGCCAACAAAAAAAAAGGGAGAATGGAAATGAATTTTTATATAAATTTGGTACATAATTCGCTTCGACAATAAAACGTTTTACTACAATTTCATTCATTTTCCCTCAAATTACATTCTAGACCAACAAAATTCTCCAGTGCCCGAGTGATAAATGACATTTGAAATAGCCCCCCCAGAACAGAGGGAGAGAGCGAGAAGCAAATGATTAATGTCTCTGCAGTTGCGTCGAATTATTAATAATAATAATAATCACAACAAAGAAAATTGTGAATAGGGTCTAGCTCAGCCTATGATGATGTTTTGGCATTTTCATTTCGATTGGGGGGGAGGGCGAGAGCAAGATTTTTGACAACCAAATAGGAATTTGCGGGAGGGCAGCGAAACGTGCTAAATACAAAATACACTTCATCAATTGTGTTGGCAATGTGGCTGACTTTTACAAATTGAATTTATTTATTTGAGTTGACAATTAATTCCAAGCAATTTGACCCGCGATTTTCCCAGATTAATAGTCCGAACGAGATTTAAAGAGGCCGCTTAAAGCACTGCGCTGCCTGCTGTCCTCTTATTTTCCACCGTTTTCCAGGCAATAAATACTTTCGCATGTGTTGTTACATGTGTGCAAACATGCATCAACATAGGCAGAGTAATAAATTTGTACCAGCTAAAGGATACAATACGGATAAGTTGCAATGGGCCTGTCCCGAAATGTATGCCATGTTTTTATGTGCCCAGTGAAAAGTTCATTGCTCCAAATGTTTATGGGCATATAGGCTTATGCGCATTTTATACGCGAAATCAAGAAAAATGAAAATGCATTTTCATGCTCCTTCATAGCCCCCACGTTTTCTGGGTGTTTTTCTGCAGTGACTGCACAAAAATTTCTATGTGAATGGCTGGCTGTGTGAGTGTGTGTGTGTGTAAACAAGACTCAGTCAGGACTACGGACTTTGTTTGCCCTGCATATGAAGAGAAACAGTTGCCAGTTATCGTTTTTTTTTTTTTGCTTTCCACTTTGGCATGAGGCCAGCAGAAGATTTTGCAACTTTCGGGCCTGGGTCAACTGTGGCCAAGTTGTCTAATGAAAACTTCAAATATTCCTGGGCTAGGCATAGTTTTACGGTCCTGCTGCTGTTGTTGTTACCCTGGCACATAAAGTTAAACACAAGTATGTTCATTTTCAGCAAAGTTGGCATAAACTGTATGATCATTTTAGCAATCAAATGAATTGTAAAAGTTTCTTTTATGTGAATTAACTATTTATACCGATCTTAAGTAACTTTGTTGTGTTGCGATATCTGTTCCTTCTTTTGGAAAATGATTAAAGGTGATATATTACAAGCAAAAAGTTAAAGGATACATAAAGCTGAGTTTAAGCCGATTACAAATGTTTGAATTATGACTATTTTTGGATTAAAGTTCAACTTGAGCTCTTTTTTCAAACTGAAAAATCAAAATGCTTACTTTATTTTGATGGTTCCAACTGGGTTCCGACCTCAATTAACTTGGGAGCAGCTCGCTAAACTTTTAAAAGAGTTGAACAAGTTGGATATAATGATTTTAGGAAAGTTATAAAGTAATAACTTTAAAGCAAGAGTTATAAATTCACAAAAATTAAAGAGGAAAAGCTTAAAATTTTATTAAAATTATATTTTTATATTCTCAGAGTGTAAAGTAAGATTGTTCATTTATTTATGACAGTTTTTTACGTTCCCAAGTTGACTGAGAAAAGAATATTAATAGTGTTTAAAGAGATTGAATTGTATCTTATGGTTAGTTGTTGTTGTTGTAACAGCAGGGTCAACTTCTGTACGCAGTATAAAAAGAAAGAGAAAATGGGTTAGAAAGGAAATTGAGTTAGAGACCCAGGTCTAGCTCAAGGAAAGTAGCAGCCACGAACGGGTGAGTCCAGAGAGTAATGGGTGTGAGTGAGGTAGGACTCATATGGCAATTATGGCTTGACCGAAGTTTATATACCCTTGCAGCTTGTATAATTTATGTAACTTAAGGTTTTAAAGGATTTTCGACGAACATTCTTAGCTGAGCTATTTTCCAAGCTCTGCAACAAATGGCGCCACTACTTTGACCATTTGCTTACCAGTTTGTTAAATAGCAGCTATACAATATACTCATCAGATTTTAAGCAAACTTCTCAAAATTGTGTGGAAACCTAGAATATTCATAACTGGCAAGCTTAGAGACGCTGCCATTGAAAACAAAAAAGTTTTTCTCACTAGAACTACTTTTTCGACCGATTGTTCCTATGGCAGCTATAGACTATAGTCATGCGATTTGGATAAAACTTGGCAATATTATGTGGTAGCATATAATATTGATCAGTAACAAGTTTGGGAGCGATAGCATTGAAAACGAAAATGTTTTTCCTACTAAGACTTTTTTTAGAACCATACTTTGCATGGCAGCTTATCTATATAGTTGACCGATTTTCATCAAACTAGGTGGACTTATGTAAAAGCATAGTATTCTTATAAATACGAAGTTTGGGGGCATTCGCATTGAAAAGAAAAAAGTTTTTCTAACTAAAACTACTTTTTCGACCGTTGGTTCCTATGCCAGCTATATGCTAAAGTCATCCGATCCGGCCGGGTTCGACATATGTGCAGCTTCTTTGTACCAAATAACTGCGTGCAAAGTTTGGTTAAGATTGCTTTAAAACTGAACGAGAAGATGGCATAGAAACAGACGGACATGGCTATATCAACTCAGCTCGTCTTGCCGAACAAGCTTCCTTCCCTGCGTTACAAACATCTGGACAATTTGAATTTACCCTCTACAAGGGTATAAAGATGTGGTGTATCATGAGGGCTATTGTTGCATGTGGGACATGTGTAGATGATCTCTGGATTGATCCGCGCCAGGTAGCTGTTCAACTGCCTACTGTACGCTGCTCGCAGTTAAGTCATCGTTGATCTTGTCGACCTGGGCAGTGGTTTCTCGCTAGGATCAATGGGTGGCCCGAGCAATACGTGCTATCTACCATGCACGTATGTGCTTTGTTGCGTGCCGCAGCGCATTCTTCCTCATTCTCATTCGGTGGGTGATTGTAGAGCTATCGCTCAATATCAGACTTGATTGTTCTTAGGTCAAAGCGGTCGGGTCGTTCACGTCTGCTCATAGGTGCTGTTGTGTACGGGATGTTGTGTGCTTTGACAGTTTATCAAAAACTGTTGGGTGAGGAGGGTGTTATGTTGCTTGACCGGGACAATTTCAGTTTGCTGATGCAGACCAGTAGCTACTCGGAATGATGCGTTTTGTACTGTTTGCCGGTTATGGCTGATGGACGTTAACCAGATGGGTGCTGCATAGTTTATAAGAGAGTTGAGAGATGATAAATAAGGTTTTTGAAAATTTTGATCTCATTGAAAGGTATATCAATCTTTTTATACACTAAAACCACATGTCCAGAAGTTTGCAAATCAAAGAAGGAATCATCTCCAACCACATCTATACTTATAAATCCTTACGCCCGACTGACTGACTGACTGATTATCAACCCACGCCAATTCCGCTTATCCTAGAGATCTAAGATTTCGTAGAGACCTTCGTTTAGTTATGCAGGCGCGCACTATGAAAGAAAATTTGGAAAATTTGACTGCGAAGTGGGTGAAAATGCAAAAAAATAATTTTTTATGGGATACATAAATGAGCAATATGAATATGTCCTTTGCTAAAGTCGCCAGAGAGTGTGAAATAGTGAGCGTGAGAGAGTGAGCGTAAGAGTGAACGACGCACAAACACAAATTAGGTATGTACACTGGTACACTGTACAGCAAAGAGAGAGGGATGGTGAAGAAGGTGTGAAGAGTGAGCGAAGACGGGGGAGGAGAGGGGTACAGTGGGTTAACAATCACTTAACAGTGACTTAGCAGTGACTTAACAGTGACTTAGCAGTGACTTAACATTGGGGGAATAGTGAGGGAACAGTGGGGGAACAGTGGAATAGGAGGATCTGAGTGGAGAGCAAATTTGAATTGAATATTACTTGAAGAGTGTTTGCCAAGAGGTCAAGTTGTGAATTTCTCAAGTGTATTAAAATTTCGGCACAAACGAAGTTGACTTTGCTTTCTCGTTTTTCAGATTTTCAATCTAGTTATAAGATTGACCTTTTTTTATAGTGGACCTCAAGTTCCTGGAGTATATCTTCATGGGCAAAATGTCTTGCCGGTATTGAATACTTCTCGAGTTAAATTGATTCTCTTCTCATTCTTAACTAAAATCGATATTATCCCATCTTCTTTAATAATTGCTTAAGTTCCTAAACTTTATACCCAAAATGTTACCCACAGTGTCAAAATATTGATACTGTTGCTGGTTGATTTACATGCCTATTCATGACACAGCTTGCCGCAATTGCCACTAACACTTAATCTAATTATTGTTAAATAAGCAATTTCACACTATGAAATCCCAAAGGAAATTTTCTGCTTACATATCCATTCCCTGGCCTGTCAACGGGCCAGGCTGCAAGTTAGCAAAAGCCGCATGCGGGCTCCGCAAACGTTCACACCTGAAACTACCCACACGTGGGTATGTGTTAGTATAAGTATATATATTGTTGGAGGGGGGCGTACTGTTTCTGCACCGCAACATCACATACGTGAGAGCCACAGTCGCGTTGTCAGCTGCACGTGTGTGGCAATAATTTCTCTACCTTCAGTTTCACCCTCTTGCCGGCAGTTGGAGTTGTAGGGTAGTGCGGCCAAAAGTCATAGACGGTTGGCTTTCGCCTGCCACAATTGTTTTGCCAGGTAAAACAACAAAGGCTGCTTGTGCGGGTCCATAAAACAGCCCAGATAATCGCCTAGTCCCAGCAGGTTTGAATTTCTTTTGGGGGTGTTTTCTTCTTTTTGTTTTTTTGGTTTTGGGTGTGTATTACTTTTTCCACTTGGCATTTCATTTAGATTAACATTTTGGCGTTTTAACTGATTTAAAGGTGGAATCTTTGCCTGCACACAGACACAGGCAACGCGCATATTAAGTTCATGCAAATCAGCGAACCAAAAAGTATGCAACACTTTTTTTCCAAATGATTTGAATTCCAGTTGCAATCACCTTTCCTTTTTACCCCCACCCCTACTTTTAGCACAATTTATTTCCGCTGGTTTTGCGGTTGTTTACAAGTATTCCCAGGCAAAAGTGAAAGTGGAACACGCTTTCAGAGGTGTGTGTGTGTGCCACATTAGTGGCAATGACGCGGCAAAAACAGAATAGAAGTGCCAGACATATTCCATTAAGGCAACTGTCAACAGTCATAAGCATTAAGCGTTCAACACAAATCGCATTTCGCAGCTGTCCAAGGCGATTTTCAATTGAAATCATTGACATAGTTACAACAAAAGGCACTTCCAAGTTGACATTTTGATTTGACACTGCAAATGAAAGCAGCCAAATTCGGTTGTCAGTGTTTTTTTTTTTTTAGACAATTCCGGGTAGATTCAAGCAAGTGCAGGTATGAGTGAGCTGTGTGCTGGCTTTTATATGGACTAACAAAAGCTTATCGCCGGCATAATAGAGACACGCGTCTGTGTAATAAAGTAGCAGCCTCACACACACACTCACACAAGCGCGCACATACACTTGGACGTTATCATTAACATTATTATTATTATCATCGTCGTCGTCGTCACAAAAGAAAAAAAAAAACGCTTAAGTGACTTTTTGTTCTCCCTTTTGTATTATTCCCTTGCAGAACTCAAAGCGGAAATCTTTGGCCCCAGCGATCTGATGGTAAAAACCGGCAGCGACATTAACCTAACCTGCAAAATTATGCAAGGACCCCACGAATTGGGCAACATATTCTGGTACAAAGGTGCGTAATGAACTCCCCACCAAGTCATAGAATTTTTCCCACTCATTTAAACAATTCAATTTGTAACATTTTGGGTCTGTGTTTCTCTCTCTTTATTTGCATTCCAGGCAGCGAAATGCTCGATGTGAAGAATGAAAATGAAATCGACAGCAGCATGGCACGCATACGCGTTGAGGATGATTGGTCGGATGGGCTGACTTCAAGGTAAATGCAAATGTGTGTCAATGTGAAACATTTCTGTTATTTTGCATTAAAATGTGGCCTTACTTAATTAAGGCCAACCAGTCAGTACGAAACAAAGAATTTTAAGTACTATACTATATATAGGATTCTTTGAATGACACGTAGGTGTGAAAGAGGTTAAGCAATTTACAGATGCGTTTAAAATTTCACAAATGTTCAAAAGATAAAAAAAAGGATGTTTAGATGTTGAAAAGACACCCAGGATTTTGATTAATTTTACTGATCACTAATATTAGAGATCGCAACAATTGCTTAGCCCAGTTCAATCAACTCAAATTCTGTTTTGGTCATTAAGCTCCTCTCAGTTATCAGTTTTATCTACCGATCAATTCGTAAAGGGCATCCGCTTAAAGAGTACTTTAGAGTGCCCCCTTATTAAATTTCAAACAAAAAAATTCAGTTTTAATGGGCGCGACGAGGCCACAAAGTTTGAACTAAAAATTACCCATACGCCCCGTAATACACAGTAAAACAAAATGTCCAACTTTGTGAGGTGCAGCCATGTTGATTTGAAATTATAATAAGTTTATGTTCACTGATTCCAATACTGGTTTCGGCTTAGCTCCATCTGATCTTGTTTCCAAGATATGGCGGAAAAACGAAATTGTTGAATTTTTGGCACTCTAGGAGCCACACTATTTATAAACATCTGGACTTATGAGCTATTTTCGACAGATCACATTTCAATGCATCTTTAAAAAATCAAAAGCGCTATATAAGTACAGCAGAAAGTGTCATAATTTACCTCTAAAGTCAGACTTCTCTCGATTAATGACATTTTTTTCAAAATAAATCATCCCCTTTAAGCTGTCACGGTTTGTGGATAAATATTTAAGCTAATTAAGCATTTAGCCAAACGTATGTTCTAATTATGTGATTTTTGTGGCACTTAAATCAGTCTATTTGGCAAAGTTATAGCCTGTTCAAGACGAAAATACATATTTCACTTTATGGGAAGAAAACTAGATTCACATTGAAAAATTGTATGTGAACTGTATGGGAAAAGGCTACTTGATTCATCATAGAATTTATCATCAATCATCAAACATCATGAATCAAGTAGCCTCTTTACTATTCCTATACAGATTTAGAGTGAAAATCTAGTTTTCCTCCCATAAATTGAAAAATGTATTTTTCTTTTCTGCCAAACAAGCTGATATAAATGCAAACAAATTCTCATAATTAGCACATTTTTTGGACTATAAGCCTAGGTCGTTCTACTATAAATTCTACAACCACACAAGCTAAGAGGGGATGATTTTTTTTGAGAAAACTGCCATAAAACTAGAATTGTCTGACTTTAGAGTCCAATTTAGACACTTTCTGCTATACTTATATAGCGCCTTTGATTTTTTAAAGATGCATTGATATATAAATCCAGAAGCGCCAAAAACTCAACCAAATAGTTTTTTGAAAACAAGAGATGATAGAACAAAACCAATGATGCAGTTTTGTTCAGTGCAATCCCTATTAACATAATCAGATCCTCTCGCAAGGATGACAATGTCATCAGCATATCCTTGGCATGTTAAGCCCAGGGACGCAAGACTTTCTATGAGCTCATCCACAAGTAGGCTCCACAACAGTGGGAAGAAAACTCCTCCCTGAGGGTATCCTCTAGTTGTGATGGTTTCTTAACCTTCCACTGCAGTGGCTTCTCTGTATCGAAGAAGTGAATCTATCCATCTGCCTATTGTGGGGTTTATTCCTTTTCTGATTAGGGCATACTTGATAGCACTATGGGAAATTTTGTCGAATGCACCCCGTTAGCTACATCAAAATATCAACAACGAAATCTGTGCTACATGCGTCGGGTTGTGCAATTTTGTAAATTTGTCAAATTATTTCAATTTTGATAGAAATGTTTCCCAATTTTGAACAAAAATGGATATGGAATATCCCGCATTCTTGGTTGGCCCAACACTGCGTATGACTAATATCAAAAAATTTCTTATATCTTTTCAACACATTTGTGTGTGCGGCCCAGTCTAATGATTTCATCGCATATTTGTATGTATGCAGCCAATTATGTGAACCCTCTCTCTCTCGAACGGATACTCTCCGCTCACGCAATACCACAAAAGGAAAGAACAGTTACGCCTTTCCGTTCATGCATTTTGCTTTTGGAAAAGCACACATTTCTTAAGCGCTCATCGAAAAGTGTCCTATACTGAGTTACTAAAGTTGCAGAGACTAAAACTGAATTGTTTTCTGTCTTTGATGTGTGCAGTGCTAAGTGAAAATATGAGATAATGGTTATTTGCGAGCTCTGCTATTCTTTTCATTCGACTGAGAAATGCAGTTTTCAAATGTCACTGTAGATCATACAAATTGCCGAAAAATGTTCAATTATTAAGGAACAAGCTGAACATCAACAGCAGAGAGAAGAATGACTGGTCTTCGGCCATAAGTAAAACATATTTCTTCAACTATTTTTACTATAGTGCTTCAATTAGTAGACTTCGCCAGCTCTACAACTGAACACAGACAAGCAATTTCAATATTTATTTCTTAAAGTTGATTACTTAACCTAATTCCAAAGTCATTAAATTAAACTAAAAATAGTACAGATAACAACCATTTGTAATAGTTCCTTGGTAAGCTTCTGCCTGTCTTTGTGTCCTGATTCTTTGTTTTGAAGTTAGCCAGCCGTGTATGAGTTTTAATTTTGTCACAGGAGTCACAGTAGTTGCATTAGCTGCCTTCACGTGCTCATTGCCCGTTTATGCTGTTAACTAACGACATAGACGACCATAAAATGCAGGTGCTGTTGATGTCGGAAAAGGAAAAGTCATGGAGTCAGAGTCAGAGTATGCCATCACATGAAGTAGCAAAAGTTTGTTCTCCTCTTTTTTTTTTATTTTTTATTTTTTTAATGTTTCTTTGGTATGTATGCCCTTTTGCTTTTGCCCTAATCTGCTTGCTCTTCCATATGCATTCCCATTCACTTTCTCTGTGTGTGTATGTTCTTTTGCTTACTCCACAGATTAAAAATCAAGCGCGCCATGCCCGGCGATACTGGCAACTATACCTGTGTGCCAACCGTGGCAAAAACCTCCAGCGTCTATGTGCACGTAATTATTGGTAAGTAACGGTTAAGGGAATGGTTCAGACTTTGGGGCGGGCGGTGGAGAGGCATGGAAGTGCCAGTCAGTGTGTGTGCTCTGACAGTTTTGCATGTTTATACCGGGAAGTTGCCAGTTAGCAAACGGCACATTTGCAATTTGTAGTGCCAAGTGCAAAACAGGGCGTGGCATTGCCGTAATTGCATTGCAGCTTTAGCACTTTTTGCTGTTCGCATTTGTATTTGTGCAGCAGCCTGGAAATGCATGTAGCTAGCGAGTTTTTCAAAATACACAAGCCAATAACACTGGATAACATAGGTGATATGCAAAATAAGTAATGAAACAATTTTCTGAATGCTCTCTTCTCAGCGATATGACAGACTTGCTCACTCTTTCAACACTAGATTTAGTTTTTTCGCGGCTTCTCTGTTTCATAGTACTCGAAGAGAGAAACACACAAAAGCTGTCTTAAGATAACAGCTTCACGGGATAATTTCATTTGGCTCTCAGCAACTGAGCAAAATGAGTCAAGTGACACAGCAAAGTGTCTTTTTTGTTGTTGCGTTAGACATTTCGTGGCAGGCACAGCGTAAAACAGGGTTCCCCAAGAAGATAGAACAGTAAATACATTTTAGCCATGTTGCTCTGCAATATGCAGCAGCGGAACGGATTGTCTTGTAACGCTAACTACGACCGACGTACAGACATTCAGTGAGAAATGACTTCGGTAAGTATTCAGCTGTAATATGTGCGAATTACCGAGTGCGCTCGGCCCCTAAGGGCTAAAGCTGGGAAACTTTGGCGTAAAAGACGAAGGGGGACAAAATAGCACGCATTCAAACTTGCAGTTTACTGAGAACAAGCTCAACACACATGCATGCGCTAAAGACACTTTCAGCAGATTTTGTTCAGCAAAGTTATTCATCAACTCTTATTGTCAAGTCAGAGGTGACATATCATTTCGATTCCCTGATCCCGGCTTGAGTAAAGCAAAGTCTATTGATGATAAAACAGAGAGCTTCTTGAAACTGCGGTAAAGATGAACGCAAATGCTTGGCAAATCTAGTAAATTTAAAAAGAAAAACCGATTTTTTTTTATAAGTGAACTCCGCTCTCCGCTCTAGAACTAATTTGAGAAATGTGGATGGGTCCAACAGGGCTTAGTTTACAAGAAATATCTTGTATGGGAGATCTTTTCGAAGTTATACATACAAAAAGGAGTAGGCGTTGTGGGACATACGGTACGAGCGAAACTCTTTACGAAGAGAAATATGATTTCCCTTGGCATTAGGTGGATTGTATGTGTGTGTACTCAGTATTCGATACTCTTTACTAGATACTCTGAAATCGATACTTAGTAGACGATACTTAAAACTCGATACTCAGTATCCAACATTCAGTATGCGATACTCTGAACTCGATACTTAGTACTAGATACTTAGTAGTCGATACTTAGAACTCGATACTCAGTATCCGACACTCAGATCTCGATACTCAGTGTGTGTGTGTGTGTGTGTTTTTAAAACAGTGGTGTCCAAAATGCCAAAAGCCTATACCAGAGTCCGGCGCCTCCCTATCTGAAGTGTATACAACGCGCTCTGCGGTAGCGACGTCGACACACCGACAGTATACGAGCTTATACTGTTCTCTTTTACAACAACAAAGATGTGATAAGTGAGCGCGCTCTCGCTTGGCTAACGCCATAATGAGCATGTGTGTTTTGCCGACCCATGGCCTATACCATGGGATAGGAACTCATAATTCTGCCGGCGTCGCAGCTGACACACGTATAGAGAGAAAGAATACGTGTGTTCTATAAATAGCATGCTCGGCGGCTTGCTCTCTTACGATGCTCGTGTTCGGCTATTTGTTCGCTCACGATGCATTTGTATGTTTGCTTGTTGCTCATGTTGAAATGTCAACATGTTTACTTGGTGCTTCGCTGCTACGCACACAAGCGCAATGCCTGATTGTTTGAGTTTGTACACCACTGTTCTAGAGACTCAGTACTCGATATTCAATACAAGTTATTCAGTGACTCGGCAAGTGACAAATGCGGCTGACTTTGCAAAGTCAAAATCGTACAATGGCCACAAACAGCGCAGTTCTGGCTCATTGTGCCTGTTTTTGCTGTTGAGTCGCATTGGAGTTCCCAAGCGATTATGGTATTACAGGCAAGGTAAAGACCGCTGACGATTTGGTAGAAACAGCTGTTCGGTCAACTAGTCTCCTTTGTGGTGTGGTGTGTTCCTGTTTTAAAAGTTATGTTTAAACATAACGAGACCTAAAGCCAGCAAAAACTTGATGGTTTGATTATCATAAAGGTCGTTAAAACATACACAAATGTACCCAAAAGAATCTGTCGCAAGGACCAAAAGTTTACTCGTTTAGTCCCCCAGTCGAACGTCCGTCTCTAAAAATATTTTATAATTCGCTTCCCCTCAATCATGTTAGCCAGTGCAAAAATGTTCAGATTTATGATGACTAAACTTGGGTGCTCAAGAGCGCATAGTAAAGAGAAAATATAACAAGTTGAGCTTCTGGATTTTCCTTTGGCGTAAAAGAAAACAAATAAAAGTAAAAACAGGAAACGTTCGCAGCGTATAAAGTACCTACTATGGATGTTTGTCAGAGAGCGAGTGCGTGATTTATCTTTGGGCAATTGAACTTTTCCATCAGTGGGCAGGAAGCAAAATTGATGCATTCCATCCGATTTACTTGCCCCCTAACAATTAGCCAACTGTACTAACAAGACCTTTGTTTCGCAGGCGAGCACCCGGCGGCCATGCAGCACAATTCGAGCAGCAACAGGAACAGTTTCTACTGCGGCATCTGCTGCATGTTACTGAGCATCGTCTCCTGTTGCCTGCAGCACGGTTATGTGCATGTGCTGCAGAGTGGAGCATCGACGAGCGGTGCTAATACCAGGACAATGCCGGCGATGAATCAGCCTTCAAAGCATTTACCGAACACAACATCAATAGCAGCAGCAACGACGTGCGCCTTGTCCGTGGAATGCCCCAGATGAAGGAATGCAGCTTAGAAAAAGTAAAGAAAGGTTACGTTTTTGTATGCCACGAATTTTTGGGGGCGTGGCACAGTCTTAGATTCAACATTTCGTAAGAATCCAAGATGAATGCACTTAGTGACATAACATTTTAGCATAAAGAAGAGGAGAAACTACAACCACATAATTAATTACTTAATGTATGCAGTCAAGTAAGTTGTAACAAGTTCGTTTTTGTTTTCTCATTATAAAAATAAGACTTAATAGCTATAAATATGCCAAAAGCCTATCCAAACCCACAAGAAATGACGAATTCCCCTACTTTCTACATGCAATCTCTTAACTGCCAACTAAGCAAACACTTTTTGGCCATCTCTGAAGAACTTATCAAAACTCCGTAGCTAAAACTGTAACATGCTTTGCACATTTTTGCTGTAAATACAAGCCATTTGCAAGACATTTTTTGTTTCTATCAAGTTAAGTAAGTGAAACGAAACCATATTGTCATATATAATTGTAGTTGATTCTGTTTTTGTGTTTGGTTGTAATGTATATAATTAGTTTTGGCTGACTCGATATTTATTAGTAAAAATAAATGCAATTTATAATTGTGCTTATCGATAATTGATATGAATGCCACGCAAATGTGCAAGCACTGTAAATAAATTCATTAGTAGACAAAGCTGTAATTTTAATTAACTCTTAAATGATATAACAAATAAATACAATTTAAATGTTGAGAACCGTTTTAGTTTGTATGCAGCAGCAGCACCAACACCGAAATGGGCATAAATAAATCAATCCACACACACACAAGACAGAAAATAGTAGAACAATTTAGAGACCCCCCCTTCAAATATTTTGTAAATAATAAAAAAAAAAAAAAAAAACAAATTTAAAATAAAAACACATCAACATGCATACAAGTTAAATTAGCAATCAATTTTGTGTCACTTTAAGTGTTAAGCCTAAGAATCGAATGATCATTATCATCCTCCAAACAATAACACAGAAATCTAGCAAGTACCACAATAACAACTACAATATGTATGAGTACATATATTTAACTATATGAATGTCACAGCATATACAATATATATAGAAGGTATCCTCTCTATACATACTATATGCATATATACATATTGGAATGTTAACCCAAATACAAAAAACCAAAACACACAAGGCGAAACAGTTTGAATGAAGTAAAATAAAATTATGATTTAGAAAATTTCAATTAAATGTGCCAGTTACTTTTGGGTTGAAGGGAATGGGAATAATGGCTTATGTCTCACCTGCCAGACGTCAATGAATGAACGAACCGGTTCTCGTTCTACACCAATTTCAATGGCCCACTCTTTAATGCGTTCATTGACTTGACCATCTGCTCAAATGTGTATCAATTTGCTTAATTTATTCAGTTATGTAGATGTAGTAAATATTGATTTAATTGCAAAGAAGTCTTTTTACCGTTGGATTTTATATATATATAAAAAAAACTGTAGACAAATGTATAAATAAAACCACAGCTTTGTGGTTAGAGTTTCGTATTTTTGCACAAGTTTTGGACCATGATGCAGCTTTCAACGGTCAGATTTTTGGCTCTGCTTATTTGGTTAAGCCTTTTGCTTGGCTTCGAAGCAGCCGGTGAGTAGATCCCAGTGTCTTGGATTTGTTTAAAATACTAAAAAGTCTTTTGTGCTTTTGTTTAGCCCTTCCGAAACAAAGTGGAATGGCAGACCAGCTGGTTCGTGTATATAGCATCAATGAAGAACAATATAAGAAAATGCTTCAGCTGACCCAAGGCAAAAATGTCATCTCCGAGGCCCGCTTGATCAACGGAGGTTTCGCAACAGTAAGCGACAGCCTAAGCTCCGGCTGGCATTCATTGCTGCGCGTTGTGGGCTTGACCACCCTCAGCCGAGCCAATGAAGGTCCGAAAATTGATTTTGAGAATCAGCCGCTGTGTGTGATCAAGACTAGAGAAGATGAGGACGGCTATATGCAGCGCAGCGCTGGCAAGGATGTTGACGGTATTGAAGATGAACAAGAGGAGGCCATCAACTGCATTGTGGTGCTGAAAAAGCAACTGGAACAGGAGCTACCTAGTTTAGATTACAATGACAATTTTGCTTCCCATTGGTACGCACCGGAAACGCCAGAATTAGAGCCTACGGAAATAGTGGCTACTCCACCTAAGGTAATGAAAGTGATGCAAAAGATGCCAGAGGAAAAGGAGGAAGTCACCACGTTCCCAGCTGTGGTAAAAACTTCGCCCAAGTCTAAGAAGGTTACTCAGCTGCCAAAGAAGAATCAAAAGATTAGTCGCAACAGGTTGGCTAACTCTGCTGTTCCTTCATCACGTCAATATGGCTCCCCGTACGGACTGTCACAATATGGCAGTCCCTCTCCTTATGGTTTTGGTGGTGGTGGATACGGTCCATACGGTCAATCGCCCTATGGTCCTTATGCACAGCAATCGTATGGCCAACAGCTACCCTATTATCCTCAGCAATATTATGGAAGTCCACCAGCTTATCCATATGGTCCCTATTCCCATTACGATCAATCCCAAGGTGGTGCAGTTTTGGGAACAGATGATGACGACGATGATGAGGATTCTGCTGAAGTGACATATGAACTTGGTGTGGATGAAGATGAAGACGATTGGAGATCTAACCATTAATAGTATTAATAAAAATTAAAACTAAAAGAAAAGCCTATTTATTTATTGCATTTAAAATCAGGGGTGCGCAGAGACAGCTTACGGCGGCGAAGATTTCACTACAAATGAAGAGAAGATTTCTGACACAAGCACAAGAAATAGAAAGAGAAAACCTTTTATTGTGTCAAATCCTTCGTCGACTACAACAAAATCCACGCTGAACACGGCGCAAACATATGTGTATGTTGTTGAGTTCAATTTTGCAAGAGAAAGAGAAGAGGGAAAGGGAATCGCTATGCGGAAAACAACCACGAATACATGCTGAGCGCATAGGCTGTGGACACCCCTGTTATACATTCCAGTATTCAAAACACTTCTGAAATTCCATTTTTGAAAAACTAGCTTTTTGATATACGTGTTCGCTCTGAGATGAGCTTTTGATCCTATCTATGCTTGTAATATAATGAACGCTAAAGGTTTTTTTATGGCAAGAGTACCAAGAGCAAGTTGGAATCACCTCTGATCCTATAAAGTAGAATTATTCTAGATCAGCATCCGCCGAGTCGTTGTAGACATGGCCTTCTGTCTGTCTGTCTGTAAGAGCTAGATGTACCAAATTTGGCATATAGATTCATTATATCTTGCCTGGACGTACAAAATAGCAACCAACCGAAAAGCGCAGCCGCTAGTCTGCGACACGAAAACACGAAAGAACAAGTGAGAAAGTCGGTCAAGCCCGACTATAATATACTCTGTACCAGTTCAGGCCGCCGAT
The DNA here is from genome assembly GCA_037044535.1 of Lordiphosa magnipectinata. Classification (NCBI taxonomy): domain Eukaryota; kingdom Metazoa; phylum Arthropoda; class Insecta; order Diptera; family Drosophilidae; genus Lordiphosa; species Lordiphosa magnipectinata. The sequence goes on along the minus strand of JBAMBO010002262.1, from coordinate 992,503 downwards.
AGCATTTGCTCTCTCTCTCTCTTCCAAAGATTGTTTTTGTTGAATGAAATGCTGTGGTGGTGGGTGGGGGGTGTTAACTGGCCTTTTTTTGCTCATAACTTGAGTATCGTTCATCCGATCTTTATCATTATTTCAGCAAATCGATAAATAAAATTAATTATTAGATATCTCTGGAAGGTAAGAAACCCCTATCTACAAAACTGTGGAAGATATGATCTTGATCTGCCTGCAAGTATAAGAAATATATGTCCCATACATGTCAAACCTCTATCTCTTACCATCTCTGAGATCTGTGCGTTCATACAGTCAGACGGACAGACAGACATGGCTATATCGACTCGGCTGTGGATGCTGATGAAGTATATACATTATTTATAGGAAATGATTCCTTCTCAAACAAAAAAACTTCAGCAAATGAAGTAATTTATAAAGAAAATTCCACATCGTCTTCTTTTATGTTTATTCCGATATCATTTCGTTTACTTTCTCCACGTATTCAACGAATAGATTTTTTTGGAAAGATTTTTGTATTCATAGAAAAAACGCTATAACGGAACAGATAAACTTGCTCTGAAATTTAAGCGGTGCTGAGTCTATTGGAACGCTGTTCCTTCTGAGTAAAACATGGTCGTACATTTGGTGGCCTTTTTAATGAGAAGAGGTCAGAACGTGTAAATGCTTAGGTCACCCAAGGTCATAAGAAACTTGCTAATTGGCGAATCAAAGTGCTTATCGTAGCTGGGCATGGACTGGATCTGCAAACATGGGAACCTCCTTTTAGAGGGCCATGTTTGACTCTCCCCTTTCAGTATAATTCAACTTTTTGCAATTGTATCAAACAAGTTTCCCCAAAGCAAACTTTACACGTTTAATTTATCTACCTTCAAGTGTTCTCACGTGGATTTCATCAGTTTCAGCTAATTTCTCTACCGCAGTATGGTTTTTGCTGCTTGTTTGTTAGTCTCGCCTTATCGATAAAACACAATCGGCAAATCAGTATAAAAAACTATTCATGCATTTTTGGCAAAAGCTACGTTAAGCAGCCATTAAAATACCATGAGTGAGTTTGGGCTTGGTCAGACACAGAAATGGGTCAGCTTATAAATTATGCACATATGCCAATTTAGGTAAAACGTTTATTTTGGTCGCATTTGAATGAGAATGCTTAATGGGTGTTTCGTAGCTCACATCGATATCAAAGAAAGTCAATCTATATAAGTCAATGGAGAGCGCTATGCCGAGTTATTCGTAAACGGCATGAAGATCTTTCTAGTTCTAGCAGTGATCGCGCTTAGCTGGGTGTCAACCCAGGCTGGTGAGTTTTTGAAGGAACCATTTGATTTGTGTGGAAAGCAGTTTGGAACTCTATTTGCTTTTTGTAGGCACTGGACGTCCCCAGCTGGTGCGCTTGCATCAGGTGACGCGTGAGGAATACAATGAACTAATGCGGTTAACTAATGGAAAGTCGGAGGTGCCGGAGGGACGGCTTATAAGCAGTTCAATTGCTAGCATCAAGGGTTTGGCATCGGGCTTTACCGCGGCCAATTTAATTCCCTCGATCTTTAGCTCGGGTACTAAAAGCTCCAAGAAGGGATTTCCCCTATGCGTGATATCGGCCAACAGTGTGAATGTGGAAGATTTTGATTTCAGTAGAGGTCGTAGCTTAAGTGTCAGCTATAAACCTAATGATGATACAAGCTCTGATAGTAACAAGGGAGGCAGCAGTACCAACAGCGGCAGCGGCAGCGGCAGCAGCGGCAGCGGCAGCGGCAGCGTCGGCAGCGGCAGTGATGATGATTCGCCTGTTGTGAATTGCGTTTTGGTTGTGAAGAAGCCAACTGATACAGATTCATTAATAGGTTCTAGTACGGGCAGTATTTCGGGCAGTATTTCGGCCAGTATTTCGGGCAGTGGTTCAAGTGGTTCATCAACTTCTCCCGGTACATCATCAAGTGGTGCCAGTTTGCCAAGCAGTGCCAACAATAGACCATTTTTACCACCACCACCACCACCATTCATTCCTCCCTACTCCAATCCCTATTCTCAATACTACCCTTATGGACCTTACGGAGGTTACGGAGCTTTCGGACCGTTCGGGCCATCACCATCCTCGCCGTATGTTTTCGGTCAAACGGAAGAATACGAAGGCCGTTCTCTGGATGCTCCCCAAGATGTTAGCCATGTGATCGATGCCTACAATAGCTATTATGGTTATCCCGACTATCAGGCTTCCCCTTACCGCAAGCGCTCACGTTCAAGCCAAGATGTGTCCGCATATCAGCCAGCTGCCTATCCACAGCTGGATTATGCATCCAATTATCCAAAAGTACTGCGTAACTATGGTTTGACTCATCCAGCTCCCGTGTATGTTAAGTCACCCCAGTTCGATAAGGATGAGTAAGAGATTGTTGTAGAATTAAACAAAAGTTAATTTATAAACTGGCTCATATTTATTACACGAACTAGCAAATTTCTTTGCACTTACTGTTGCAAATCTGATTTATTTACTACTATTGATATATTTTTTAGTTAATAAAGAAGAAAAGTAAAGAATTTTGTTGGCACTGACAAATTTATAAGGCTTAAGAGAGCAATGGAATCAATCTCACCAGACAATAGCATAACAGATTCTTCTGAATTTAAATGATGCGAGGTCTATTAGGCGTAATCTCTGTTCATAGGGGGGGTAGATTGAAGGTGGTGCCCCTGTGACCAGAGGCATGAACTATTGTTCCTGACTTGCTTGGTTTTGTGAAAAGTCATAATATTGCACTTTGCAGTTGAATAGGAAAGAGCTGGCGGGATGTCGTTAATGAATAGGTTGAATTACAGCGGACCAAGATGACTGCTCTGTGGCACTCCAGTAGTAACGTGAACAGTTTCGGATACAGCAGACCTAAAACGCTCACGTTGGGACCGATTGGAAAGAAAGTTGGATGGGAGACCTTTTAAGCATAATTTATATAGAAGTTAATTATGAACAACTGAAACACATGCTTTAATAAAGTCCGATACCGAATACGATATCAATTTGTTTACGATGAAGAAATCTATGATTTGCTATTGAAGAAAATTCGAGAAGGTTAGTCGAAACCGAACGCCGACGAATAAACCTTGCTGGGATGGACTAAGAATGGGTTGGCAAAAATGTTGTAATTGGGAAGTAATTATATGCTCAAATATTTTCGGTATGGCACAAAGCTTACAGATTACTCTATAATTTGCTACATAGGAAAAAGGGTCCAGCCTTTTTTAAGCATTGGCATAATAAACGATTCTTTCCATATTAGGGGAAAATCACCAAGTGAAGCCACGTGTGAAGCCACGACCCGACGTTCTAAGCGAATGTCTTGCCACTTGATCACGCTCCTTTTTGTTTGCTGAGCGGCTAAGTGCCAAGTACTTACATTCTTTACTATGATTTGGTAGCTAACTCTCGCGAGCGCTTGATATTAGTGTGCGCTAAGATGCCGTACCGAGTTTAATCCCGGAGGTCCTGAGTAAGGTAAGTTAAAAAAAGTATTTTAATGATATCTCAAAATCAGTCACAACTTAGGAAAATAGGGGAGAGCTAACTTCGGCTCGACCGAAGTTTATACACCCTGGTAGCTTGTACAATTTATATAAATTAAGGTTTTAAATGATATTCGTCGAACATTCTTAGCTGAGTTATTTCCCAAACTCAGCAATAGATGGCGCCACTACTTGGACCATTTGCTTGCTATGGCAGCTATCAGATTTTGACCAAACTCCTCAAAATTATGTGTAAGCTGATAATATTCATTACTGGAATGTATAAAGACACTACCATTGGAAACAAAAAAGTTTTTCTCTCAAGAACTACTTTTTCGACCGATCGTTCCTATGGCAGCTATATGCTTTAGTCATCCGATTTTGATCAAACTTGGCAAAACTATGTGGTAGCATAAAATATTGATCAGTAACAATTTTGGGAACAATAGTATTGAAAACAAAAAAGTTTTTCCTATTAAGACTTTTTTTCAAAACAATTTTTTGTATGGCAGCTATACTATATAGTTTTGCGATTTCAATAAAACTTGGCAGAATTATGTGAAAGCATAAAAAACTTTTAAATACTAGAATTGGGGACGTTTGCGTTAAAGATAAAAAAGTTTTTCTCACTAGAACTACTTTTCCGACCGATAGACTTCATGCAAAGTTTGGACTAGATTGCTCATGATCGCATAGAAACAGACGGACATGGCTTTATCATTTCAGCTCGTTGCTGATCTAGAATATATATATGTACGTTATGTGGTCAGAGATGTTTCCTGCTTATATGCTTTTAAAAACAAAACTATGCTTCTACGTGGATTGGAAGCCACGACCTCGACGTTCTAAGCGAATGTCTTGACAGGCGATCACCGCCCTTTTTGTTTGCTGAGCGGCTAAGTGCCAAGTGCTTACATTCTTTACTATGATTTGGTAGCTAACTCTCGCGAGCGCTTGATATTAGTGTGCGCTAAAATACCGTCCCGTGCTCTGAGCTCAACAACCAGTAAGGTAAGTAAAAAAAAAATATAGTTTAATGGTATCTCAAAATCAATCACAGCTTAGAAAAAAGAGGATGTAGTCGGTCGTGTCCTATCTTTTCTTTCCTTCCTCCTCCCTTCTAACATTTTTTGTAAGTCTTTCAAAGGATTAGTTTTAGTTCGGCAAGGTTCAAACCGGGATCAATATTTTGTTCCCTGTCCGGTTTAGATTAAGTCCTTCCGGCATCAACTCATTGTTGTCACCACTTTGGCTTGAGTTGAGTCCCAAATGGCTGGATTTTGTCTTTCAGTGTAGATTTACGATTCGACACGTTTCCCTTTATTGGGTTGTATTATTTCATAGTTTTCTAGCCAAGAAGGCGTTAGTCGGGATACACATTATGAAGCAATCTGCCTTAGTGAAATACCAAACCTATATATTCGCCGCTCACGTTAGCCAGCATGTAAGTCTGATCAAGCTCATTTTTTATTTGGGCCACGTCCACAGCCTCTCCTGCAATTTAGGAAAAATCATATACTTAATTTCACTCAATTTTGAAATGTAAATATATATACTAAGTTTGGGTTCAATCAATTGAACGATAGTTCAGAAATTAGCAAAAGCCGACATTGGCGCTTCACTGAGTTTAAGTGGTGCCTCATATAAAAGTTATAATTTTTTATCAGTTTCAAAATTGTGGATCATCCCCATGGAAAAGTAAAATCGTAACTGGTCGTAATAAAAGCTAGTTTTAATAGTACAAATTAAAAGGCTACCTAAATACAAAAAAAGTGTTCATTTACCTAACAACATTCAAACAAAACTGTTTGCATTTAATTTGTTTTGGATTTATCAGAGATTTAGTGCGTATAAATGTTTATTTTGCACACAACGAAATCATTTTGTGGGGCAATAAAGTTGCATTTGCATTTGTAGTTAAATTACTCTTCAAATCTTGCTCCTAAAGTGCAAGGCAAAATTTGAAAATGCAGTTGGTAGAAATTATTGTTCTTTTGTCATGTGTATGGCACTCGTACATATTTATTCTCCCATCTCTTATCAATTTTTTTGGTCACGATTTGTCCATGGACTCGTCTCCCTCTAAATTGTCAACCCACGCCACAAGCATTTTTGGTCTTTTTTTTTTGCAATTTTTAGTTCGACAGACTTGTGCAGTGCCCTTAGCAATTTGCTTACATTCAACGCCTCATTCTCTTTTTGGCCAAATCCGAAGTGGCCTATACCATACATCGCACATCATCCAACTCCAACTGCAGGCACTGTCTGATGTGTGTCGTTGGATAAACTATGTAGAGTCCTTGAAAAACATGAAAGCCATACAAGCGGAATGCCAGCGGCTAAAAAAGTTAACAGTTGACATAGTTTAGAATTGGGCTGGGGAAGGGGGGGTGGAACGGTGGGTTCAACAGCCACCAGCATAAGCCGTTGAATGGGGCATGAATGGATGTCTTAATGGGAGTGTGCAGCGTATCAGCTGGTTGCTGTTGCTGTTGTTGATGTTGTGGGCGGGATGGGGAAATTGGTGCCAAACTAAATGAATTTAATTGCCGCTGGATATGAAAGTAATTATTTTGCAGTACATAGAACCACTGAGAGCGAAAGGGACCCAAGCACAATAAGGCCAAAGGCGACGACTGTCTCTCTCTGTGTGTGTGTGTGTGTGTGCGTGCGACCATCGATGCACTTGCACTTAACAGCAAACGGGCGTAGGCGTTCAAATCGCCACGCCCACTTTCACTGCAAACTGGAAAAATTGCCCCGCGGATATTTTGAGTTGTTCTTTAATTTATTCTCTTTTATATGTGTGCGTGTGTGTGTGTGTGTCTGAGTGTGCGTTTCGTCGTCCTTGCTTGTGTTCCATTGTATCCATAGTTTGCAGAGGTTCTACAAAAGGCAACGATGTGTTGTGCAGTTGTCGTTGTCACTAACTGTGCACTGAGTGTGTGTATGTGTGTGTGTGTGTGTGTGTATGTGGTGGAACTGTGTAATGCCGCTTGTTTACATGTTGCCGGGCTATGTTTTGTTGCCTAGATCAACTTTTTCTCTCGGTGTTGCTGCTGCTGCCACTGCTGTTGTTGTTGTTGCATTGTTAGTGGCAGGACCTTGTAACACTTTCGATCTCACACATACTCAGGCAAATGAACTAAGTGAAGCGACATGGCCATTCATTTTTAAGCCCAATTAAAAAATTCGAATGTGATTTGCAGTGTTGTTGCTGCGGTTATGCACAAATTCCATTCTCCAGTCTGGATTGAGATTTTTAAGTCTACTCACGTGTACTTGCACCAAATGTTGATTGGTTTGCTCTTAAAAAGTCTAAACTAATTGTATAAAAGGACTTATGGCCCTTAAATTGGAAAATTGAAACCAAATTGGGAGTTAGGAGTTTTGCAAATCTTAAGATATTCTGATATTCCAAACAATTGAGAGTACGAGAATCAAGTCAAAGTACCTAAGTCCCATTTACTTCAGCATTATTTAGTAGATTTTGAGACGCCATTACTTATTATTATATTTGCAATAGATCTTAATATGCTGATCAGTCAAAAATTGTTGGGAAAACTTATCAAATCGGTGCAAGCTGCTGAACATTTTCCCAATTAGTTTCTAGACAGTTCTTCAAATATGATTCTGATTTTGTTAAATCAGGGCTCAGTAAAAATCCGTGGATACTACTAACCTTTCAAGCATATTTCTGTAAAAGAAAAGGAAATCCGAAATCAGTAGAACAGTTATGCTACCAAGTTACCCAAGAATAATTCAGAATAATATTTTTTTTTTTGCATTTTAGATCAAACATTTATTGATATATCATTATATCGTTCAGACTTTTTAGATTATAAGTCTCTTTCTTAACGACGCACACTTTTTTTTCTACCGAAATCATTTTTTTTTCAGATTTCAAATATTGACTATTAGATTCAATAAGTAACATATTGAAACTTAGTGTCAACACTGTTTTGTTTGACGCGCTGTTGAAGTCAGCTATTTGTTTTTTATGAAACTGGCAGCAAATATTTTCCATTTTTTTTTTTGGGTGTCTGCTTGAAAAGTTAGAAGCAAAGTAAAATATGTAAAATTCAAATTGTTAGTCCAGACTTTTAAAATTATAAGTTGATAACACGTTTTTCCTTTTTTGTTTTTTTTTGTCCAGTTGTGCCTTGTTTGGTAAATTTGTAATATTAAGTTGACCCTAACACATGTAGCTGTGCTTCGTAGAGTATTAGTTAAGCATCTGATAACGTTGCAAAAAGTTGAAAATGCAAAGTTTTTAACGGAAATGTGCAGATTAATGATTAACTAACACTTCTTGCTACAACTTGCTCCTTTTCCAGAAAATCGGCTTGATTGCAACTGAATTCGTGCTTAAGTTGAAGATATTATATAAGAGGTAGATAAAACAAGTAAGAGCGCTGTAGTCGGGTTTCCCGACTACAAAATTCTCTGTTCAATTGAGACACACATACAAACACACTCATATAGACAAACACACACACACACGCGCGCTCACACGCGGTCAGCTGCATGTAGTGAAAAATTGGTTAAAATTGTGGCTGTGACAGTTTTTTGCGGTTTAAGGGGGGAGGGGAGCAAATTTTCCAAATCTGAAACAAACTTGATCTAGGTACGGTATACACCTATGTGCATGCAAAAATTTGTGTCTCTATCTCTTATAGTCTCTGAGATCAACGTGTTCATACAGACAGACAGACAGACGGACAGACGGTCCCATTGTTCTGTTCCCTGTTTCTGTTCCCATTTTTAATGGGAACAGGGTATAAAAACAATTTATGGCTTGGTCAAACTTGGTTCAATAGCCCAAAATACAACAAAGTTGGAGCAAATCAGGAAGATCGGTTATATGGCAGCTATTTGAAATAGTGTGCCGAATTGAACAAAATTTGAAGTGTCGCTTAAGGAGCCTAAAATACATGTTCAAACTGAAATTCAGCTTAATAGAGCCAAAACCAACAAAGTTATGGCAATTCGGCCAGATCGGCTATATGGCAGCTATATGAAATAATGGTCCAAATCGAACCCTATTTTTTAAGTCGAATAAGGAGCTAAATATACGACTAGAAACCAAATTTCAGCTTAGTTGCATAAGAAACAACAAAGTTAGAGCAAATCTGACAGATCTGTTATATGGCAGCTATTTAAAATATTGGTCTAAATTAAGTGAATCTTTGCAAGTCCATTGTGGGGTCCAAAATATGCGTACAAGCCAAATTTTGGGTAAATATCTTAAAACTAGAGCTTATGCCGAAAAAAATGGAAAGGTTTATATTTATCATTGAACTGCTACTCTGTCCTCGCATCATTTAAACAAGCAGAAGAAGTGACGAACGATTTTAGAGCAGACTGTAGAGCATCAAAAATCTAATGGTAGGGTTTTGACATCACTGTTCATCTCGCCATCTGTTTCATGCTTGCAAAAAATCCAGTTGTAGAAGAATTATTGAGCTGGCTGTTGAAGGCGTAAGGGGCCATTGCTATAAAATAATGTCTAATAGATCCGTTAGAAGTTTGAGCATTCTTTGCTATAGAGCTTCCCTCAGTACAACGCCTCAGAAGTGATAGTTTAAGGGGCAAGCGCGCTATAAGCCTACATAAAGCAACAACAAATTCATATGCGTGCTCTCCTCTCTTTCTTACCGAGCTAAGGTTTTGTTGTTGGCGAATGCAGACCTGCAACAACAACATCATATGTTACTCTCTTCTCTCTCCTATCTCTCAGGTAACGTAAAAAGTAACAACAATGTTCCTTATGCGTAGTCAGCGCTCGCCTCGCTCTTAGTGTCCGAATGCCATTCGCTATTCACGGCGGCACACACACACAGTACTCAGCCGCTACGGCAAATGGCAAAAGCGGCTTAATTTGCAAAGACATAGGCGTACCCAAAAGAATCTGTTGCAAGGACAAAATTTTTTTCATTTTAGTCCCCCAAACGAACTACCGTAAAAGGGCTTTGCTTCAAAAATAAATTCCCAGTTAGAGTCCTTCCTTTGTCTCAACATAAGAACAGACAAAGAAAGACCAAGAAAATGCAGCAATTTAAAATCTGGCAAAAATTCTCTTTAGAATTTGTACGTCATGAAAGATTTTAAAATATTTTCAATATAAAAGGTCAATCAACCATTGAGGGCACATCATGTAAGTGTCAATTTATCGGCATATTAATGCACGCATTCAGGCAGACATATTGTACATATGTATATACGATGTGTATGTCCTAATATCAGTCGAAAGTGTGCAGAAAAACACACGCTTGAGTGGCATTGTGTTAAGGCGCAAAATTGATAAGTGCCTTGTGGTTGTTGTGGTGTCAAGCGGCCATTAACAAACACAGACACTGAAGCACGCACGCACACACACACACACACACGCACACTGCCATAATAAAATGTACGCCAACAATAAGAAATATGGTAAAGATGAGTAAGAAGATGAAGAAGAAAAAGAGGCTAATGAGATGGCATACGTATAACACACGTCAATCAAATATGGCGTCAAAGAATCATTAAGAAACGCACACACACATATGTGGAAGTGTTTAAAGCCAGACTCTGACTGGGAGTGGGGCAAGAGTTATGCCTCTTACTTGTATGTAGCCTGTCATGTAGTCGTTTTGCTGCTGTTTGTTTTCCTTGATTTGGTGGTAAAACTGATTTGCGGTTTAATGATAACAACAGCAGGACAATTGGCTGAGTAGCGAGTAAGGACCTCTCTCTCTCTTATTATTTCCTTTGTTAGAGAAAAAAGTTAGCAATTTGGCTTCGAAAACTACTTCACCGCAGCACAAAACTAACGAGCTGTGATTTTTCTTGCCATCAGGCAACATGGAGGACTGCAAGTCAATGCGATTGGCGTCAATTAAGTGCCATAAGCGACACAACAAGCCGTCACTCCGTCCATCCATCAGCCAGCCCGGGAGTTGTACATTCCACTAGACTTAGTTTAGCTGCAGCTCAGCTTTGCCACTGCCTGCCTGAATACAGGCGACGCTTTTGACACACATTTTCCTCGCAGATTGATTGGCGCCACTCAATTGGCAACCTTTTTGGCCTGGTCTCGACTTCGGTTTACCGTTGACTTCACGTGCAGTAGCATCGTTACACGCATCGCTGGAGGTTTCCGTTCTTGGTTTTTTTTTTTCACCCAACCAGCGATTAGAATAAATTGCCACAAGCTGGCAAAGCGACAGGCCTTTAGGTTGGTATTGAGCTCAACGTTATGCATTTGACACGAGTGTTTTGTACTGCGGCCTGGCTGCTTTCTGCTTCAATAATTTCTCAATATCTCAATATGTGTATGCATATCCAACTTTTCAAGTGTTGTATGTGTGAGTGTGTGCGAGGGTGTAATCAATTTTAGTGGCATCGAAAAGTTGTTCAATGCATTGCCATTCAATTAAAATTTTTGTACCAAACTTTATGCATGCCGTTAATACCATTTGCTTTATTTGTGAATACAACTGTAAATGGCATTGAGGAGGCGACGGTTTTTTCCCTTTTTATTTTGTTCGCTTGATTTATGTACCTATACTGTGTGCACCTGCCAGTCAAATTGATGAATTGCGTTTTAAGGGTGACCAAATTAAATAGGAAAAATAGTTTTCTTTGTAATCAGAAACATTTGCTATACAACTTTTAGATTGAGAGCAAACAAATCGATCCTGTTCTTTATTGGCCTTGTCAAAAGGCGAAGATGTATTTACACTTGTCTGATATTTTATTTGATAAGCTAAAAAATGTTCTGAATATATATGAAAAGTAGCCAAACGAAATTTCTCAAATGAGTTTTTTGACAGGCAACTCACTATGAACTGACGTCTTTTTCATATGAGATATTAGACAAGTGTAAATACATCTTAAGGGATAAGAATAATTTCGTATATTTATCTGTTAAAGGAAAACAGCTTAGGAAGTTGCGAAGACTGAAGACAAATGACATGAAGTCAGAAAAAGGCTTGGAAGTATATTTCCCCTTTGGCACCTTTTTCTAGTTACCAATTACATACTAAACTAATTATTATGTTAATATTAAAACCAATATTAAGTTCATTAATATAACGACTTGCCACACAAAGAATAATGCTGCCCAATCATTTAGCTTAATTGACCAACAAATTGTATTATGGACACTACAGAGAAACTCCCTCCTGATTATGAAATTTGTAAGGTCATGTTCTCGCCCTCCATATCCGTGGCTTTTTGGTATATGAAAAGCATAAGAAAGAAGAAGAAGTGTAAAGTTGTCCTTTAGCTAAATTTTATTTGAATCACTCATACGCAGTGTAGCTCATTTATAAATAGTTCGAATTCTGAAAAATAACAAGCTGTTATTCACTAGTCCTTGTGAAATGGTAAATGGTCAACTCACCACACACGAGCTACAGAACCAAACTTTGTGATTCATCATAGTAATTGTTGTTATAAATCAGCTTATTAAGATAGGCTGTGTATTTTGTTATGACTTCATAGTCAAAGCTTAATAGTTTCGACGAATTTCAAACGGGTAGTCGTGTGTTTGACCCCTGGGGCTGATAAATATTAATAAATTTTTCCAGTTTTATTGTCTTTTGTTACACGATTCGAGCACTATCTTTTGCGGATGGAAAGTGCTGAGGAAGGCGATTTGGCCTTGACAGCCAATTCAATGGATTAACTGCTAAGGCTTAATCCGCATAAAAGCGCAGCGTAAGATGTCGATCTCAGCGGTTGTATCCTATCCAAAGGTTGCAATTGCAAAACTTACCAAAAATAATTGCTAAAAATAGCTAAAAATAAAAAAAATGTATAGTCAAAACTTATAAAATTATATTTTTTTCAAATTGCGGGGTCGGCAGGAGGCGTAGCAAAAATGAAAAATAAATTTGATGTGCCAGCATGTATAATAAGTATATGTCCCATATATGTCAATCCTCAATCTCTTTACATTTCTGAGATCTGTGCGTTCATACAGACAGGCGAACAGATAGACATGGCTATATTGGCTCGGCTGTTGATGCTGATCAAGAATATATATATTATATAGGGTCGGAAATGTTTCCTTCTCCCTGTAACATTCTTTTGCACAGCTTCATGATTCCCTTTTAACACTTTGCAATGGCTACAGGGTATAAAATCACCAAAAAGGTGATCTGCAAACAACTCTGAAGTCCGAATCTTCAGGTTTTTTGAGAGTCCAAGCCCGAATCTGAAACGCCGCACAAGCAAGTTAAAATTTATGAGTTCTTACCAAAAATGCATCATCTGTAAAGTTCTAGCTCGTTAAGTCATTCGGCAAGTCAATCATTATTTCGAAATAATGAATAATAAAGCAAATGAAAATTCTTAAGCCTATCCTTATGCTTAACGACTTCATCTGTCTTTATCTGAGCTGTTCTCAAGACGTTGAGCTATTTCTAATGATTATGACCTAATTCATCACTTTATGCGCTTCTGAGGGCTTCCCCTCCATAGCATAGAAAGCTCAGGTTTCAAACGGAATGATTATGATGAAATAGCTAAAAATAGCTGAACATAATTTAAAAATGGTCTGATTTGAAGCTGATGTCATTTTCAAAAATTTAATAGCATTTGTATGTTCAAAATTTCTAGATCTGGCAACTAAATTGCTTCAATGGCAACTGTGGGCGTATGGTATGTCGCCAATATAGTAAGTTTCAATAAAATTTCACGCGTTTAAGTGAATTCTAGTTATTGTTATCCTTATAACCCTGCCCATATTTTTTGAGTTTTGTAAAATTTGATCTTGAAACATTCGCAAATTAATTGAAAGTGTTGCTGCTGCGTCTGCATTTGTGTAACTGGGTATAAGGTGATATGCGAACTAAAATCGATCCCAAACGACGTCAGAGATCGGTCGATCCCGGATTTTCTCGAAAGGATTGGCTTGAGTAAGCATATTTCAGTCCCGGATCTCTTGTCTTTCGCTCAGGTGAGCTTGACCTTTGCTCGATATTATCAGATATCAAAATTGATTTAAGAAAGTTCCTTTTTGTTTCTTTTACCTTAGTCAAAGAACTAAGTAATCCGAATTCATTTTACCTTACCGATTTAAATTTATATCCAAGTGTTGTCCCCATTATGTGTCGGTGCTAAACTTATGTTGCTCCATTTTCCAAAAATTCAATTAACCCAAACGAGTTGAGAGCTTAGTTGAGTTAGGTTTCAATTTGTGGGCACACATGCCCAAATGCCTTCAATTACACTTGACTTTATGCCATTCACAAAGCAAAAGACACTCGAGCCCTGTAATCACTTTCTACGGACGGAAAACAAAAGTTTGCTTTGTGCTGTGGCCAAAACAAAATTGAAATTCTATGCAAAACTTAATCAAAAATTGTTTAGCAATGCACAAGCATATAGGCACTTGAAAAATGACATCAAACTTGAGGAAGAAATTGAAAAATAATCACAAAAAGTTACCTTGGCAGCTGCTGTTGCTGTTTCTGTTGCTGGCGTTCCTAATTTTAATTTATCTACCAACCCGCAGCAGCACCTGGCCTGATCCTACGGCTGTTGCTGGTGCTGCTGATGTTGCCATTATTCAATCTGATGGCATCTTGGCTGTCATAGTTGGTGTTGCTGTTGCTGTTGCTGTTTGTGTTTTTATTTTAATAAAACATTGCCGAGCTTCGCCGCTCACCCGCTTCCCGCCGTTGGGCCACTTCTTCAAGGCAACGTCAAGAGAGTCATGAGTAAATCTTATTATTTTATCCTTTGTTATTGCAGTCTCGAAGGTTTCCCTGCTTGTTCCTGTTTCTGTTCCTGCTGTTGTTGTTGTTATCAGAGATCTGCATGCTGCCGTTGCTTGGATTTTGATTTTGCTGGCCGAACGACGTCATATGTCAACTGCATCAATATTTGCATTTTGATTGAAACTTACAAGGAGACAGTCTCAATTTGCATATCCTTTCCCCTCTCTGTCTCACACACTCTATCTAATCCTTGGGCCACCTTAAATTTAAATGACACAATCCTTAAAACATGCACAATTCTCCCCTTAAAGACATTTGTGTCAGTTATGATAGTCTTTTCCAATATTTATGCTAAATTTGGCAAATGGCAAATGCACTTTTGCTGTTAATTTCTCGTGAAACGCACATTAAATGCAGATGTATGCTGCTGCAGCATACAAAAGCTGTTTGTCCATAATCAGTGCAAAGTGCAGTTATACCAGTTGCCGTTCCAGTTGCAGTTGCAGTCCAGAGAGTAGACCCAGAGCCGTATTTGGTATTGGTTGTTCTTGTTGTTGTTATCGCCGTAGTAGTAGTCGTCGTCGTTGAGCCAAATTAGGTCGAAATGCGTTCACAGGAAATGCCAAAATAAACAAGTTAACAAGCGACAAAGTTCCACACACACACACACGCGATTCAGAGATGTGCATTTAGCTGCAATAAAGCCAAGATTGATTTTGAATCAATGGGGAAAAATTTGTGAAAAATTTGAATGTGCTTGAAAGCTTAAAAAAAGAAGTAAACAGTTTTCTTTTGAACTCTGAAAATACACAAATAAAGTTTGCTTTTTTAGTTAAGAAACTTTAAGGTGATATTTTTTTAAATAGGCTAGATTCAATGCGAAGTTTGCTGATGATAGGAGCAGGCGGTCTTTAAAATGGCTATACAGATAACCTGGTGTCTTTTTATGGGGAGATTTGTATCTTGTTATGGCTCTTTGATCAATTGAGTTAACAACAAAAAACTAAGAAAAATCGGTTTGTAGTCGATCGCATAAGATAAACTATTTTCACAAAGTGCCAAATACAGCCATGTTCTCAATTCTCAAATCCACTTCCACAAAAGTTTTCTAATTAAGAGTCCAAATCTAGTACTAAAACCGGTTTTAAAACACATAACTTTTGTGGAAGTGGAATTGACAACATGGCTGATAGTTTCTCAATTTATTTCCTCAAGGGATGCAATCCGGTTCTGAACCGAACCGAATCGATAATTTCAGCTGATACCAAAAAGCAAAACGGTTCGGTTCTGTTAAGTTCTCTGACGAGTTTTAAGGCGGACATACCCAATTGCTACTCCAAAATGTTATAATTAATATCTGTTGATTTGTGTTGTTTATATAGAATTATACTCATACTTTGACTATACTATATACTATACTATTTTTTGACTAAATTAAGTTTCGATATGGACTCTTTACAAGAGCGACCTCTCATAGACGGAATTGATCCTAAGATATGCCGGATTGATATTGTCTTAAAGTCATCTTCTCTTTCCTGCGATTGCCCACCGACCACTTAATATACCTGTCATCAGACTGCATTCCTTCCCTGGAAGTTCCTGGAAGCACTTCTAAACTTAATCCAACTTTAGCCAAAAGTGCGTTTTTCACTGAATTTTCCGATACTTATGGACAAAGTCTGCATATCCGACTTTATATATTTGTGATATTTACATATATAAGGATTTAAATGTTTTCTAGGATTTCAATTTCAAAAGTGTGCGAAAAGTCTGCAATGCATTCGGAAATTTAAAACCTTCATAAAAAATATCTTATGTTAAAAGTGAACCACTGAACCGAACCAAAACCGCCATTCAGTTAGCTCAAAAAACCATGTGACGAACGAACCGGAGGTTCAAAAACTGTGTGAACCACTGAACCGAATCAGTTCTTATTTCTGAACGGTCTTCAACCCTGATTTCGCCCGCAGATTAAAATGTCACGCGAATATTAATAAAATAAATAGGATTTACACCGCCTTCCTGGCTTCCAGCTCCATCGACTATAGAGCGTTAGCCTCAGTGCAATCCTTCTTTGAAGGCTTCAATGCTTGGGCTTCCCTCTGGATTATTGATGTCAACCAGAATAAAAGTCAGCACTGCAACTTTACAAAAAAAGAGAGACAACACACCGAAGCTTAAGCTGAAGGACTCAGTCATAGCACATTCGCCATCTGTCAGGTACCTGGGCATAACACTGTATAGGAGATTAACTTGGTCCTGACCACTTTAAACAAGCTGTGGCTGTCACTTATGCTAAGGCTAACAAATTGGACTGGCTCCTTAGATCGAAATCAGGACTCTCACTATGCGCAAAGATAGTAATACTTAAGTCAATAATCATACCAACCTGGACCTGGGCTATTGCCTGTGATACCTCCATGAAAATGGTCGAGACGATGCTGAACAACATCTTGCGCAGAATTCTCGGTGCACACTGGAATGTGCGTAACCATCTATAAAGACATTGGCATCTAACCAGTTTGCTCCCAGATCAACCGCCACACCAGCAGACACAGACACCGTCTCGCCAATAAGCTGGCGACAAAGAGGATACAGAGACTGCTGCAAAGGCGTCATCTGTCCGACGAACTTTGGATTCACGGAAGACGATTAACAGGCCGTCCCCTTGGCTCACCCTAATTAGCTCGCAAATAACAAGCGTTGCATTCCTTATCTATCCTGCTAGTAATGTTACTTTTTCAGCCAATTGGCAACCTGTTTTTGTTCCTGTTCCGGTAACCTTTTAATAATTTGTAAGCGGATTGAGAAAAAAGGGAAGTATTTTATCTTGAGCCCCGCATTTTCCTAACTTCTTGGTAGATTTTCACAGTTTTTTTTTTACCAACAATTTCAGACCTTTCAAATTGGAGTGTTTGAATCCGAGTTATTTGATACATAGAACTGACAAGCGGAACTTCATTCAAATGGACTCAGAAAATAAACAAATTAACCTGTACAAAAAAGTTTTAAACGATTTTTTCAAGTTGAACGCAATTTTGTGAAAAATTTGTTACAAATTCATTTATCAAAGTATTGTCCATCGCTAGCCACTACTTTTCACATAATTGTGGGAATATTCGGTTACCACTCGAAAAATCGACGTGCCTTTGGAACGATCCACGAATCAATCCAATTTTGTAGTTTTCGTGGAGTTGTTGATCCTCAAGGGAATGCGTCATCGATGACGTTATGATGGTTTCACCCGGTTGTAGCAGCTCATAGTACACCACGCCGAATTGGTCCCATCAAAAACAGAGTATCATGCCATGGAGACTTCGAAGGCCTTCAGCGGCACTTATCTTCATATATAAGCAAAAAAAGTAAACTTTCCCGCAAATTCTGTTTTGTTGGCACAAAACTTGACATATTCAGAGCATACACACTATCAGCCATGCTTCCATTTTCACTTTGGCAAACATTTTGCGATTTGAAACCGGTTTTTGTAAAAATTTGGTCTTCAAATCGCTGATACTTGGCGAAAGTGAAAATGGGAGCATGGCTGTATATATTCATTTTCCCAATTGAAAAGTTATTTGTCTGTTTATATCGATCGGATATTTTTGATTGCTTAGACTTTGGGGCGGACTTACCAAAATTGGAAAAATGTGTGTCCAAATATTTACGAACCGAATTTAAACAAGGACGAAAAAAATATGTTTACTCAAACCACATACTGCGCCATCTATGTGAACTAAAGTCCAAGTTGCAGTCATTCCAATGATCTGGTATTCACTTTTTAGCTAGTTTCAAATCATATTCCCATCTTAGCAACGACCAACACTGACCGAACCATAAATGCCTGAATGTGATTAGGAGACTGCGTATGGCGAGGACATGTTGTGTTCCCATTTCTCCCGTTGCCTGTGTCAGTAGGTATGAAAATTAATTGACACTTCCAATTGGCAAGGATTCAAATGCCGAACACACACACACACACACACGGGGGCAGCGACTCGAGGCTTTTGCGCAACAACAATAGAGCCATAATTTTGCTTAATTAAGCTGAGCCTCGGCCATGCCGAGTGTGTGACGCATAACTAATCTGTAAGGAGGAGTTGGATACCATTATTATACAATTTTTCAATTACTTTCCACTTGGCGGTTTATCGTAATTAATTTTGCGGTTTCTTTCTCTTGTCTCCGCTTTCAATTAGGGAAATTGTTTATTAAAAAAAAATAAATATAATTAAACAATGAGCTAGCAAATGGCCAGACAATGTCCTTTGCATATGCAAGCAACAGAGTCTCCTCCCCTCCCCCTCCCCCTCCCCCACCCCAGCCAATGGGCCAGTTATCTTGAGGCATAATCATAAAAAGTTATGCGCTCGCTAATTTGATTAATGGCACTTCCTTGGCCGCAATCCAAATTCATAATGACTCTGTTCAGGCTAGGAAATTATTATTACTTCTAATTACAACAGACAACTTCATTAAGCCACAGCCCCACCCATTCCCTTGGCTCAGTAAACGGAAGCCAGCGAAGCATTAAAACAATCGCATCTGGATATCAAGGACCGTAAATCATTAAATCTAATTATTGTCTGAAAAGGCTTTTCAACACAGCTGTAAAAATTCAAATTCATCTTTTTTTTAAGGGTTTTTCAAATCTAACCTGAATATTGCATTTTGCATACAATTCAATTCTTCTGTTGACGGTTGATTGTTTTTATTTGTTTCGTTTTGTTTTTTTTTGTTGCTACAAATATGCAAAATAAATCGTTTTAAATTGAGTTTGAATAAACATTGGCAATTGGCAAAATATTGACTAGAAAAATTGTTTATTGAAGCGTTTACCAAATCTGAATTTGGAAAGGTGGGATATGATGAATTGGCAAACGGGGGTTTCATCAATTAAATGATGGATTAGTCGGTGATGAGAATGGTAAAGATTGGGGTACATGAGTATCGTGAAGTCTTTGAAATTATTTGAAAATGAGCGCCATGATGTGAATGTGTACTGATAAATCTATAATTTACAGTTAAGGTATTGTAGCGAGTTCATGTATATGCAAGCACAAGTAAGCGACACTTTGTCGGTACATTAAATACATTTTAAACCAAGCGCACCAAACATCAGTTCTCATGTGTAACGTGAGACAGCGCATGTCAAACCGCTGAATAGACAAACTCTTTGTCGACTTTGTCAGCGCACATTTTTACCTACATACATATATATGCCTTCGCTTCAGTTTCAAGATAAAGGCCCTTGGCCAACACATTTTCTAAATACATAAGTCAGTCGTAGATGACCTGCCAGCAGTCGTAGTCGACCAGCTGTGGATCAGAGTTCGGAACATTCTTGTGGCAGGGTCTGCCAGTTACTATGCACGCAGCTTCCGGAGCGCTCCGGAACATTGACGGCTTATATTTGTATGCCAGTCTGAGCCTTCAATCTAAACATTCCAAATCGACGATCATAATATTACATGGCGACAAGACAATCATCTATTTACATGGCGATCCAGCCCTGACATCCCTATCATCTATTTACGGGACATGGTAAATAGAAAACCGTATAAATAGCGTGTAAATAACAAACAATACTCAATTTCTTACTCTAGCAAATGTGATGGCCCACAATTGTTAAATTTTCTGTCATACGATTAGATCGACAAATATTTGCATGCCAGAGACTTGTCTCGCTCACAATTTGCAGCTTGTTTCCCCATAATTGTGCCATCGTGCGTAACTCCAGCACAAACAAGTGCAGAGCAGACCAAAACAGACCAGAGCAGAGCAGCATTGACATAGTTGAGGCCACAATTCGCGAACACATCTGATTATTATGCCAATGACAGGCATATTGGTCACGTTAGTCCCTTTCCAAATGGTCAAATGGTCAGTTGCATGCACTTTACAAGCTGTTCTGCCTGTCTGTCCATTCCGTTAATAACTGAAACGTGTCTCAAATGGGCCGTGCTGTATTAACGCTTCGACTATTTGCGTTGTCTGAATCGGAAGCAAAAAGCATTGCATGCAAACAGGAAACTCCACCACTTCGTGGTGACCATATTGTCTCTCCCTTTTTTTTTTTTTGTGTTGTTTGCCCTTTTCACCATTTTGCGTGCAAATTTCTAGTCCCAAGTCTTGGGCTCCACTCACGTTCGCTTCCCGGAGTAAGAGAAGTATTTGTGTTCGCATGGCTAGCAGTGATTAAATCTCACATTTTTCATTTTGATTTCGATTTATTTACATGGCATTTAAATATAATTTCCCGTTGTTGGCTAATTGTATGCATAAAACCTTTTAGGGTATATTACTAGATTTTAATTAAACATTTGAGAATTTTCCATTTCATTTGTTGAGCAACATGCAATGAGGCTCGGTAGTTCATAGATTTAGAAGGTACAAGAGGTTAATTGCTATTGGTACAAGTTGAAGAAAAGTTCCAACTGCTGTTGTGAGGCTGATTGATGTGATAGAGACTTTAACGTAGCACATAATAGCCATAAGCCCCAAAAGGAAAAGGATGAAACTCGAATGCAAAATTGCATAATTAATCATGCGCGCATAAAAATGTCAACTGAAATGCAATGAGAAACAGTTGGTGGGGGGGGGACGAGGGCGGGATAACGGCTGCCATAGCAAGGGCAACATGTTGCTGTTGTCAGTCCCCCTTATACATTACCAACGCCCAGCAGCAACAGCAACAGCAGCTGCAGCTCTGCCAAGGGGTATAGGGTGAGTTGGTTTGGCTTTCCAACGTCGAACATTTACAAACAAATCAAATTTGCATCAGAATTTCATTTATCTTGTTTTGCTACTATTGTGTGGATTTTATAGTGGCTGAAAAAGAAGAACAGCAACAGCAGCAGCAGCAACAGCAACAGCAGCAACAGCATAAAAGTGAAATTGCATTTGCCAGTTGCAAAATCAGAAATAACAAGCAAAGTAGGTACGTAAAACGAACAAAGTCGGCTGTTGGAGACTATAAAAATGACCTGCATAAATAAATTGAATTTAGATTTATCGCAAATGACACTATTGAACGAGAAAATCTTGTTTGGGCATAACAAATCGTTAGCTTAGACTTAGCTACGGAACGGAGATACAGCTCACGCATAGCTTAGGGCTATACGTGGAGCAACAACCACTTCTTATGTGCTCTCTCTACTCTTTCTCTGCTAGCGAAAGTTTTGTTGTTGGCTCCAAATAGCCGGCTCGCGAAGAATCTGGCTAAGCGTAGAGCAAAAACAACTTTAAATGTGAGACAACACTTTTTCTCTCCGCGCGAAGATTTTGTTGTTGGCTGCGTATGCTTCAGACAGCCACAAGCACACACACACACAAACAAAAACCGTTTTTCTCTTTCTATTTATTGTGGTTCTTGTTGTTACACAAATATTATCTTCATTTGTATTGGTGTCCAAGCGGCCGTTAGCTTGTTCTGAGCACCTCTGAACTACAGCAGTTGGTAGAATGAATTTCCAGAAATCCTGCAAGCGGTCAAGATGCATAATTATAACTCATCAACCATCGTATTAGGCACTAAGTATATGAGGCAGCAGCAACTCAGCAGCATTCATTAACCTTTAAAGCAAGGCCACTAACAACAATAATCAGGCATGTTCTTAATTCCACTTTCAAGGCAACTTTTCGAAGGTGGAACTGATTCAAGTTCTCGTAACACCAAAACGAAAAAGTTTTTCGTTTTGAAAAATAATGCTTGTTGGTCGGTGGAATGAAGTAATTGCCAAATTACGTACTCCTTCAGTTGCTAGATGTACATAAAGTGAATTTTCCTTAATTCTGTCATCAATTTAGAAATTATTAGAGGAATTTAATTTGCATTTTAGTCCACATGGGTTTTATGAAGAATTTTTTTGCTTAATGTATCCAGATTTTGGTAGTGCAAACGAAAACGCAGAGTGAAACCTAAAAGTCAGCCTCTCTCATTTCCGTCTGTTCCATTTTCGATCGTTTCGCTTGGATTCGCGTTGGAATGTGTTTCTTTATAGTGTATCTATTAGTGTTGGGTAAAGGTTGTTCATATCACTGAACACTTGTTCTTTTTTTCTAAGTGAGTCAACTCACTCAAATTGCTCACTTGTTCAGTTGCGCACTTGTTCTTGTTCAATTGTTCAACTGTTCAGTTGTTCTTGTTCACTTATTCTAGGTCTATGGCGGAAGGTTGTGTGAGCTCATGAATTTTTTTGTTTTGCCGTCGGGATTTTAAAGGGGTGGGTTTCTGTAGCATTGATCGCTTTATTGTTTCTGTATGGCTTTTTTGTTCTACACACAAATGTACCTTATTTGTGTGAATGTGCGTCGTTTTCTCTTGCGCTCACCCTTCCGCTCTCTCTCTCGCGCTCTCAGCAAAAGCGCTTAATTCAAAATTTGGCGCCATACCTGTTATAGTTGTATCATGTTACAGCCCAAAAAACAACACACAGACAGACTGAACAGCTCACAGAGCAAGGCAGACAGAACAGCTCACAGAGCAAGAGATACATAACAGCTCTCTGAGCAAAACAGACTGAACAGCTCTTAAAACCGGGTTCCCCAAGAAGAGAGCGCGAAAATGTGACTGTGTCTCTCTCTAACACACAGTGATGCATGACTTCGGCAAGCATTCGGAGTGAATTCTCGAGTATGATGAATTGAGCAAGATAGACTGAACAAGACTCGCTGAACAAAAATGAACAAAATTGAGAATATGTCTGAATACCTGATGTGTAAGGAATGAAACAACAATATATAAACAACAAGCGAAATTAAATGTTCACATACAAAACTATTGCCAGCTATCTAAATGTATTCTATTACCTGTTAAAAATTGACACAAAGCAGAGCCATGAGAAGCTGGACTCAATATGAGATATGAACTGATGTAAGTACTTAAGTATTTTAGGAAATAAAACCAGTGCTCATGCATTGATGTGGCCGGCTGGGTATCTTTGATACGTGGTATCGTAACAACTGGTTTTGAAAATTCTCTAGTTCAAGCCTAGTACTGAGGGCGTTTGAATTTTCCTTTCGTCACAGTATTTCACATAAATAGAAACCCTTTCTGAAAGCACATGAGCATCAAAGCAAAGCCAAGGTGTTTCTAATTATATGAAATACTGTGACGAAAGGAAAATTCGAACTCCCTCAGTACTAGGCTTCAACTATTTCAACATAATCTGCGAGGTAAGCATCCCCTAATTGTAACCATTCTGTAAACGTAATGTCCCTTAGCTTCGCAGTTTCTTAGAATTTGGAGCTTCAGTCACTTCTTAAAAAAAAAAAAATTTTAAATTGCCGGAATGTTGTTTTTAAACTAATTTCGCCATTTTGTTAACTTTTATCTATTTTTCCTGTCTTAAGATCTTGTCAGAGTTCCGTTTCTTCAACTAATATGCCCATTTCTCTCACTTTCCTTTTACATTTTCCATAGCACGGCAAAACTTCTGATGGCATCATGTGGCCTGTTTTGCCTTCAACCGCCAAGTGGGACCATCCGTAAAGCACAGCCCCAGCTTCGGCATCAGCACCAGCTCATTTATTAATGTCAAACGTAATTTCTTTGCATATTTTGCTCGTCGTCGAATGGGAAAAAGTAGAACAAAACAATGCAAAAGCAAAAGCAAAAGAAGAAAAAAACTATGCAAAAAACATAATAAATTGAAGCAGGTTCTTTCCGTGTGTGTGTGTGTGTGTGTCCAAAAATGACTTTAATGAAATAAAACACAGTACTTTGTATACATTTTCTTTTTGATGAGTTTTTGTGTGTGTGCAACAAAGTTAATAACCGTTTTATGAGTCTATTAAAAAGGGATAATCGTTGGGTTCAAACTGCTGCTGCGTCTAGGACTCTGGCTGTCTATGGCACTTATGTAAATGATACCGCAGCCACAGAAAAAATACGAAAAACACACACACACACATCATCAACTACAAAAGCCGCTCTAATCGGCTGCCCGTGTTTTATATGCTTGTTCCAGTTTAATATAATAAAACCCATCAACTGACCTTTTCCCCTTTTTAGTGTGTAAATAAATAAAACAAGTTGGCGAAACCATCGAGAGGAGGCAACTTAAAAATTGTTTTTTATTTGCTGCCAGAGCCTTTTTAATGATTATGCTCTGTGTAAATCAAACCGCTTGTGAAAGGGACCAAAAATTATGTAGATTAAGCAGCACAAAAAAGGGTTCAACTACACACGAGCGGGCACACAAGCATACATATTTAAATATATTTATAATATCTATACAGATATTATTTATGGTGAGATGTGTCCGACAAACTGGCAGCATCATAAATTACACAAAGCCCGCAATTTCTACAACTTTTTTTTATTATTTGGTTGGGTTTGCAGGTAAATTGTGTATGTGTTGTGGTCGGAACAGGCTTTTAGGCAATCAATAATTACCCATTGGCCAACAGGATAAGCACTGCACGCCTTTGCACACAATTTAATTAATATTATGCTCTATAAATCAGCGTGGAAAAGTTGCTGCAAGCTGCCTGCAATTATAAGCATTTAAAATGCATATCAAAGCAGCATGTGGCGGTGCCAAAAACTTCCGCATATGGTCCGAGGCAACCAGAGAGCACACACTCGGGGAGGAAACTTCTTAAAGCTAACGTTCACGAAGCCAACTTCCCTTTTCCGTTGCATAAATAACAACAAAAGTCGTTGCCCTTGTCCCTTCGTCTTTAGTTAGTTTGCCAGCGGCAATGAAGCAACACGCATACGCCGCGTGCGCCCTAAACTTTGCCACAGCTGCCACTAAATGTTATATGTAAGTATGTATGCAATATTTCTTCACACACAGTTATGTATACATGTGTATGTGTGCATAAATGCATATGCAGGCTTTTGGCTAAGAAGGGCCTTTAAATTTACCAACTGGGCAAGGCAAACTGCGGACAAACACTTACACACACACACATAGACACTTTGGCGCACTTCCGCCATGAACAACAACAACAACAAACACAAACAGTGAATAAGCCCAAGCCACTTGCTTTAGCTGAACAGTTAAGGCGAGGGTAGCTTTGAAAGATTGTACAAAATTGGTGTAAATCAAAGGCAACACTGCGTATGAGTGATACACAAAATTTTAGAACCGAAGATACAGTTCGTGAACCAGACCATAACTGAACCTTCAAAGTTTGTAACTTCGCGAACCTGAACCCGAACCTGAACCCGATATCATATGCAAAATCGGAATATGGCAACTTCGAGAAGGAAATATAACATAAGTTAAGTTGAATTACAGAGATAACAAACATGGTAGGTGAGTCTATCATCCAATTTATGTACTGGACGTCTGAATAATAACAACAATGAATGTAGTCCCTTAGAGTGCAGGTTGTGTTCTCCTGAACAAAAGTATGTTGGTATCAGGGAATCAAAGTAAGTCGGATTTCGGCTCCGGTTCCGATTTTGGTAAGTACCGAAGCTTACTTGCCCTTCTCAAAGGCAAATGTGGAAACTTTGTCGAGTTTTCTGACTACCATTTAAGCACATCTTCTGTATTTTTTAAACGTTTTAAGCTCAGAAAAATTGATAATGATTGATGTCATTAAATTGTTTTGTGAACATACTAATATATTTAAATTGTACTGTTTCTTCAGTCAACATGAGTTGACTTCGCTTCCACTTTCACCTAAAATATTTGTGATAAAACTGCTTTCCCAATTACTTCTAACTTTAAAAGAAATGGAAAACACAATTACTATTCTGAGTAGAGTTGGAAATTTTAGTTCATTTTAATGATGTAGTTCATTAGTTCATTTTTTCATGAACTATAATTCGTGTTTTAAACAATAGTTCATTCAAATGAGCTATATGAACTATGAAGTTCATTGCCAGCTGCCTCAATGCTGGCAGGGATTACATAATGTTGTTTATAGCCAACATCAATAGCTATGCCTTTATAGCTGTCACAGGCATGTATCACATCATGTCGCGTTGGGGGAATCTTTACAATCAGCCAGCTTGGAAGCCCTCTCATTTATGCCAAACTTTTCCGAAACTTTTTCCTCACGTACGGCTAGCTCTGAATAAGTGACGATGCTACCGTCTGGTTCAACCACATAAAAAGGCTCAACAGTAAACTGCTGGGATTAATGCTCGGAGAATAAAAAGACAATGGTATCCAGTACCACCTTGGCCTTGGTTAGATCCGAGGCTGTGCACTCAATAAGCATGTTCTTGGTCTTAAGCGAGATCTTTGAATGATCACCATTAATGATAAGTGGCAGTTAGAGAACCATGCGATTGGCATCATACATCACTGTATAGACGGACGAGTCACGAATGATGGGGGAATATTGCCTAAGCTGGGCATGTGTGGCATAGAAGTCCATCAACTGCAGGTTAAGCGGTTTGCATTTGATTTCCTCTGGTTCCAAATCCTAGTAGCTGAATATGTCCCTGTAATATGCCGATGGTCACCAGGGTACGCTCAGGACAAATGTTCTGATGCAGCTTATCGTGCAGATCAATGGAACTGTTGTAAGACTCTTGGGTAAAAGACTCATTTCAAAGCAAAGCGGCCACAGCATGTGGAGGAATCTGTACCTTGGAGAAGGCAACACTTGGCACTTGTTGCTGGCTTTGCTCGAAAAAACTCTAACTTTGACTTTCAGACATGATAGTTTAGTAGTCCTGCTGTTAATAAAATGAACTGCAGTTCAAAACCAGACAAACATAGTTCAAAAAATTAAGTAAAGTTCAAACACTAAGACCTAGTTCCTTAGTTCATTTTTAAGACTAGTTTATTCGAACTAGCTCCGGATCTGGTTCCGTTTTGATTCCCTGGTTAACATTTTAGCCGAAAATGGAGTCAAAAATTTGTTAACTAAGAATCTGTGAACCAAGTCTCCATCCAAAACCTTAGGTTTGGTGAGCGCAATAAACGGTCCACGAACCCAACCTTATGTTTCAGCAGATTTTTACAGGCTTGCAGCTAGGTTAAAAGTTATTTTTATACCCGTTACTCGTAGAGTAAAAGGGTATACTAAAGTCGTGCAAATGTATGTAACAGCCAGAAGGAATCATTTCCGACCATATAAAGTATATATATTCTTGATCAGCATCAACAGCCGATTCGATATAGCCATGTCCGTCTGTCCGTCTGTCCGTCCGTCTGTATGAACACCTAGATCTCAGAGACTAGAAGAGCTAGAGCAACCAAATTTGAAATGTAGACTCCTATTGTCTGCACGCAGATCAAGTTTATTTTCAATTTTTGCCACGCCCCCTCACGCCCCCGCAATTTGGTAAAAACGTCATATCTCCTACAGTTTTGATGATAGATGGTTTCTAGAGATATCTAGTACTTAAAATTATTTATCGATTTGCTGAAGGAATGATAAAGATCGGATGAACGATACTCAAGTTATGAGCAAAAAACGGTCAGTTAACACCCACCACCCACCCCACCCATAACCTAAGCAATGCGTTCAGCAGCAATCTTAGTGAGAGAGAGAGAGAGAGAGAGAGAGAGAGAGAGAGAGAGAGAGAGAGAGAGAGACTTAGAGAGCGCACTGTGTTGTGCGGATAATAAATAGCCGAGTTAAAAAATGTTGCATACTTTTCGGCTGACCCACCTCAGGCATACAGGAAGGCTATTAAACATTTGTTTCCATGAGTAACGGGTATATCGAAGTCGGTTAGAGCCGACTTTAACTTACGCTCTCGTCTTTGTTAATTTTTGTCATCTTCTTTCGGTAAACTATAAAAGGCAGCAAACAGACCATGTGATCTGAAGGTTTTCATGGTAAGGATATGCGAGCGACCTAACCTTACTTACGATTTTGTAGGTAAAGGAAAAATTAAATAAAAGTAGATGTCATCACTTCCCAAGTTTATTTTTGATGCTAAATTCATACATTTGAAGTATAATCAATTTAATTTTTAATAGGATTGAAAATTACTCATACGACACGTACACCAAGTCAAGAATTTTACAAAAAAATTTTACAAATGTCATCCCAGCACCATATTTTATTTGCTTAAAAACCATGTAACTATTTTAATAATTTACATTTTCTAATAGCTCAGCACTGATCAATGTAATGTCTGGACTGCATCTGTGTGGGTATTGGTGGCGATGTGCGCAACATCATGTAACGTCCCCTGAAACCACAAACCACCAGCGAGGAGTTTAAAATCTAGTTGGCCAGCATTCAAATACTCCTAAGCGCCTCCCGTCCCCTCAATCAGTTCGATTTGATTCGGCTCAACTATGTCTTCGATCACAGCTACCAGACCAAGAGGAATATCATTGAACAGCAGCCGGTGCTCAATGATCGAGACAGTAAAACGACCACAAACCAAATGGACGCTTCCAGTTCAGTGGACTTCAACTTTATAAACCACTTCCATTTCTTAACATTTCCCTACCACGGCTTCAATTAAGTGTCCAAGTGCTATGTGGCCACTCAGTGACAGCTGCCGAATAACATTTTCTAGTTCTGCGGCGATATATACGCCGCTGCTTGTACGGAGACAGCAGCAGCAGCATTCCGCACATGGAAGAAACACTTAGAAAATTTCGGAAGATACAATTTACGACATTCAATAGGAGGTTTCTGCTCCCATACTGCAGATTATAAAAAGTCATAGTGATAAGAATAATTAAAGTGTTATTCATTTCATTTAATAATAATAATTTATTAAAATAGCACACAAAATGTGTTATTTAACACTTTAGTGTGGTTGTTTGTAAGCTCGCGGGCTCATTTGACAGCGCAAAAATAAGCTCAAAGTTTCTTTGAAACGTTTATCGATAGTAAAAAGTGGGTTATCGTGTTAATAGCAGCGGTTAAGCAGACTCTGTTATGAATCACTAGAAACTTTTCGCGACGCTTACAACCCAAATCTTTTCCCTCTGCCCTCTGTTAGTTACACACATATATAAGTTTATCAGTCTGTGCAAAAACCACAACGTATGCTGATATGAAAAATATTACTTCCGCCATTTTGGTTGGAAAATTTATGCCTTAGCATACGGATCTTTGCCCACAACCCTACACACCTACACCTCAGTGGGGCCACTTTTAGATTCCAGGAAAATACGCTGCAGGCATCGTTGCCTTTCATTAATAAGCCAAAACGAATGAGTTGTTAAGCACAGCACAAACTGATGAGGACATTGCGGCTTAAAGACTTAGTCCGAGAGCATTAAACGATGAGTGCTTTTCCTCGAAAAGTTCTTTTGGTCTGAAAATTGAGTCTAGCAAGCGCATAATTAGATGCTGGCCTCAAATTGCGGCTAGACGGCATAAATCTGGGCAATTGCAGTGGCAACAGCTGCATTTTAACTTTGCCTGCAACGGTCCGACTGTCTTGATCTCTCTTGCCAAATGTTCGTATTTTGGTCTGATGTTTGTCTTTACATAACCAACTGCAATTGGCAAATGGCCCAAAAGGCCAATGAATTGGAAGAGAAAAATTCAGCTTTAGTAGAAGCTTTGTGAAATCCAAATCTGATTGAATTGCAAATATTGATAATCGGCGCTATTTAATTTGCGGTTGTGGTGCATGTCAATGTCAATTTCTATTGCATACATTGCGGCCGCCAATTAAATATGCAAGTTTTGGCACGCACCAAAAATTTGCTAATTGACATGTAAACGCATCGATTGCTGGTGCGTACTTGGGGTCCCACTTTTCCCTCAGCAAACTGATAATAAAAACAGCCACAAACAATTCGAAAATTGGAAATCCAATTGTTTTGCAAATTGATTTCAAATGTCACATAAACGTCAAACTTGCGCTTAATGGTTACTTTTTTCCACTCACCAATATAAGTTGAGGGGAAGGGAGAGAAAGAGAGTGAGTGGCCACCTATCGATTGGCCACATACACACACACACTAACAAGCTCTTGACTTTTCGGGTTATAGTTAGATAAATGATTCGTCTGGGTGCGGACCATGAAGCCATGAATTTAGGTGAACACCAATCAATAATCACATTCGCTTCGGGTGCGGCGCTACCATGCCAACATGAAAAATGATGAATGCTCACTGCCACTGGTAGCACTTGGAGCGGAAGCGGATGGGTTGGCTGCAGCCACATTGATTTACTTGATGCTGGTCAAGTGAATGTGGGGTACAACACTTTGACACAAATCACAGCTGACCAGGCATTTGAAATGTCAGCCTCTCTGATCGAAGTGAAAGTTTTATTCATGCCTGACCCAGTTAAATTGAAAGAAATGGTACTGTTTTGTGCTCCTAACGACCTTTACTAAAGTCAAGTTAGTAAGTTCTAACAGGCTCAAGGTCGACATAGTTATGTTGTCATAGCCATAAGCAACATTACAAAATCCCTAGAGTATTCTCCTAATCCATAACTTTCTTGGGAAAACAATCTGCGAAGCCTAGTTTAATGCGAATGCCGTTTACCTGTCAGGAATAATAAAAGGATTCACTTATTTGGCAACGGGTCAATGTCGCCGCCTGGCGCATTTAATCGTTGTTAGCGCCACCTTTTTTTTGTGCACACGTGTGTGAAAAAATAATAATAAATATGTATGTACAATGTTGAATGAAAGTAAAATATTACAAAAGTCAGACACACACACACACACACAAACATAATGAAAGCGGAATCACGTGCCACAGATTTTTCGCTTATTCTGACAAAGGTTTTATTTTATTTATTTTTTTTCGTTTTGTTTTTCGAGTTTCTAAGCAGCAATTGGGTTTCATTAGCCATACTAGTAGACGCTGACAGGATTTGTCAGACATTTGTCAAATTCGAAGCATATCAAACTTTTGTCAGCATTGTCTCTGCTTTGTTTGTATTTGAGCGGAGGCGGCAGTCGAGGTAAAACCGAAATTCGCGATAAATCAGCGGCAAACATACACAAACACACACATGAGAAACAAACACACACATAGATACAGGTAATTCAACAGCAGGCTATGTGTGGGAGTGTGTCGTATACTGTGGGAGAAATGGTTCAAATTTTAGTATCAAAGTTGAAAATAATTTCTATTTAAGCTGAGATTAGGACTTTAATGGATATTTTTTTTAAAGAAAATACAACATTTTACTTGAATTAAGTACAAACGGTGTCAATAGTACGGTGAGTACAAGATACTGTATTTAAGACTGTTTTGGGTCTTTACTATAGCTTTAGTTCGAATGTTGTCCTTTTACAGAGAAAAGAAACTGTTTCTAAATAAGTTTATAAATAATAGTCTAAAGCAGAGGTGCCCCGAATCAGCTTACTGCCGCGTACACAATTTCAAATGAACAAAATATTTGTGAAGCAACATGAACCACAAGAAAATGAAAGAGAAAAACGATTTTTGTTCCTGTGCTGTCTGATAGGCACGAAATTGTTCGCCGCCAACAACAAAACCTTCACTCGGAGAGAAAGAGATGGTAGAACACATATGAAGTTGTTGTTGCACCACGCTTAAAAAGCTATGTGTGAGGGCTATACGGCTATACCCATGCGGAAAACAACAACCAATGCGTGGTGTGCGCATAGGCATCCCTGGTCTTAAGTCAAACCCGATCAACTCTTCAAATAGGTACTAAATATTCTTTGTTAAAATCAAATAAATTCTAAAGTCAGTCTCAATACATTCTTGATACAAAACAAGAGTACATCAAACAAAATTACAAAATAAAATTCTAAAACTATTCCCAATTTGTTCTTGAAATGTATTGGAGCAAAAAAGGCTGGAAAGATCCAGGGGCCATCAATTAACCAAAGACCAAGATAATATTACTGTAGGTCCGAAAAAGTAATTCGCATTTACCTTTGCTAACTTTTTGGAGCTGGCCTTGTGTGTCTTTTTGGTGCTAAATACATGCTGTTTTGTACTAAAGTTAGGTTAGGTTAGGTTGCGATGGTAGAAGCGGTAAAGCTTCTTCACTTAGGCCAAAAAAGGTCCGTTGTAATACCATATGACCCCCAAATATTTACTTTTAGACAGTAAAGGGTGGGTCTTCCCTTATGAACCACTTGGAAAGTAGCACAAACTTGAGTAGCAAAGCAAAGCTCTATTTCAGAGACGGCTGAAATGTTAGGTAGAAAAGGCTGACCAAGGATTGCGAATCGTCTCATACTGAGCGCTGGACAGTGGCAGAGACGATGCTGAACGCTTTCTTCTTCATCAACTGAGCAACAGCTTCTACAATAGTCGTTGATACCAAGTCTCGCGGCATGCCTGCCGATGAGACAATGTCCTGTGAGAATTTATACGAGTTGGTAGGCGTTCTGCCAAAAATTGTCCAGCCAAAGTACCAATTGTTGGGGCTGGATTCCGTAATGGTCCTTCTCAAGGATCCTCGACAACTTGTTCGTTTGAATTTATACACTGACCACAATAATGACAACAGCATGCTTTCAGCTCAACAGCGTTGTACTAAAGTTAAGATCGCGCTATTCTAAAATGTTCACTCTATAAGAAAAGTGTTGAAACCATTTGGAAATCTTAAGAACATAGTCAGTTGTGAGTCAATTTACTACTCAATCCAAGATATTTTGTACTTAAATAAACAACTCCCTTTTCTTACATTTTTCGACTTACTGTAAGCACGAAAATTTCTCGATTCGTACTTAATATAAGTACTTCCAAGAACAAAACATCTATGAAAAGCTCTTAGAGCTTAGAACTTTTTAGCAAACCCTAGGTCAATAACACGCACAACACCACAAAGAAGGCTGAAAAGTTATGTAAAAAACTTTATAAATTATATCCCGATCGATCTAGAACAGCGGTGGGTAAGAAATTTGAGTTTGAGAGCAGTCCAACAACAACAACAGATAAAAAAACCACGGCATTCAGGGAGTCTCGATCGCGCACACTGCACCTGTTGCGTCCTCTGTGTGTCCGTCTTGCCGGCGCCGTGCACCGATTGGCAAGGAATTCATTCACGCAATTTGTTATGCGACATTGGGAGCAAGGGAGCAAAGGCGTGATCAACGCTGATCTGAAACTCCTTTAATCGTTCTTTTCTAAGTGTACTTAGAATTGCAAATATCATAATATTTCGTTGTATTTGGTTTGACTTAGGACTCTGTTTAACTTTTTTATTGAAAATTCTACAGTTTCTTATTTCTTAGTACTCAAGCAAATGCGGTGTTCCCGAGTACCTACCTGCATACACAATTCCCAACAACTACAACTTCACATGTAGTACAACCCTCTATATTGATTGAATCCGCATCCTTTTTGTCGCTTCTTCCACCAGTGTCCACTGTGGCTTTGTTTGTTGACTTTTGCCTTGGTCATTCCCTATTCTCTGTACTCGCCAACAACTTCATCACTCAATGGACGAGTGGTCGCAGTTCGCGTTGACATTTACAAATTATGATTGATTGGGGCACAAATTTTGCGAAACTCTTTGCTCAACTCATTGAATATAAGTTCCATAAATATGCATTAGCATTAACTGACGCCCCGACCATATGGAAATCTGTGGCAAATAAATAACGTAATGCCACTTCATAAATAACCAAAACTGACTTTGGGTACAAGATATTTGGCCAGCCAATAAAAGCGATTAAAATTAAATGCCTGGACAGGGCATTTATTGAAAAGAAAATGCTATCCGCTTTGCGGCAGTTGCTTCTTCGCAATCATAAATCATGGTCACTTTCAATATACAGCACCAGCAGGATGGGCAGGCAGGAGTCAGGAGGAGCGGAGAACAACAGAAAAGGCAGCTGGCTTTGAGCCCATTACACGCTCACTTGCTTTTTAGATAATTGCTGATGGCTGATGGTGACTGTGCTATGGGAGAGGGGGTTGTGGCGCGTGCGGCGATTTATGCCCATCCGTCAGCTTGGTCAACTTGCGTCATAATCAAGTGGAAAAATCAATTGCTTTTTCCCACCAAAATTAATTATTTAAATATATATAGAAAATGTTAACCAACTAATTGGCCTTAATTAAATCCATTCACATGACTTTCGCTCATTCTTAATAAATCATAAATGGCCTAAGCTAGCTGGGGACTGATGGCAAAAGTTAAATGAACTTTAAGTTTATTTTAAAGCGGCTTAGTATTTGTTGGCGTGTCGTTTGCTGTTTATGCCCAAATTTTCCAGCTTTGCATATTGATGAACTGAAGTTTGTGTGCGTGTGCAGCAACAAGTTCAAGCTCTAATCAGACTCAACTATGAAATTTTGTGGCAAGGCGTTAAGTTGCGGCGCCTGAAGCCAGGCTGCACCATTATCCTTGCTGTGTCATTGACATTCAGTCGGCGTCTGCCTCAAGTTGAAGATTAGAGATAGAGTGAGAGCATTGGATTTTTATGTGTGCCATAAAATTGCCGCCTGCATTTTGGTTTCGTTTCGTTCTATTTTATTATGCTTTGGCCTTTTGGGTATGGTTTTGCTGTCTACTGTTATTTGTGTTATTGTTGCTCTATTGTTTTGTTTGTTCCTTGAAGCACTAAATCAAAGTATCGTTTGTCTGCGGCATGCAAAAAGAGAGTTAAGCAAGTGAGACAAACTGGGAGGGAATTTTGTTTTGCATAACAATTAGCCCAGGCAATTGGATTGAATTTGTCAATAATAAGGGAAAGACTCTACCTTTTACCTTGCGGTGATTTTATCCTTCTTAAAATGTATACTAAAATAGAATGCACAAATATCAAATAAACGCCAGCGCAATGAACCGCGATAGCTGCAAAAGGCGCAAATTGTACACAAAGAAAATTGCAATAACTGTTTGGCACAGACGGAAAAAAAACTACAGAAAAGACTACAACATTTGTATACCCTTAAGGCTGGATTCCAAATAAACGCACAATAATACATTCAAATAAGACTGTTGTGCAAAAGCATTCAGATTTCAAAACCAGCCTTTAGAGAGGTACGATGTGACCAATTGTTTTGAACTTTAGATCAAGGATAACCGCCTCATGCATTTATACAAACAATTTAGACTTTTTCCCTCTTCTTGTAGGCTGCCAAGAGGATTGCTGGATATTTAAAAAATATGTATATCGATACTTTTTTCTATATTGAAAAAGTATCTTTTCGATCTTGATATTTTGTTGTAAATAAATAGATATTTTCTATAAAAAACACACATTCTTGCCATATGCAGACCTATTGAGGTAATTAAGTTGTCATTTGACTATATTTGAAAACTACATTCTGATAGCGTTCAAAATCTAGAGATCGGAGCTTTAAACTACGGCAAAAATAAAGATTTAAAAACGTTTTCTCTTCTTCCAGATAAACTTACATTTTACTGTGTAATGTAAAATCGGCCCTAAGTCTATTTTTATAATCAAAGAACATTTAGCAGGCTCCAGGTCAATAAGTTATGATTTTGTTTATAACTTTTCTAAAACAAGTAAGAAACTTGGTCAAGCCCTACTGTAATATACTCTGTACCTGGAATAGCAGCTGAAAGCAACGAATACGCGAACTTCTGCAACAATAGATCTCGCCATTACTTGCATGGAACAATGAATGATTTTAAGAACTGACCAATAGATGACGCCACTACTGCCAGGGCTGTGGCAGCCCTGGCCACCTCTGGTCACACCATTTATCGAGCACCATCCCTGACGATATAGCAGGTCGACATCACGCGCCATTCCTGGCGCTCAGTTTCTGGCTTGGCTTCGGCCACGCGCGGCACGCGCCCGGTTCGCTCCGTTCAACTCAACGATATTGTTAGCTTATGTGATATTCAATATAGCTTTATTGATACATTACACATTAAACGTAGTAGCTAAAGGGTGTGGGAAGTAACTTTCTTTTGGTCATAGCTTGAGTATGGTTTTTCCGATCTTTAACATTTCTTCGGCAAGTCAATAATTATCCTTGATTATTAAATAGCTCTAAAAGGTACAAACCATCTATTTGCAAATTTGTGCGATATGACATTTTTTCCAAAATACGCGGGCAGGAGGGGGCGTGGCAAAATTGAAAATGAACTTGATCCGCCTTCTAGTATAAGAAGTTTATGTCTCATACTAGTCAAACCTCTATGTCTTACCATCTCTGAGATCTTCATACGGACAGACGGACATGGCTATATGGACTCGGCTGTTGATGCTGATAAAGATTATATATAATGATTCCTTCTTTCTGTTACATACTTTTGCACAAACTTAATATACTCTCTGTACCTTGGGTACAGAGTATAACAAGACACACACCACAAAGGAGGCTGGTAACCCGCTAAAGATAGGCAAAGACTGCTGATGATAGAATTGCGGTGATTCATGAAATAGCAACAAAGTCCAACTGCCTCCTTTGTAATGTGTGTATTTGTCTTGTTTTAGAAATGTTATGAACAAAATTATAACTTATTGAACTGGAGCCTGCTTAAAGTTTTATGATTGATTTTAAAAAAAAGGTCACTAAAAAAAACACTAATATTTTGGTATAAACGTTTGCATTTCTTAATTAATTTGTATAACATTGTTTTTGTAAAGTGAAAAGTAAATGTAAGCAGCTAAAATTTGAAATACAAACGAATCGTAATGCAACTTATGTTTGTTTCATATTGTATTGGGCCCAATGGTGAAGGTGCCTTCATTGATAAGAGGCCTGGGACTGGTGATGGTGGCACAATTCAATGACTATACGAATAAGAAAAAATCGGTTCATGCTCCGGCTCAAAAGTACCAAAATACCATATCTGGTTCTGAACTGTTTTGCCGTTTTTCTTTAAATTATGTTTTGCTTATTGCAAAATTTTGACCATTCGTCGAATTTGCATGACGCTTTAAATAGTCACCAAGAAGTTAATTAAAAGTTCTCACAAGTACCCCACATTTGGCAAGGGTATCAAAATAAAAACCATTAAACGAGAAACATTCGAATTGTCGATTTTGTTTTCTGTTTCTGCAGTTTTTTGTTCATTGCGCGGCATTTGCATAGAAAAATTCAAATTAAACGAAAATGTGCCAAATGCTGTGAATGGTTTTCTTGCGAATGCAACAAATGAATGGTCAAATAAAAACGGGACAAAGTGAACTGCAAACTGAAAATGAGCAGCCGACAGCAGCAGTTGGTCAGGGAGCGAGCGAGATAACAAAGGAAAAGCAGTGGCAGTACGAGGAGACAGAGTGCAATCGAGTGCTCAAAGTGTCCGTCTAATGACAAAGCAAATTGTGTGCATTTGCCTGAACAACAATAACAAACAAATTGAAAGAGTTTTAAAGAGTTGTTGAATAAATAATGGTATAAACGCCTCTTCAGTAACTTAACCCCAATCAAATGTCCAGTCCACATGGTTAAATCGTTGGCTCTTGCTGTTGCTGTGCTGCTTAATTAAGACTGCGACGACAGTTTGCTTGATTGCCAGTTTTTTCTCCCTCACTTTTTCCTATCTTTTTTTTTTTTTTGTTTTTAATCACTCCTCACCCTGTCAGTGTTCGTTGGGGCATTCATTTTTTTTTATTGCATCGGCTTCTTGACAACGCCTCAACAGCAGACGAAGAGTTTACATTGAAAGCGGCCAGAGCCAGCAGCAACATCAATTTAATCCTCAATCCAAGTTGTTAATTTTAAGTTTTGTAGGAAAAAAAAACGAGCTTTAAATGGAGAAAAAGCTAATATACGAACACTCGGAGCAAAGATAAGTTCAGAAATTTGCAAAAAAAAATCAAAAAAAAGGAGCAAACTCTCAAAATTTGTTGAGCAGATATTTTCAACCAAAGTTTCTTTAGGTTTGTTAGAAGAATGAAACTGGGACCGGTAATGAACGGCTTCAAATCATAGCCCAATTACCGTTTACCAGTACGAAAATTAAGAAAAACTTTAAATCTGTGGGCTTTGGAGTTGTTTGGAAATGGCCGCCAAATATGTACAAAAGTATCGATAAGTATTTTAGCGCTAAGGTATTTTAAGACAGAAACGATGGTCACACTGTATATAGAATGATTGAGAAGAGGAAGAGAAGTGAAGTACATAAAGACGAGCGAAGAGACGCTGTATAAAAATGGATAGAAGACAGAAGTTAACTGTGTGTATATAGAAGAATCTTTCGCGTTTGAAAGAATCACCTGTTGCACAAACGTTGTAAAAGCTTTTTACACTAGCACAGTAGCGCCTTTTCTTGCAGAAACGCTTCTCAATTCTAATTGGATATGCCGACGCTTCTCAATCATAATTGGATATGCCCCTCTTGAAATGTAGTGTGATTTCTTTTGAGGCTAGACGTTCGGTCTTCGCTAGGTGGCGCAACTACCTATATTTCGAGTTACATGAATGAAATCGAACCGTCGATTTCAGGATGGCTTTTTCAACTTACCATTGGCCTGATGTCCTATTTCTTCTACTACTGTTGTCAATGTGTTGAGCGTATATACCTAACGAGCTTGGTAGCTCTCTATTTTCTGCATCTGCTTATACGGTCGGCAGCGGCCTAGGGTAAAATGCTTAGCACCTTTTGAAAGCTCTTTACTTGTTTTCTATATTTGTATAGGAATATTTTCCCCGTTGCCAGTGGCAACTTCTCTGCTCACATTGCCCACCCCAGGTTTAGAATGGCAAGTCCGACCAAATAGGGCTGTGACAGCATACAACTGGATTCAGGGTGAGAAACTAAAGAGTCTTCAAGAAGACTTAAAGGACAACAACAAAAAACTTAATCATTCTAACAACTTCTCTAAGCCCGCCCAGCGCTTAAGAAAAGTCTTTGAGAGTGTCAGCAGTGTTGAAACACAACAGTTTGCAGACGAGACTTACGCAGAAGGCACGAAGGAGAACAGAAAACTTACAATTATGGATGACCCATCCTTGTCCGGTTTCAATTGCAACTATAAATACCCTTACCTTTACGTTTCTTTTTTTTTTTTTGCCTTTTGTGTGTCCATCAGCTCTTCTACTACTGAATCGCTTCACATGCCGCAATTGCCTTTGTCAGTCGTCTCCACTGGCTGTCGTTTTCGTTTCTCAATTTTCTTTCTACTTTCCTTTTTCACTTGTTTGTCTTGCTACCTTTAGTTCTCTGCAGTTTTTCCGAATGCAAATTTCGCTTCTAGTCCGGACTGCTTACTGTTTACGGTTCAAAGCTCTGGATGTCAACAGTTTTCATAAATCTTTCACTAGTGGTCATCATCAGTGGAGTCCAGCTCCCGCTGCTGGTCTCAAGACGCAGTTATCTTAAGTGCTTTAAGTGCAAACTGTCAGTCGCTCTGTTCTGGGTTTTGTTGGTTGCCATTTTTGTTGACTCTGGCTCAGCTGCTTTTGACATGCACGCAAAGATAAACACATTTTTCCAAATGAAATTCTGGTTAGATGTTTTAGATGAAATTTAATTTGCGTTGGCTACTTTCCTTCAAGAGTTTGTGGTCTCCATTGATATGTTAATATCAACTTTCAACTTTCGCTGTTGTTTATTGTTCTGACATTAAATGGTCAAATGGATTTGGCTCGCGGAAACCAGTTATGGTGTTGACAGTAGAACCTTTTGACTTGACCACATGCAAATTAGTTGAGTGACTGGTGACCCAAATGAAGAGGGCCATAAAATACGCATGAGTATGCCAAAATCGGTTTAGTGCGTTGACAGAGGCAACGCCTAAAATATGTTCTACGGCAATCATGAGGAGCGATCTATTACTAATACAGTTACTGGGAATT
Organism: Lordiphosa magnipectinata; assembly: GCA_037044535.1. Lineage (NCBI taxonomy): Eukaryota > Metazoa > Arthropoda > Insecta > Diptera > Drosophilidae > Lordiphosa > Lordiphosa magnipectinata. Next base: position 952,713 of record JBAMBO010002262.1, on the reverse strand, counting down.
CTGACCACAGGTGAGAATTGAGTTGAGTCGTAAGGCCAGTGAAAGTAAACAAGGTTATACTCTCTTTTGCAGTTCAATCTGTGCCCAGGCATTGGAAACGTGCACCTGTTCAGGGTACCTTTAATGTGGATCTTTATGCCTATAACAAACCCAGCAGGAATTTGGCTTTGCAAGAGGCAGCCAGTCCATGGCCTATGGTTCAACTTTTGGAGCAATTGTCCCACAGCAGTCGCTCTACAAAAGCACAACAAACGCATTACAGAAATTTCCCGGATGAAGAGGCCGATACTTTATACTCACATGAATTTCAGGTGCAAAATATGGGAGCTAAAAAGATAGTGCAGCTTAATAAACTGACTTCTATTGACACTAAGCCAAGTGAAAAAGAAATGGAGAAAGAAGAACAGCTGGAGCAGCCTTTAAAAGAGAACTTAAGCTTAACAGAGCAGCTGCCAGCCTCAACTGTAGCTTCAAACACTGAGCACGTTTTAGAAAGTCAAGGAACTCTTCCCACTGACACCACCGTAAGACCTGTTCGCCTGAAATCTAAGCGCAAGCGTACACAAACGACTACAGAAACTACATCAAATGAAATGGACACCAAGATGACAACAAACGTAACTCCAACTCCAACGCCAACTGTCTCACATGTCAAGAAGGCAGTAAAGGAATTGGCAACACAATCACCGGATATCAGTACGCATCGTCCCAAAATCAATCGAAAGGGGGCCACAACCAAGAAACCGAGCAAACGACGTGGCACCCAGCGACGACCAGCAGCAGCAACAGCAACAACAACAGCAACATCGACAAGTTCAGGCCAAAAGGAGGAAATTGAAACTACGACAAATTGGTGGCAGATACTACCATATGCGGAAATTAGAAAATTTTTGAATACGATTTATGATAGCATTGCCGACGAGGATGGGGATGATGAACGAGCTGGGGGCAGGGAGAAATTGAATTTCCGTTTGTCTAATGATGGTCAGCAATAAATTTGGATATCAACACTTTCGTTTTAATACTTTCCATGATTAATCATGCCACTCCATACCAAATATCTGTGACAACAGAGATAACTTAATTAAGTGCCCAACTCGTCGCGGTCAAAACAAAAAACCAAACCATTAACTCAGTTGGGCATTTAAAATGCCATTTATTAATACTATTTAAATAAACAATTTGTAAATGAGCAGCCTGACGGCTTAATTCACGCCAAATAAACTTCTCTAAGAGACGGCTTAATGGGGGGTATCTTCGAGTCACAGACGGTCACAGGTTAAAGTTGAAACTGGTTTGGCTGAAGCGTGAACGCGGTCGCGAGCCGAAAATTTATTGATTCAGCTTGGGCTTGAGCTCAGTTACCGCATAGATAAGTAATTTCTGAGAATTCTTCGTTTCTTTGGAACTGGACAGTAGAAAGACCTTCTCCATTTCTGGCTCTGCTTCTTGTTGAATCCCATTTCCATCCGCTGCCAAGGGCACACTAAACGCATGTCCTTCATACAAATGCAGCTGCCAATCGCATAGGTTAGGAATCAAACTGCATCTGAAGTTGGCATTGTCCGCGATTAGCGCCAGTTGTGTCAAATTCAGTTTCGGTATTTGCTGCAGGACATCCGCAGCAGGGAGTGCATTACCCTTGCAGCGCTGTGCCATAAGGCAGAACAATAGCAGGCAATAGGAACCGGCGTATCGCAACGAGCACATTTCAATTTCAACTACCAACTGACTGCGCAGCTTGTCACCAACTGGCGAAACTAGAAAAATGAAACCAGTTTTTCTGATTGGCCTGGACAATAGACATTAGTCATAGGTGAGGTATGTAACAGTCAATATTTAGCATTTGTCAACTTTTGTGTGAAAGTAAACTAATAAGGTGCGTATCAAAGCAATGAAACATGAAAATAAATTTACTTTCTAAGTGCCGTCATAGATTAAATTGTTAGTTTATCTCACACATAGCAACTATCTAGACGATGTGAGTTCGACCATTTGGACAAAAACATATATAGAGTGGAAGAGTTTAATGGTTTACTTGATTGTGGTATTCAAAACAGTCAGATTCAGAATCAGAACTGGAACCGATGCTCTAATTTTTTTGGAGTATTGATGTTATGAAAGCCGAAAAAACATCGTTTACTATATAGCGGTACAGTTTCGTTTTTGATTTGATATTCTTGTTCAGAACGCTTACAAAATTTAGAAAATTTACATACAGTGGATTTGATATTCCAGAAAAAAACTTCTGTTCCAGCTACAGAAGAAAGCTTAAAACCATTAAGCCGAATACCGAAATTAACTGGTACCAAAATAGAACCTTTTATGGAATGGAAAACCACAAATATCAGAAATTGGGTAAGCAAAATCCTATTTACGAGTGATGTGTTGATTTTGTCAAATAAACAGAGGCCGAAGTGAACTAGTTTTATATAGTCTTTAAAGTTCTGAAGGTAGCTGCCAATTTTAAGTGTATCGATTAGTATTTAGACGATGGTCACACTGGATGGATGACGCTAGCAGAGGAGAGCGCAGTAGCAGAAGGCGTTAGTAGGTTATGGGACAGACAGAAGACACTAATAGACGAACGAAGTCGCTATATATATTTAAGGACAGACAACCAGTAGTGATAATGTGATCAGTAACCATTATGCTACACAGTAAAAGTAGGCAGAAAGTCAGTGCTAATGTCTGTGGTTGTGATAAGCAAAATTGGTGAACATAGTAAGAATGTGTGCTGAGAGTTTTTAATTATTAACTCTACACAGTAAATCTAAATGCTCTGTATGGGAGTGTTCCACAAATCTCTAGAGAATTTTGTACAATCGATATGATTTGAAACTAAACTTTGAACTTTATATGCAAAGTGACAGGCATAAGATCGGCTACTACATCATAATCTAGGAGCTGACTTCTTGACTTTGTGTATGTGAGAAATGAGAAAAACCCGCTGACATCTAAATCAAGGCCACAATGAAAGTCACAGAAGGGGACTTCCTAAAAGCAAATGCAGATTACTAAGCTACTGTATACTGAACTAATATAATGGAGAACATGAAAAGATATACAAACATATTTCGCCCTCTTTAACAGCATCGAATGGTGATTAACTTCAAGTAATTACATTGCCTGCATCTGTATTTGTTGATTATTGTTCTAATGTGAAATATTCCATTTTCAGATTGTATTTTTTTTTTCCTCTTTTCCAGTTGTGGGCGACCGCACTGCATTCATTTAATTTTGATGTGGCCATTGTCTGGGCGTGAAAATAGTGTTGAAATCTATGTTCGTGGAATTGGCAATGACGCTACACTTGTTTTACCCATAATGAACCGGCGATAACTTTTGCCTGCCCTGCCGAGAACGAAACGAAATAACCACTGCCGAGTGTTTTGCCGCAAAATTTGGGGCGCATTAGTGTGTCCTAAACGGCATTGTTGTTGGTATTTAGATTTTCATTATAGTTGCGTGGTAAATAAAGGAGGACAAATGAATATACAAAACTTGGCTGCAGCTGCCACTGTTGTTGAATTTCAATTAAGTTTGGTTAACAATAAATGGAATTAAACACAAGCATAATTGATGGCTCTGCACTCTGTCCGCTGGCCTGGCCGCACTTAGTTTGCATTGTGAAGTCACCAAAGTCAAATGTGAGTGGCATCTTTCGGGCCAATGTATCCCAGATTAATATTGTTATTATTATTATTAGTATTAGTATGGTTATTACGGCATAAGCATAATATGCCACACACACGACGAAGGCAAGTTCAATATTTGAATTTAGTAACTGATACACATAACAATAGCCAGCAGCAGGAGCAAAACCATATCAAAAGAAAGCCATTAGATGCGATATCGTTTGTGCGAAATTGCCACAATAAATGCCAAAAATGTGATTGTGCTTTAATAGTGAAAGGACGCTAGTCTTTGTCTCCTTGGTATAGCACGTGCCGAGCAGCAAACTGTATATATATATATGTAAGGCCTTGCAGTTCCGAAAAGTTTTATATGTGGGGCAACTGATAAGTAATCGAGTGAAGTAAGAAAACACATTTTTGATGTAAAACATGTTTTAATTCTGTACGAAAGATTTTAGTAGGAGTAAAATTTGATTTCAGCACTTAGGGAAGTGGGTGGGAAGTGGGTGGGGAGTTTGTAGAGAATGGGTGGGAAGTGGATGGGATGTGGGTGGGAAGTGGGTGGGGGGGAAGTGGGTGTGGGGAAGCGAATGGAGAGTGAGTGGGAAGTGGGTGGGGAGTGGGATGTCAACTATAAACCAAATGGTTTAAACTATAAAACCAACATACACTCTAAAGAACCACATATTACTCTAGTGTGAAACCGGTTTTGATCCGTAAAGGCAATAAACTACATATCAGCAATCCGAGCTCCAAAATTTAAGTTCGTTACTAAAACAATAATTGAGATAAGGCTTTGAACCACTTTTGAACTGCTTCTCAGACTTGAAACATAACCTTTGACTCTATCTAGTCTTCGACCGCAAAACATGCGACTAAATTATTCATTTCAGTACCTGCACTTACAAATTATTGCTGATGTCAGTACTGATTCTGTATAGAACCCAACTGATATCTGATAAATGAACTGTCACAATGTGATACAACTTTTAAATCACAGATATCCCTAGACATGCTTAAACAGTGAGATACTTTTATCAACTCCCAAGTTAAACAGTTGCTGGCTTGTGCGTGTCATTTAGCAAAACAAATTCGATTGTTGCAATCCTATTGCGATATCGAAACAAAATTGTTTGTGCTTTTGTGTCGTTTGAGCAAGGCAAACAGCTGCAAAGATTGAGCAGGCGACGCGTCTCTAATGACATGACCGCGCCCACATCCAGCCCACTTGCAATGTCTGCTTCCTACATTACATCAGAACAGCAAACATATATACATACATATGCTATCCTTTGTTCACAGTTTTACAAGCATGTCGCTAGCAACAGCTTCTTACAACACTCATGTTTACATGCCTTACAATGTCAGGAGTTTGTGGGTTTTGAAGGGGGTGAAGGAGGAAATCGAAGCTGGGGAAATATACAATGTAATTACCGCAGAAAAGCTTTACACACACACTTACACTCACACATAAATGATTGCTACAAATACGAGCTGCAAATGAGGTTGTTAATGTAATCAAAGAATTCAGCATAAACAGTCAAAACTGAAAAAAAAGTAATCATTTTAGTATAGAGCAGACCTTTAACAGAGAAAAAAAACTGATATGAAATGGCAAGCATTTCGGCATTTTTTTTATTGCAATTTGACTCCGATATGAATAAGATCAAATTGATTTGCTCGAAAATATCACTAAGTTAGCATATTTGAAGGATTATCTGTATTGCTTCGTCATATCAAGTATGTAATATCATTATTATAGTTTATAAGATCGGTTTAATACCATAAAGTATCATTTTGATATTGAAATATGGGAAAGAAAATAGGTCAAGTCCGACTAAAACATACTTCGTACCCTCAAAGTTTGTGTATATCTGATCCATTGAAGTTAGACACCACACAAAATGGCAAAAAAATCATAAAGTTTGTGAAGTGCTGCCCATCGCCGTTGCTGCCAGTGATACCCAACATAATTGCTTGATTTTTGTGTATAACTCGCATATCGTTCATCCGATCTTTATCATTTCTTCAGCAAATCAATAAATAATACTGATTGCTTAATATGCGTAGATAGTACAAACCATCTATCTACAAAACTATGGGAGATATGATGTTTGTATCAAATTGCGGGTGCGCCAGGGGGTGTGGAAAAAATTGAAAATAAACTTGATCTGCCTGTATATATAAGAAATATATGTGTCATAATTGTCAAACCTCTATCTCTTAACATCTCTGAGATCTCTTCGTTCATACGGACAGACGGACAGGCGGACGTGGTTATATCGACTCGGCTTTTTTAGGGTCGGAAATGATTCCTTCTCCCTGTTACATACTTTTGCAGAAACTTAAAATATTCTGGGTACCTTTGTTACAGAGTATTAAAATTCCTTTTTTTAAAAACACTTGAAATTTTGTATGTCAACACTTTCTGTCTCCGTCACAGCATAATTGCGCATTACGTCTCTTTCTGTTTTACGATTATCGAATTCTAATTGATATTGAAGACACATCATTATAACATTTTTGGGATAATTCTGAAACATTTTAATATCAAAGAATAAAGATAAGAAAGAAAGATATTTTGCTGTATCCAATTGATATGAAAAATTTTATATTCTGATCATTTTTATTCTCTGTTTACGCTTTAGGCACCGCTTACTGTATGCGTTCTGCCAGAGGGCTCCTTTTGTGGCATTTAAAGCAAATGGGAAACAATTGCTACATCGACACTCAATGACGCTCATTTGCGGTGGTCGCCTCTCAACCCAACACACATACACATACAGCTCGATTCGTTTATTGACATCAATTATTTATACATACAATTATTCTTCCGTCGGGTGTTTCGGTTTTGTTTTTCCCCGCTCTTGTGCTGATCCTTAATCGGGAACAGAGTGAAGTGCAATTGCTTGTTGTTTGCCAGGTGAACGAAGCGGAGGGCAAATAAATGGTTCTCTGGCCTGGGCCAATTACATGTGACTGACTGACTGGCTGAGTGGCTGGCTGGAAGCCAAATTGTTACTGCATAAACGGCAAACTACTGCACCTTACAACTTCATCATAAATCAAACCTGATAAATTGGGGCCAAAGTTCAATACACATTCACACACACATATACAATATATAAGCCCACTCTACTAGAGGTATTAATTATGGCTTGGATTAGTTTTATTCATTGAACTGAAAACGTGCTAATTTTCTCTCACGTGAAAGCAATTATTTTTTCTTCTTAATTGTGCAAGATATACAAGAGTGTGAGTTAGGAGATACAAATTAGGGGAATGATATGAAAATATAACAAATCACTTTGATATCCTTTTACAATTTCATATTTACTGGGGCTAGCGATGCATCCTGAACCAAACATATAAATCTCAAAAATTTCCAAACAATTTAAAGCTGCTGCATAACCAAAATTAGCTTAGTTTTCTAGAAAACTCTGTTGCTCGTTGCATCTATTCAATTCCCCAGGTGCTTTATATGTTGTTAAAACCGTTTTTTGGCCTGCTGCATATAACGATACAAATTTAGATTTATTTTAGACAATTTTTTGATTCCTTTTTTCCGTTGTTTTTTTTTTCGGACCATAGATAAATCTGCACAAAACGCGAAAAAATGGGCGAAAATTCATTTTTCAGCGCTGGTCAGGTCGTCAAGTGAAGCACGTGCCCAGTTGTCAGTAACGGGGGACCCTGCGCACAGCTGTCCTGTGCATGCAATTAATCACCAGAGAGACCAGCTACCTCCCACACCCTTACCACAAAAAGTGCTAGAAAATTGAATTTCTAAACTAAACAGGCCAGCCGGCACTAAAGCCCAAGCAGCCAACTAGAGGACCATCCAGCTGGCAAAACAGTGAGCCGCCTCGTTTGCCTTTCAGTGTCTGGTAAAAGTCGAAAGCCGCTAAATATGTAGTTCTTCCTCCATTTTCTCCTCTCACGTACTTCTAAAGCTGAAGCACCTTTCAGACAGCAGCTGCCTGACACTTCATTTTGCGCACTTTTTAGCTCTGGCCCTAAACCAAAAGCCAAGATGATGCCGCGCGTCAGTCAAAGTGCAAGTGCCACTTGTTGGTCCTTCATGCGGAAGTCGTTGTGTAACCAGCCACATGGCTCAGAATCAGCCAAGTCAAGGTTACTTTTGGATTTGTAAAAGTTTCTTAATTGCGTCAGCGCACTTGGGGGAACATCAATTTGTTATAAATACCAAACCGTCTCATTTGTCGTACTCTCGGCAACTTGGTGCAATTATTTGCACAAAAAAAAATCAAAACTAGACCCTTAGATATTTGTAAGAAAAAAAACGAAAACGCTTTAAGCATTTGTGTCCTTGAGTTTTTTATTTTATGGCCATTGAATGAAGACCATCATCAATTCGTAGCATGTAAGCACTCAGTTCATAGGCCTTGCCCTCCCCCATCTAGCTGCTGCTGCATTGTGGACAAGGATACTCTGTACATGCAATTTCCCCTGGGAAATTTATGCAAATAAAATAACAAATAAATTTCACAATTTCATGTGTGCATTCAGTCATTCATTCATTCATTCATTTCATTTCGTTACGTTTGACTGGAAAGTGGATATGGACTTCAGCTTTTGGCCTATGAATATGTATGCAGATGTTTGTTTGTATATGTGCCAAGAGCTATACACTAAGAAAAAAGTAGAACAAATAATTTGAGTACGAACACTCTTAAGAAACAAGTAAGAAAGTCCGTCAAACCCGACTGTTATATACTCTGCACGTGAAGTAGCAGCTGAAAGCAGCGCTGCGGAACAACAGATGGCGCTACTACTTGCATTGAACAATGAGGGATTTACAAAACTGACTAATAGATGATGGGAAGTAACTTTCTTTTGGTCATAACTACAATGTCATTCATTCGATCTTTATCATTTATTCGGCAAATCGATAAATAATTCTAATTTCTTACTATCTTTAGAAGGAATTAACCATCTATCATCAAAACTGACGGAGATATGACGTTTTTTCCAAATTGCGGGGGCGCCAGGGGGAGTGGAAAAAATATAAAATAAACTTGATCTGGCTTTAAGTATAAGAAGTTTATGCCCCATACATGTCAAAATACTATCTCTTACCATCTCTGAGTTCTGTGCGTTCATACAGACGGACAGACAAACGGACATGGCTATATCGATTCGGCTGTTGATGCTGATCCATAATATATATTCTTTATAGGGTCGGTTTGATTCCGTCTAACTGTTACATACTTTTTCACAAACTTAATATACTTTGTGTATCTTTGGTAGAAGATAAAAAGTATATAAGAGTATAAAAATCTTGAATTCCTTCTTGAAATTTCAAGAATTTCGCTCATGAATTCGAGCTAAATTCATTTTAAATTTGGTTTTTATAGGCAAGGGGAGTAAGAAGTACCGGAGCGGAGAAGACAAGCGAACTTTGAAAGAAAAACGTTGAACACGTTTTGACAGTTTCATTTTTCATGGGAGAGAGGTGTGTGTGCACGAACTACTGAGAGGAGAGCGCAATCGGTTATTGAGAGCAGAACACTGACTTTGTCAGATATGAAAACATTAAATAAAAAGACAAGAAAGAAAGTCGGTCAAGCCCGACTATAACATACTCTGTATCCTTACCCTCGCATTTGCTCACGAGTCAAGAGAGGCAATCTTAGTGAGAGAGGGAGAGAGAAAGAGAGAAACTTAGAGAGCGCACATCGCGGTGCGGTTGGGGAGTGTTAACTATCTCTTACCATCTCTGAGATCTGAGCGTGCATACAGACGGACGGACAGACGGACATGGCTATATCGACTCGGCTGTTAATGCTGATCAAGAATATATATACTTTATAGGGTCGGAAACGATTCCTTCTCCCTGTTACATACTTTTGCACAAGCTTAATATACTCTATGTACTTTCGGTACTGAGTATAAAAACCTTTGCTTGATCCCACGACCATTACGATTTCTAAGCGTATGTCTTGTGCACTCGACCACGGCCCTTGTTGCCCACTGGGCGACAAACAGACAACTGCTTACATTCTTAACTATGATTTAGCCGTCAGTTTTCGCCTGTGCCTGATACTTGAGTGAGCTAAGGCGCCCCTAAAGCAAGAATGTCGGGTTCAAAAACTCATTATTGGTTCAAGAATTTCGCCCTTATTTCTGAGATCGAACATTCTTGATCCAAGTATGAAACGCTCTATTTTTTCTCTGAGTGTATCGAGCATCAATGTCTACATGACAAACCATATTTTATTTAATTTATAATCTAGTTCAAATCAAGCCTGAAGTCTTGCTTTTTTAAGCATTTTGTCTTTCCTGCAGACAATTTATGAGCCATTTATTTTTTTTGTCATATTTCGACAAGTAATTTTACCTATAAATTATTGTGACATAGTCATTTAATTTGGAGTTAAAGTAATACTTATATAAATTCAACAACCAGAATATGAAATTAAGCAGCTTTAAAAAAACTGAGCAAAAATATTTACGCAAACGAGTTAAATTTAATGATATTAAATTTCTATTTATTAAGTGCATTTAAATAAACTAAACAAAAAACACGTCATGAAAATGAAATAATTTTAACATAATTTGTCTATCTTATTAACTAATTAATCATCAAAGTATGAAAATAATTTGTTGAAAAAAGAAGGCAACAAAAAGCTAGAATAAATGTTCACAATTTGTAAACTGTAATTGGAAAATTGTCAAAAACAGTTACCCCTTCATGATAAATGCCCTTAACATTATTTTATGTAATAATTTTCCATTTGAAAGAGATAATTTATGGTGAGTTTTGCCAGCGTTATATCTAAGCTAAACTGTACATTCACTGACGAAACAGTTAAAGGTATTTAAGATAAACTAGTTTAAAGCCAAATTTTACAAACATAGCATACTTTTAAGGGCATTTATCATGAAATGTTTTTCTTCTGCACCATTTTAAAAACTCATATACAATTTCAAGTGAATTCGACTCTTTGACTTTGTCATACACAAAATGACAATGCGTAATGTAATAGTTGGCCAATCAGACCGAAAAGAAAACCTTAATTGCTTTAGGCAGGAAACTTTTTTAATCATGAACATTCGCATTTTACAGCTGGGAGAGCATATTTTTTAAGGCTGTGCGCCCACGCGCAAAATGTTCACACTCAACTAAATTTATAATAAGTTTTTTGTTGCTGTTATCGTTGGTGTTGTTGTTAGACTACGTCGAAATGGATTAGAAACAACTTTGTCTGCAAGTATGCAAAATTATTGAAATTGAGCATTCAATTTATTTGCAAATGGCTGGCCATATATTCTCCAAGCAACTTTTGCCTTGTTTTCCGCTTATTTTTTTGCTGTTCGCTTATATGGAAAATTTCATGGCACACACAAACCACAAGGAAGGGCAAAAAAGTTTAAGCATAACTGAAATGTACGCACGAAGGCGCCAATATCTATTAAGCTTCAATGGAGAATATAATACGTTATATATATACAATATATTTGTGCACAACTTTCACTTGTATGTGTTTGTGTGTAGGGGCAACACAAATACGAATAAATTGAAATCAATAATTATTTCCATATCATTAGATCCCCCAAGCGCCAAATGAAATGCAAAAGCAAACTGTATGCTAAAACAAAAAGTCGTACATTCCTTTTAGATGGCTCATAGATTGCTTTATATTGCTATATTGGGTTAAAATTGAAATTCTTCTTTGTACGCCAGCTGTTTTTGTGCCTGTTGGCGGCAGCCAAAACAATCACAAGAATTTGTTTACCCGAGAATTGGGTTTCCTATTAATTTAGCTGCACAGCGACCACCCGTCCGTCGCCCCCCATCATTGGCTATATATGATTTAGACCTCTGACTTTTTCCACTCCTGGCCAGGCTCTGTTGAAAAATTCATGTGTGCAAAAAAAACAAGTTAATTTCCAATTACGCCCACAATATAAACACGTGAAAATCATTTTGGCAAACAACCTTGAAAAGTTGTGGAAATTCAGTCTTGTGTGACACACATTGAATCCGATTTGCCAGCTGATTAAAAATGTAATGACAAAAAACAGCAAAAAACAAAAAAAAATCACTTTTTTATAAAATGCAACAACAACAACATTTTCCAACAAAATTGGTGTGTGTTGAATTATGCACAAAAAAAGACAATATGGTTTTTAAGTATAAAAGTTGAAGAATTTATTAAAATTTACCAGCCAAGCATACCGCTTATTTGAGAGCAAGAATGAAAGAAATGCAAAAACATCGTTAAATTAAATTAAAACAGTTACGAAAAAGTTGGTGACATACCAACTGTTGTATACCTTTACCTAACCTGAAGACATCGACAACAATATAAAAGAACAGAGGAAAGCTAACGTCGGCTCAAGTCCTCGTAGGTCGTATAATTCATACGCATTACGGCCTTAAACGATTTTCGTCGAGCATTCTTAGCTGAGTTATTGCCCAAACGCAGCTATAGCTGGCGCTCATCTACTGATGTTTACCAAACTTCCCAAAATCGTGTGGAAACTGATAATACTCATAACTGGAAAGTAAAAAGTCGCTACCATGGCAAACAAAAAAGTTTTATGCTCACTATAACTACTTTTTCGACCGTATCGTTCATATGGCAGCTGTATGCTATAGTCATCCGATTCACCTCAAAATTGGCACAATCGTGTAGTAGCATATAATTTTGATCATTTACAAGTTTGGGAGCTCTAGCATGGTAAACAAAGAAGTTTTTCCCACTAAGACTATCTTCAGAACTATATTTTGTATGGCAGCTATACTGTACAGTTGACCAATTTTCATCATAATTCATCGTGGAATTATGTGAAAACATGGAAAACTTATAAGTACGATTTGGGGCGATTGCATTGCAAACAAAACAGTTTTTCTCACTAAAACTAGTTTTTCGACCGATCGTTCCTATGGCAAGCCATAAGCTATAGTCATCCGATCCGGCCGGTTCAGACGAATGTGCAGCATATTTGTACCAAAAAACCTCGTGCAAAGTCTGGTTACAATAGCTCTAAAACTGTCAGAGGAGCTAGCATAGAAACAGACGGACGGACAGACGGACATGGCTATATCGAATCGGCTGTTGATGCTGATCAAGAATATATATACTTTATAGGGTCGGAAACGATTCCTTCTCCCTGTTACATACTTTTGCACAAACTTAATATACTCTATGTACCTTCGGGACAGAGTATAAAAATTTCCATAATTCCACAATAATGTGTCACTAAGAGGTAACTTTGTTTTGGTTGTTCCAAGACCAGCCAATGTTGCTTTTACAGTATTGCAGCGAGCCTGGGTATCGACTCCGTGAACTGGTACCCTGGAACCGCAGTCGAAACTTACTTATCTTACTGGCAATTTTCGGAAACCATCTCGAAAAGACAATTTTGAAGTTCTTGAAATGAGCGAAAGTGCTAATCCTCAAGAGCCTGCGTCATCGACAAAAACAAATTGCAGTCGGAAGGAGCAATGTCTGGTAGGACCTTCCCATATCAGCGTTTCAAAGTATGTTTTGACCGGCTGAGCAACAAGTGGCCGAGCGTTGTGCCTTTGCTCGTACTCTGCCCGTTTGTGCTTCAATGCTCTGTTCAATCGCCTCAATTGAGTTCGGTAGAGTTGCCCTGTGAAGGTTTCACCTGGCTTTAGCAGCTTTTAGCACACCACGCCCAATTGGTCCCACCAAATACAGAGCATGACCCTGCAGAGCATGACTTGGCGTATGGCCGGGCTGCCTATATGATTTTTTGCCCTTCTTCTTCTTCTGCCCGTCTTTTCTTCAAATAAAAGCAGAAAAGGAAACTTTCCCGCAAATTGTGTTTTGTTGATATATTCGTAGCACACAAAAACTATGTTGTTTACACCTCAGCGCGACGACACATACTGAAAAAGAAAGCCCAATGATGAGGTTTCAAAATAAAGTTGGTTGCAACATTGCCCGATTCAAGTACAAGTGAAACCATCTCATAAAAATCCTTTTAAACTTTTTCTGCTGGTAATTGACGGATTGCCTTCTTTTCTATTCTCAGATGGGTCATTCTTTTACAAGCCGACACTCATCATTTGTGATTTCAATCAAAAAGATCTGAAATTCTGAATGACCACAAACAACAAAAATCAGTAACCGATCGGCTGACCACACCAAGGCGAACCCCCAAGTGGACGCAAAATTCTACTTGGGAAAGATTTCGTGTTCAATATCAGTTTTGCTGCAAATAAGTTCACTTCTCTCATTCAGTTCCAGAGCTCTTAAGTAATCGTCAACACATAATTTTACACACATTAACAGAACTTTTATCACTTATTGAATTGCGCTCATCGAGATATAAAGATTTGTACAATCGTACATGCGAATGTCAGTGGACTGAGGCGCACACACAATGGTTAGGTTGGGTTAGGTTGCAAGAAATCGCTCCTATACTTAGGCCAATTGTGATAGCTAAAACCGCAGGGGGTTCGTCCCTACTGAATCATTGTTAGGACAGTAAAGAATTGGTATCCCTATCTGATACTCTCAAAAAGTAAAGTCCAGAGGGATAACGAAATGTTTTGAAATACTAAGCGATCTCATTTTGGTATATACTGCGTTCCTTAAGAATGTCGACAGTTTGTGACCCAAAAATTGGTCGGCGAAAGTCTTACGCAAAAATTAAATCAATAAAAAGCTTTGACTCTGAATTTTGTGAACGTTGTCCAAAATTGGGTATAGTTTGATGCTATGCGAGAGCTGTTTATTCATGATTGTGAAATGGTGCAGCGCTGGGTTGGATTGGTTCGATGATGCGCCTTTGCTGTACGGCCCCAGTTTCCACTCAATAAGCAATAAAAAAATATACTTTTGATTATTTTGCTGCAAACTTGTTGAACTCTAGCCAGGATTAGCCCACTCTCGGCAGTATGCGTTGGTTGGTGTGCCATCCGTATTCGAGCAGGAACTTCACAGGATGTGTGGGAGTTTGGTGACTGTTCAGCTTTGGAATTCCAGGTGTTTTGTTTAGTGATAGCTGTCCGTTTGTTTTGATTTGCAATTTGTTTTTTTAGTTTTATTGGAAGGGACAGAGAAAGATTTCCTCCCTAGACATGGCCTAAGCCAGCCGGATTATCCTTCGAAGAATTAAAACCGAGCCATAACATCCGTTAGATGTTTTGGTGACAAACGCTAAGCTGGCTTGTAACTTATTTTCTCTGGAATGAAAACATTTTAATTTGTGTTTCTGAAGCCTTTACTAAGCCAGCGCTTAACAATTATAGAACAAACAAAAAAACCCAATTTTAAAGTCAACTTTTGGTAACATTTTTACTTCTGTTGCTGCCATTGCTGTGGCACCTGTGCACAGGTGATTGTTTATTATTGAAGGAGCATGTTGATTTATTGTCAATTTGTCTTAAATTATGCATGTGGCACAGCTAAGATGGCGGAATAGAACAACCTGCATTTAGGCTGCTACCATCTTGGTATATTTTTTTAGGCATTTATCATATTTTATCACTTGGCCAAATGCGTGCCATAAATAATTTTTTTTCACAACTGATTTAATAGACTTCTCAGTGGCTTCGGTGAATGGGGAACGTGAGCTGGGCTTTTACCTGACGCATAAATTTTGTGCCCAAAACCAGAAGCAGGTCTCTTTTGCAGCTCCCGATAATAATTTGTCAAATGGTTTTGGCTGCTGGTGGACTGGGTGGGGGGGACAATAAACCGTTGGCGGCGATTTGCAAGCGCATGAAATTTATGGTAGGCGCTTTTGCTGCTCGCGTTGTCTGTGCTCTGTGGCAAACAGTGCGCTCAATTAAGCGGCAATTGCAACGCTTGGCCCTAATGCGGCGATTGGGGTAGTGAATGGTGGCTTGGCTTATGTGACCGTTAATTGGTTGTGGCTTTCGTTAAGCAGTTACCTGCTGTAATTTATTCATTCGCATTGGCCCTGGGGGGCTTTACTTTTGATTCAACAACCAAGTCCGGCCACTCACTAATGATGTCATTTTCGCTGATGCATAAAAAAATACACAAAAACTAATTAGCTTGGCAGCCATTGAAGTTAATTTTCAATTTCAGGGTTTTCCTTCGACTTGCTATTCTGCATTTGTGTGGATTTCCAATTAACGAATTGTTCTCTTTTGTCTTCAGTTGATTTCTTTAGCCTCATTTACCACACATTCACCGACCCTGAGGCAGCGGCAGTTGGACTACAATAGAAAGAAGAGGGCACAATAATTATGCTATCCTGGGAATTGAGTATCTACAGAAATAATCAAGAAATAATAAAGTTGAAATCAAATTTTAATCAAATGAAAAACTCTGTGCTTGGACACAGGGAAAGTGGGGTGTAGAGGTCAAGTACACAGAAAAAAAAATACACAAACGATGGTAGAAGTTGGTCAATCCCGAATTTCCGTCTTGAGCCGGATTTTATCACGGGAGAGCCAATTAAATCTAAAATATAGATTGAAAATTTTTTTGTATGAGAATTTTGCAGTTATATAAATACCCTTGAAATGAGCTTAAATGAAATGAAAACCCTTAAAATGAGCTTAGAAATCTCAAAATCAAGATAAATAATCTCGCAACTTATTAAACATCTTACAGTTTTGTGTAGTTCAGTTGATAAATGTTATGATATATAAAGATTTGATAATGTAATATACTTTGTATTTAGAGTAGCAGCTGAATGCAGCGCTTTGAACAATAAGAGATTTTCCAAAACTGATCAATAGATGACGCCACTACTTCCAGCAATGCGGCAGCGAACTTTTTTTGGTCATAACTTGAGTATAGTTCATCTAATCTTTATAATTTCTTCAGCAAATTGATAAATAATCTTGATTACTCAATATCTTTAGAAGTTACAAAACATCTATCTATAAAACTGAGGGAGATATGACGGCATGCCATTTCAAACTAGCAATTTCTGGCAGGATCGAGGTCATTAGTTGTTTGCATACAACTGTAAAAACAGGACACAAAACAGCCACAATGGAGGCTGGTCGTTGATTCGGACCATCGATTGCAACTCCACAGCAACCTTTTCATGTCAAAAGTGCAATAACTAAGTTGTCAGAAAAATTTGTTTATGTGTGTTTACCAATTTCGCCTGACTGTATTAGTGAGGGTGAGGATTTACTCTCTCAGCTTGGAACTTGCTTTGCTTTGACATTGGAATTTCGTACTTATTTCCATCTCGAGTTAGTATCATTTGTTTTCCAAATAAGATTCTTACTTGAAATGAGCAGATTCGATTTGCTAAATTGATTGTTCCAATCTTTTCATACTTAAAATTACAACTCGAAGGTCGAGATAAAATGAATGTTTTCGTCTTTTTTTCAAGGTAGTTTCAATAAATTGAATTGAAAATAAATTAACTCACATTTTAAAGGCTGCTTTCACTCTTCACCCCCATAAAAAAATGGTCACTTTTCCTTAAGTAAGTGACTAAAATTTCAACACCATTTGGCTAATAAATAAAATATAGAAATTATTTGTACATTAAGTGTTGGCCCAGCATTAATGGCCAAAAGCGATTACTGCTCATTCCATTTTTTGTGGGTTAGCTAAACTCTCAGTTTTCGAAATCAATAGACCGGCCTTTCTTTTTTTAACCGCAAAACCGTCACCTCAAACACACTTACACACTTGTTTGGCCATTGAGGGGGGCCGGAACGTGGTCCGCATATCCTGCTTTCACTTTCGTTTCTCCCAGCCACTTGGCCAATGTGCTGAAAATCAAGCGGTCGAGTCGTAAACATTTTTTAATTCATTTTCACTCAGCACTGGGGCATTGGAAGTGCTGCTCATCTCACACTTTGTTACTCACACACACACACACACAGCCACACATACAGAAGCCATTAAACAGCTGCAGCTGTACTTTTGCCCGCCGCCATTTTGCTTTGCCCGAGTGTTTTGTGTGAATTTATTTTTGCTTTTGTTTTTATTTTTATGGCGCCCGAAATTATGCTTATTTCGCCATTTCTGTTTAGCTCTTAAAGAAATTAAAAAAAAAACAAAAAAACAACAACAACAAAAACAACAACGAGAATAAAGCAAGCTGCCCAAAGAAGCAGCGAAAACAAACCGCGATGGCCGTGTCGAGTTGGACCTTGGAGTGTTAGACATAGAGGAGCGGAGCGTGTGCGTCTTACGCTTTGGCGCCTAAGTGTAGACTTTTGTTTTGTTGGGCTTAAGTGAAAACAATCCACGGACGGAGTGTGGTGCTCGTAACACAAATTGAAAAATAATAAAATGGTTTTGCCTACCAAATTCTGAGTTAATTTTTGGCATTGTTCGACTGTCTGTGTCACAGATAGACACCCAGCCTGAGACTGAGTGGCAGATATCAAAAACTCATTATTATCATTTCTGACATACCTATAAATGCGACCAAATAAAATAGAAAAAAAAATTGACAGCCACATTGCCCTCTGTCACATTTCGATATTTCTTTTACTAACTTGTGGAATAGAGGAGGAGGCGTTAATTAATATACCGTAGCGACTTTTCCTAATTAAAACTTCAAGAGCAGTCTTAAGTATTAGAAAATGTTTTATTTATTTTTGGCAACTTAAGAAGTTCTTTTATTCCCCTAGACAATTAGTGTCTAAAAAGCACACAGCACAAATCGACTTTAAAAGGCTGCCATTGCAACCAAAGTTGAGTAGTTAACAAAATGAGCAAAAAAAAAACCACACACATACTTTCTCACATACAATTTCACACAATTTAAGTGCAAAGCCATACGCAGACGCCTTTTGTTCTGCACAATGGCCGCAACTCGAGCAGTTTATTTGTTGAGTGCAATTTATATTTCAAATAAACGAAAAATGTTCAACAAATTGTTGAAAAAAAAAAAATAAAATAAATAAACAATTATTATATGCTCTGTGGATGAAATTTAAAAAGAAGTTGTTATGCTCGTTAATGGAAAAATTTATTTATCTTTTAACAATCGCCAATCGAATCTTCTCTGTTGCCTGATTAATACTTTCATATGCTTTGTTTCGAATGTATTTTCAATTGTGAAAGAGCAAACTCAATTGAGAAAACCATCAAATTTTACTACATTTTTGTAGGCCGATGGTTCAGAAATCAGAACAACGAAAAACCAATACTAGTGTAGAACGACAAAGCGACCTCACACCTTGCTGTCACATCTGCCGATCACTCTAACGTATTTTGGTTAGAATGATTGGGAGATGTCATGTGTGTACCAAAAAAAACATCCACACTCCTACATTTTAACAAGGACAGAAGGAGATAGAAAGCATCCAACACCTTCTTTGAGACTGCTAGGTAAAATTATTCTTTGAAGACCTGAACAGTTTGTCAAATCTGACCTTAGAGGACCTGGCTCTTTTTGTCGACTCCTCAAGATGGTTTTAAAAGAGACTCATCGTAGAACCTGACCATCAATACCCACCCAGGTATTGAAGCTGAGAAGCTTTAGAGTTAATTATTCGGTAGAGTTTATTGTAATCAGCACAGAGGACTCGAAACGGTTCATGCAAGGCATAGTTAGTATTACAACGATGTAGTGATAGGGGGATAAAATTACGAGTCGGTCTAATAGGAACGTTGAGGTTAATTTGTCCAACCAACTCAGTTGAGTCGATTTTACCATTAATTAGTCTATGTATAAAGATTACTTCAAGCATAGCTCTACGGTTAATAAGGGAGGGAAGGTTAATCAAAAGAAGTCTACTAGTACGATGGTAAACGGACCTCAGGACATAAGTTATTTCTGAAAATTTCAGAGATTATAGATCAGGGGTGCCCAGAATGGGCTTACGGCCGCGTGGAACAACACAAGAAATAGAAAGAGAATCCTGACTTTCGTTTGTGTGTGTGTGTGTATTAGCACGAATAGCGCAAAGAGTTCGGCCACTGCGAGCGAGGTGATCGAGGCCAATCGCTAAACTTCGCTCACTACGCATAAGCTTGTTGAAACTTCACGCGCCAACAACAAAACCTTCACTCGGAAAGAAATAGAGGAGAGAACGCATATAAATGTGTTGATACTTTACGCAGCTTATAAGAAAGGGTTCCCCAAGAAGAGAGCGCGAAAATGTGATTGTCTTTCTCTTTAAGACACGGTGTGAATTGTAGAATGTGTTCGGCCCCCAGGGCCATGGCTCGGAAACTCTGCCATAAGGCGTGCAAGAAGGGCATTCGCGCCAGTTACCATACCAGAGCCCTCCTACGAGGACCCTGTCCCACCACCGAAACCTCCTAGATGGAGATTCTAGCCTACACTACTTAAAGTAGGCCCCCCACTTCACAAAAGGAAAGTCTATTGTACACCACTTCATGTAGACAACAACGACACATGTAAAGAGCATTGCCCAACCATTATAGGATATGACACAGCCAATTCTGGCCACTTCAACCCAGCGGGGTCACGGCCACTTCAACCCAAATCGCCAACAATGCAGTCGGACTAGCAACATGCTGAGATGGACTTATGTTTAGATACTTCTGTTATTGTAAACCCTAGAGTATAAAGCTGGCCTGGCTACGTCCAGAATAAATCAGTTCCATTCTGAAACGAAACGGCGGCATGTGTGTTCATTGTGGACAGTTTGGTCCCCACGTCGGCTAAAGGCAGCGATACAAATCCAACCATCGTAGATCCAACACTAAGAGAATAAGTGACAACAAATCGTAACCGTACACCCAAGCCCACTCTTCTGTTTCGTTACCAATGGCACGTCTGGTAACTCGCCGGCTATGCCTTTGCGAAAAACAACAACGAATGCGTGGCTTGCAGAATGCTTGCTTGGCCACTCCTGTTATAGATATTGAACATCGATTTTTTACCACCTCTTTGACAATGGACCATAAGACCTCTTGGTGATTTCGGCCTCAGCCGAGCAGTCTATTTCACCTAACCTAACTTAACCTTCTTCAGACTTTAAAACTATAAGGTAAGGTAAGAGTAACTTATCGATTCACCATGTTAGGGAACGATCAGATATACTGAACTACAGCTCTGCGATGCCACATTTAGCAGCTACTAGAAAAACTTTGCCAGGTACAGAGTAGAGGTGCGCGTTTGAGCTAGTTTTCTTTCACATCACGAGCAGTCTTTGCCTATCTTCTGCAGCGTTTGCAGCGGCTACCTCATGCCAGCATTGCGATAGCCGTCAATAGCAAAATCGGACATCAGCAACCAACGCCAAGTCGCAGAAGCTTTGAGTGTGTGTGCGCCCCGTAATCGGCCCTTCTGTTAACACAGGCGCCAATTTGTTTGAATTGCCCAAATGCAATCAAACAGGGAAGAAAAGTTATGAGCAAAAACGTAGCTTATTGACCTGAAGCATGCTAAAAGTTGTATGATTGATATTCTAAATTTTTCTCTCTTATTTGCTAAAATTATAGCAAAACAGTTGAAAAGCTGATATGTACGACGGTATACTGCGCTTACAACCGCCGAGAGGAGCTACATCGGTTGGATTCGCCGGCGACATCGCAATAGTGACGGTGGCAAAGCACATCGGAGAAGCGGACCGAAATTGCAACCTGGCGATCACTTTGGTGACGCAGTGTCTTGAACGGATGGACCTGCTTTTACCACACACAAGACGGAGGCGGTGCTAATTAGCAGTCGAAAAGTTGTCGAGACGGTCACGATAAGGGTGGGAGATGCCACCATTAGCTCCTAGCAATACGTAAAGTACCTAGGGGTTATGATCGACCACAGGTTATACTTTAGTTATACTGGCGTATGCTAGTCAAAAGGCAGGCCTAGCCAGAGTCATGGCCAATATAGGTGGCCCAAAACAGTCTAGACGGAAACTACTCGTGAGTGTAGTCAGCTCAACATTGCTACACGCTCGCCCTATCTGGGCACAGGCCACGAGATATGAATCATCCGTACGAGGGGCAAACGTAGCGCATCGGATTTGCGCTGTATGCTATATGCTATATGTGCGTTCAGAACAGTGTCGAATGATGCAGCATTGGTGGTGGCGGGACTGATCCCGCTTGACCTGAAGGCACAAGAGGCTGCAAACATCTTCAAAGGAGCGTCAGATGGCACAACATTGGCAGACTGCAAAGGGATACCCTGCGGAGATGGCAAGCCAGGTGGCAAAGCTCTACCAAAGGACGATAGACGTACAGCCTAATCCCAAATTTAGGTCCTTGGCTAGACAGAAGACACGGACAGGTGACATACATAAAAAAATAAAAAAACACCCCAGCCTATGCCCTAGATGCACACAGTCTCACTCACAAAGCACCCGTAATAATTGTTGTGGTTATTATTAATTGACAAAAGAGCTTCTTCATATATAAGAAGTTGGATCTGCAGACTGTGGCCATCCCTCATCCACAATGTAAAGTATATTTGTTCGATTTAGATGCTACTTTCCATAATTATGAGGATTTGCCATTGCTAAAGTTGTTGCTTTAACATTCCTGGAAAAAAGCATCAATGGTGTTTGGTCCGAATCCGACTTAAATCATTTAAAACTTTACCTTCTTTAGGCTCAAAAAACTCACTTAAGAAAATATGTACAAAAAAAAAAAAACATAAACGAAAAAATCATAAAAATATTTTTTGCTAAGTAACTTGAACTGATATGCTGACTTCATTTGTATTTCCGCTGCTTCAAGTACTTCCGTTGTCAGTTGCCAGCCGCCACAAAAAGTGTAACTTGGCCAAAAGAGATACAAAGAGCAATGAAATTTAGACTTTGGCTTTTCGTAGAAAATGCTACGCAACACAACCAAAGACGAAAATGTTTGAGGGCAGCCGCACGTCCTTTCCAACCAGAGTACCCCCAAGAGTTGCGCCTTCCGGCGCATATTTACATTTAGGGAGTCAAGGCAATGGCCAGCATAAAGTGTAGTGTATATAAGCTGTCTGGCATATTTATGGGCTTGCATTTAGTTTTATTTTATATTCTACACTCCTGCACACCCGCTCCTTAAGGTTCTTGGGCATATTTCATGAATTGTGTGGTAATCTGTGGGTAATTGCTTTTAACCCGATAAGGCACAATCTGTAATTGCGTCTCTTTGTTTAAACAATAAAGCACTTCATTTTTCTTCGATTTATCTGATGGATGAGTTTTGCCAGCGGGTCGCATGGTACAGCAAACACAAATAATTGTAGTGCCATGGCCACTTCAAATGCTGCATCCGTGGTCCGTGAGGCCACTCATAACTTGGCGGCGCACCGAGCAACATAAACAAATTACGTTGTTGACCTTCGGTGGGGGAAGGGGTGGCAAAAGTTGTTCCTTTGAGTTCGGTGTGTGTGTGTGTGTGTGTGTTGTGGTGTGCGCGCTTGCCTGACTCTCAATTGAACACAAACACAGGCAGACAATTTCTTCAGCATATTTATAGGCATTATTTTTCAATGATTTCCAGCCAGCGACTTTGGCTCGTTAGTGACTCGGCTCGACTTGACTACTCTCTCTGAGTTTTATTTATGCCTTTGCCAAAGTTTTTTAACAACATTACAGAATTTACGATTTTCGGAACACAACCGTAGGCAACAACAACAACAATAACAACAAAATGCTTGGGTCTATCTTTTGCAAACTGATTCAACTGGACGGTTGTTTTTTTTTTTTTTTTGAGTTATTCTGGCGTGTGGGCATTTAATTACTGTCGCCAGCAAGTCTACAAAACTCCATAAATAAGCTGGCTATTAGCTCAGGGTTAAAGGGGAAGACACATCTTTACAATGAGCTGTTTATTTATTGTCGGAATTTGTGTGTTTAAATTTCAACTGGTTTTTTTTTTTTTGGTGATGGCCAAAAAACAGACGACAAGTCAACGAACTTGGCCCAGCATCTTTTAAGCTTGAAATGTATTTTAATTAACGAGTTTTCTTTTTAGGCTGTAAAATTTAAATATTGTAACGGATGTGATTGAATAAATATCGTAAAGATAAGAAAAGAAATCTCAAGCTGGGCTTGTTCTGGTTGTGACACATGGCCATAACGAGCTGCTGGTGGATGTCACATTGGAAATTTACAAAAAACTGTACGTGTCAAAAGTGGTTTTATTTGCCATAAATAATAGATTACAATTCACGAATTCAAGTTGTTAGAAGCACAGGGTTGCTCCGCCGATGATCGTCTTGCAGAGTTTTCCAGAAGATGAGGGCTTATCATCCTTATCGTCGTCATCTTTATCATGGTCATGCTTTGGTGGTGGTCGTGGCCAGGGGTAACCATATGGGAAATGTGGATAAGGATAGGGTAAGGGGAAATGTGGGTAGTGATGTGGTGGTCTGACGGGACCACCTGGACGTGGACCACCTGGACGTGGACCACCTGGACGTGGACCACCTGGACGTGGACCACCTGGACGTGGACCACCTGGAGTACCTGGACGACCGGGTACTAGCGGTACTGTCGGTACTACCGAAACGTCACCACCAATACCGACCTCAGTTTCTCCATCCGGATCGACACCAACACCGACCCCGACACCGACATCGATTTCTCCAGTTTCTAAACCACCACCGATTACCGTCTCGCCGTCTCCAACCAAACCTCCAGCTCCAATCTCTTCTCTTATACCGAAAACTGGTCCACGATGGTATCCATGATGATGATAATGGTATGGATAGTATGAATAATACGGATTGTACGGATAATAGCCATATCCATAGCCCGGATATCCATAACCATATCCGGGATATCCAAATCCTGAATACCTGGACCGATCATCTCGGTCATCCTTATCCTTCTTTGATGGTCTCCTATTCCTTCTTCTGTTGGTGTTGGCGGTTGATGAGATGCCCTTTACTGGGAAGGACACTACCAGATTGCCACTGCTGCTAAACAGACTGTTATCATCATTATCTTTGTCACTATCTCCCGAGGAGAATCCACGGAAATAGGTTGAATCTTCAGCTTGATTCTCCGCCTGCATTTCTGAATGGCTATCCTCTGATGCA
Source organism: Lordiphosa magnipectinata (assembly GCA_037044535.1). Lineage (NCBI taxonomy): Eukaryota > Metazoa > Arthropoda > Insecta > Diptera > Drosophilidae > Lordiphosa > Lordiphosa magnipectinata. The sequence goes on along the minus strand of JBAMBO010002262.1, from coordinate 928,159 downwards.
TCCCTTAACTCCGGGTACTCCTGGGCTAGGGCCAGGCTACTGAAGAGCGCCAGCCAGAGGCAAAGAGCCAATTTGGAGCTCATTTTGTTAAATGCTCGTGGTGAACTGATTGATAGAGGCCATCACTTAAGCTTTTTATACTCTTTCCAAGCGACATTGAATCATTGCCATTTTTTGATCCATATGAAAGAACATTAACCTAGTTCGCCATTTACAATCTAACAATCTATTTTGACATTCACATGCAAATTCTTTGAGCTATTTAAGTCAGCCCAGAACACACCCTTTATGGGTATAGCTCATTGTGTCTTGCAAGAAGATTTAAAGTCAGATCTAACGGTTAACTTGTTAAATTATGCACCATTAAATAGTATCTTCATCTGAGCTTTGCTTACACACAATCTGATAGATTTGGAGATTTCATTGCAGGTGATTGATGGAAAATATTTTAATTGGTTTGATTTATTGTATCAAACTTAGACTTAAAACTTAACCGTAATGTGGTGCCTGATTAGAAAACACACAAAACTAAATTGGCGTATCCACACTAAGGGCTTGCTTGAGTAAGTTTTCAAAACAAAAGAATATTAAATATAAATGTTGGCATCGTAATATTCAATTATGAATACATAACTTCGCTGCAAACTGGTTTAGATGGAAACTTAGTTCTGTTTAAATGCTTATAAATTGCTGTTTTGTTTGCCAAATGTAAGCATAAGCTTTTTTTATTTCTTTCAGTGAGCTTAAACAAGAGTATTTACCATTTGATTTAATAAATTTAAAAACAAATATCTATATTTACCTAATCACAAAGGAATTTCAATGGTAAAATCACCAATTTCCGTCTTTGATTTTCACCGAAAAGTTTATCCATTCAAAAACACAAAATGTCTGCACTTTTGATTCAATTATTTTGATATTTTAAAAAACAACGAATTAAACAAATTTATAATAAAAGTCTTCAGTTACTCGGGGGGGGGGGGGGGGGGGGGAATCGAACTCGAATGACTTTAAAGGTGGCACATCAAAAATGTTACTTGTTACATACACCAACAATTGCTTGCTTGTAATTCTCAAGTTCAAATCTCAAGCTCAACTAATATAAAAGAGGCAACTGAAATTAGCGCTGCAGAAATCAAAAGTGCTAGCAGTTTGAAACCAAAGACACACACAGTTGATTCTAAATGACTTTTTATCTTGTTTATACGTTTAAACTGGTAAAATCAACAAGAACAAGTAAGGAAGTCGCTCAAATGTTAATGTTAACGGCACCAAACTCGAACATTACTAATATTACATGCTTTAAAACAGACTTACAAAATTTGGTCAAAATCGGATGACTATATCTTATAGCTGCCATAGAAACCATCGGTCGGAAAATTGGACTTAGTGAGAAAAACTTTTTTGTTTTCAATGTAAACGTTCCCAAACTCCGCCAATACTAATATTACATGCTTTCAAACAGACTTACAAAATTTGGTCAAAATCGAATGACTATATCTTATAGCTGCCATAGAAACCATCGGTCGGAAAATGGGTCTTAGTGGGAAAAACTTTTTTGTTTTCAATGTAAGCGTCCCCAAACTCCGCCAATACTAATATTACATGCTTTAAAACAGACTTACAAAATTTGGTCAAAATCTGATGACTATATCTTATAGCTGCCATAGAAACCATCGGTCGGAAAATGGGTCTTAGTGGGAAAAACTTTTTTGTTTCCAATGTTAGCGTCCCCAAACTCCGCCAATACTAATATTACATGCTTTCAAACAGACTTACAAAATTTGGTCAAAATCGAATGACTATATCTTATAGCTGCCATAGAAACCATCGGTCGGAAATTGGGTCTTAGTGAGAAAAACTTTTTTGTTTTCAATGTTAACGTTCCCAAACTAGGCCATTACTAATATTACATGTTTTTAAGCAGACCTTAAAAATTTGGTCAAAATCGGATGACTATATCTTATAGCTGCCATAGGTCCGATCTGTCAGAAAATGAGTCTTAGTGAGAAAAACTTTTTTGTTTTAATTTTTATCGTTCTGAAACTCACCAATTGTTAATTTGAGATGTTTTTAAAAAGATTCTCGAAATTTGATTGAAATCAGATAGTCATCTGTCGGAAAATAGGTTTTAGTTAGAAATATTTTAGATTTTAATGCCTGCGTTCTTAAACTCAAATATTTCAAAAACAGCATTTGCAAGGGTATAAAAACTTCGGCACAGACGAAGTTAGCTAGGGCTTCTCCTTTTTTTTCTGTGTACAAAATCCATTTCAGATTAATACCCAGATTTCACTTTAAATTCTTCAGCTCGAGCCAGACTAAAATCATCTAACTGATTTATAGCTCCCCGCCGGAAAACTATAAGTACCTCGGACTAAAGCAAGTAAAGCCAAGTGTTACTGGCGTGCTTTACACCCAGAAATGAACTGAACCGCTTTGTGTCGCTTAAGCTGTCTTTACACTTGTCATATATCTCTAAAGAGACTCTCTGACAATAGTGTAATAGCAAATCAAATATCTCTGAATATTTAAAAATTTAGCCTTCTTTGATGAAATAGAACATGTTATATTTGATATGAATTTCTATTTAGAGAAGTTGGACAACCGACTATTTAGAGATATATGACAAGTGTAAAAGCAGCTTAAGAGTAGAGGCAAAGCCATGTTTAAGAGTTGCCTGGCATCAGGCCTAAAATGCAAGAGGATGGTTTCCAAGATCAAAAGCCAACAACTATGGAACCATTGTAACGGGGATATTAGCACAAACGGAGCTGACAGCACAAAGAGAGAGCTTAGTATGGAGTCTTTATAATACAAGATCAGGAAGATACTTCAGTCTGACAAAAGGAGTTGGACGCAGTATTTAGTAAAGGTATTTGCTAACAGGTAAGCTTCAAAAATGCCTTTAAGAGCATGGAAGCACCAGATACACTTAACACGACGAAGTCAGTGTCCAAGTACTGGGAAGCCAGCTTCCAAGAAATAGCAATTAACTATACGGGGAACGCTCTGACTAAAAAAGGCGACTGACGAGTGGAAGAAGTGAACATTTCTACATATAAGAACTGGCAATAAGTCGAATAAACTGCAGATGGAGGACTGTCACAACATGCAGAATATAAATATCCCGTTGGGACTATAGAATATTAGTGGAAATACTCACTGGACACTGCCTAGAGGCTGCCTACGCGGTCAGACTAGGCCACCATAGCAGGAAATGCGAAAAGCAATGCCACAGCTCATATGCAACCGCCTGGATTTCTTACGCCCAAGGCTAAGTTACCTCGGGAAGGTGCCTTCAATAAAGGCAATTGGTTAAAATTCGCCTATTAAACTTCCTGAACATAAAGTAACAAACAAATACAGTGCAACTTAATTGACTTGTTTAACTGTAGTTGAATCGAACTTTATACGAAACAGTTAATTAGCTGGGAGCCTAATCAATGCCCAATTACTTTAATTTCTAACTTTTTGCACCAAAATACATACACCCTTTGCAAGAAAATGAAACAGAAATGCTGATCACAATCACAACTACATTTTGACAAATTATTTGCTTGCGTCTGACAGAGAAATATGACCGCAGAATACTCCAGTTGATACGCAGAGTTGTAGCACATTAATTACATAGCAGATAAATCTAAAGATATCGTTTATAAAAGGGTCAACACTCGGTGAAATTGTATCAGTCTTCAAAATGTTGGCTTATGCGATTGGCCTTTGTTTGCTTAGCCAAGTCAGTCTAATCCATGGCCAAAGTTTCTTTGGCTCAGCTTGGAATCGAAATGGCTTAAATATAGCAGAGCCCTATATCAAACAATATGTGGCCGGTGATCAAGTGCAGGTCATAGATCCCAATGATTATCTGAGCAGTTATCCTGAAATATGGCAGATATTGAGGAACCAAGCCATCATACCAAAAACCACTAAAGATGAAGATTCTCCATTGTTTGGCACAGGAAGTATCAATTTGAGGAAACGCTTAAGGAACTTGTTTCGTCGCCCTTCAGATATGCCCACGGTGGTTTTTAGCGTCATGGGTACGGGCAGATCAGTCAATGAAGAGGGTAATGATGAATGGAGCATAAGACCAGTTCAGTTGTGGCCCAGAAGACAGTTGGTTTTGAAGAGTAACCGGAGCAACCAGCAACGACGCTTCAGCCCAATGCCTACCAGGCTGAGAAGAGTTTATGTAGAAGAGGTAAGTGAGCTTAAGTAGAGAAAGAAATGCTAATTCTTATTTTTATTCCCTTATCAGCCGTCCTACCAAGCTGACTGATCAACGCACAAAACAGCTCTCACGTGCCGAGCATAAAACAAAATTAGCGTAGCTAAGCCTCTGGAGATCTTCGTTCACACTCTCGAATATCTTAATTATGCATACCGAATAAATAATAATAATTATTATTATAATCCACTAATAAAAGCAAGCGACTTGATTGACCTTAAGTCACTTTGACATTTCTAATTTTGAATATGCACATATGATTATATGATTAGAAAACCAACAAATAGGGTCAACCTGTTACATATGTTATTGGACAGGCTCATAAAATTCTTCTATATAAACCAAGTCACAAATCGATTTGTTTATCAGTTGGAGGAGGCTAAAGATTGAGCATGTTATCCAATGGTGGCCTAAAGCTGCTGCTTTGCGGACTCTGTGTCCTAAGTCAAACGCAAGCGTTGAGAATATTTCCCAGCTCGGTTACAGCTGAAGATCCGGAGCCGGAGGGACGCATTTTTTCGTTTACCCGAAATAAAGAAAGACCATCGGACGATCGTCGCAAGGAGCCGAGCTACAAACCAATTATAATAACACAACCGCAGCCATTTATTCCTCCGCACCCACCGATTTTCATAAGCCCACCACGCAGACATCATTCACGCCCTCACTATATTCCATATCCAGTACCTTATCCATCCTATCCATTTAGACCTCCATTTTATCCCCCTTTTCCTATCCGACCCCCGTTTCCTTTCCCCTTTCCTTTTCCTTTTCTAAGAAATGAAGAAGGCTCTGCTGCTGCCTCCGCTATGCCTTCATTAGTCAATATAACCTACTCACCCACAGTGGGTGCCACCAGAATTCCAGCAGAAACCACCGTCAATTCTGGAGATTCCACCAGCTTTGCAGCAGGTTCCACCATTCAGAGTAAGCTGCACTGTCAAGCGACCTTTATCATTATTCTAATAAACTTTTATGTATTTTTCAGCTAACCAGCTCCAAAACGGACAGCAGTTTCAGGATCTTCTGGCACAACTTTATCAAATCCAAAATCAAAATCAGCAGCCTTCGCAGTATATTGTAGCTCCCGTAGATCTGGATGAAGACGTCGACTATGTGCCAGTCAAGCGTCGTCGCTCAAAGCCCAAGAAATCTGTTTATAAAGTGAGAGGTGTGCAAAATCGTCCCCGAAAAACCAAAACCAGAAAAGATGTACTCTATTTAACTGTCCAGCCAGCTGCAGATGAGACCGAATCGCACGAAGAAGAAGCAGAGCACATGGAGGAGGAAATCATGGAGAATTAAACAAAAAAGCATTATAAAAAACTGTTTACTGTGTAAAAAGTATATAAAAACTAATTAAATTTATCACTTAAAATTCTGTACGCTTTTAAATTGCTGCGAAAAAGATGTCATCAGAAACGTTTTGAAAAACTATCGTTAAAAAAATCATTTATTTAAAAATGCAATAAACTTAAGTTAAGTTTAGAATTTGTAATTCTGAGACTTGCCGTTTTGTTGCTGATGTCGGATTTTGGTATAAGCCTCCCTTTGGGATTCCCAAGCGATTATAGCAATGCTGGCATGAGGAAGCTTCTGCTAACTCGCTGAAGATAGACAAAAACTGCTGATGATTGAATAGTGGTGATTCATGAAATAGCTATATAGTCATTCAGCGTCCTTTGTGGTGTATGCGTGTGTGTCTTGTATTAGAAAAGCTATGAACAAAATCATAACTTGACCTAGACCTAGAGCCTGCTAAAAGTTCTTTGCTTGATGTTCAGATAGGCTTAAAACAGCATTGAATGTTCGCAACCATCGATGTTTCCGATGTTTGACAAACATCGACTTAAAACATCGATGTTTCTGATAGTAATACTACATATAAGTTAACAATAATATTTGTATATTTTTTTTATGTGCTGTTACATCTGCTTTCAACGACCTGCGACTGTTTAAGCTTTGCATAAGCCATTGCGCTTGATTTGAAGTGAGCGGCAATGCGCTTGCACTTGGTCAAAATACCTTTAAGACATGACCATTTTAAAGCATCCTGCACGAGTAAGTTATTCGAGTGGGAAAAGCACGGTAAGTGATCAAGATTTAGTAACGAACATGCTTTCTTCATAGTTGCGTCATTATCAGTTCCAACTGTTACAATTTTCTCGTGTCAATATACTAAGCAGAGTTTCTGTTATGTTGTTTGCATTATGATTTGTGAATGTTAAAAGTTTCTGCGGTGACAGAACTACCGAATGTAATTCAAAAATGTTACTTATGAAATGGCAAGTATATACCATTCTGCCCTCGACGTCTAACAATCTGTGGTTAGCCGACATTACCTATATTATTTAAAATTTTCATTATGTTTGCTTTTTTGTCCATATTTTCGATCCTGCGACTGGGCAATTCCAGCACCACCGCAAGCTCTCTTATTTATTTCTATTTAATTGAAAACATTTATATTATAAATTAAAAATTTTCAAAAGCTCTCTTACAATTTCCCCGCTTCCTCTGACGACGCTTTTAGAGATGGTAGAAAAGTAAAAATATCGATGTCGAAAAAAAAAACTTATTCCAAATATCGATACATCGCTAAAAACATCGATGTTTTGCCCTGCTCTAGTGCTTAGCTGCTGACAACCGCAAAATCTACTGATGACAAAATCGAGAGGTTCTCAAAACATCTGTTTGGGTGATGAAACTTATCTTAAATGACAACGAGGTTGACTTTCAAACCATTCAACGATTTTCATTACAATTAGAGCGGAGCGCTTTTACACTTCTCATATATCTTTAAAAAGCCATTTGTTTACATTTTTTAAAGAGTATCAACCAAACCAATTTCATAGTACACACTGAGAACATTCAAAACATTCGCTAATCAGAGAACCAGATCGAAGATTTTGGAAAAAACAATGTTTTGTATTAAAAAAATGTCAAGTAAATTTTTGATCTTCAGTGTACTTGAATTTAGTATGAATCATTTTGGTTGCTGAATTCAGATCAATTGTCCGTTTAACCCCAGGGGAATTTTTTTATAAAATTAATGTTTTTTTCTTGTTTAAATAAAAGTTGAAAAAAGAGTTGATAGGTTCTCAATATCATCGCGCTTTTGAAAGTTATGAACCAAAGACTATACAAATTTCCGACTCTACTATTTTACATTTTTATTAACAATATCAACCTTCAAAATGTCTTTAAATTAAGAAAAATTAAACTAAAATTTCTTTTTAATATCCACACTTTTGTGAAAGCTTCAAGTTTTGGCTGATTCGACGTCAAGCTATGCCTGCACATAAATTCAAAACAGGAACACACCACACCAGCTGTTTCATGAGCACATAAACTAGCGTCTAATGGCTATAAAATATTGATTTAAGACTGAAAGATAAATCGAAAATGACTGGAAGGCAGCCTGCCTTAGGCAGGTATCAAAACATATAGATCATGTTTCGAAGCCACAGCACACGATTTGCTTAATGTTCTCCTGTATAGACGTTCCTTGGGTAACTTCTCCTGATTATTCAAGTGAAAACCTAAGATACTCTTGTTTGAAAAGCAAATAGCTAGAATTTAAATACAATTAGAAAATTATAAAAACTATTTGTATACAGAATATTAAGTTATTTAAAATCGATCAGATTTGGCAATGAAAGCCAGAGTTTTACATTCGCGGAATTTGACCGCCTCTGACTATTTATGAATAACACAACATCAAAATTTTACTTTTATGTAGATTTGAACTTTCTTTACTCTTTACTTTCAGTCATGTTTATTAAATTGCAATATATTTGCATTCTTAAGTTACGCCACATTTGAGAAGACATTTGATGTTGAGATCTTTACTGAAGTTTCTCGCTCACTAATTGCTTTGAATGACTCTGACCTGAATAATTAATACGTTAGCATGTTAAGTTATGCATATCAAACAACATTCAAAGAAAATTTATAAAAGACTGTTAAATGATTGGCAATGCTTCAGTTGGTTAAAAGATGTTCAAAATTCTGTTGCTGGCCATTCTGGGCCTGGGAGCAGCTGTAGGTATCTTGGCCGAAGATCTACCCCAGGCAGAAATTATAAAAGAAGATGGCGATAATGAGATTCTGTTGGAGTGGCCATCCATTAACTTTACTAGAGTCTACGAGGATTTGCCGCAAATAAAATTTAGTCAACTCTATAGGAGGTTACCTGCATGGAACTTTACCAGAATGTATGGCCGTATTTTTGGCAGGAATAGAGCAACACCAGCGCCAATTAAGAAAAGAAAATATACAGAAGAAGAGCAACCAATTGTCATTAATTATGAAGATTTGGTGTATTTGGTGCCCAAAAATCGTCAGAACCAATTGATGCAGCCAGTATATCAGAGAGGTTATGGCCATTATCCAGTTCCCAGCTATGAAACATATAATTATCCTAGCATGCAAGGGCTGCAGCTGCTACAGCCCAACAGATTTTATGATTATTTTTACAATCAACAACAACTACAAGTACCAGCTGTACAGCCGGGATATGGATATCAGTATGGTCCAATTGGGAATGAGGAGTTCGATCCACAACATTTACAGGAGCAAAAATATAACGATGAGGACTTGGATTTAGAGTCAGGGCGAAGCTTGTCACAGCCCAAGTTCAAGTCACACAGGAAGAAAAAGTTTAATCCACAACTATTACAGGAGGTAAAATATGATAACGATGAGGACTTTGACTCTAACATTGATTTAGAGTCTGGCCGAAGCTTGACCCAGCCCATAGTTAAGTCACACAAGAAGAAAAAGTTCACTCCACAAGATTATTACGATGAGGACTTTGACTCCAACTCTTATATAGAGTCAGCGCGAAGCTTAACCCAGCCCAAAATCAAATCACACAAAAAGCAAAAATCTCACCGACCAACCAGAAAACTGAGAAGGCGTTCCAAGAACAGGCAACATCGACGCCACCAGCGTTTTAGTTATTAATTAGTTGAGATTATAATAAAAATAAAACGAAAACTATAAACAAGATTTCACCAACTTGGCTAAATATGCAAAGATTATGGCTAGTCAAGTTTAGTTGGTCAACGAACGTCGTTTCGATATGAAACTCTTGACGCCTCCACGGTTTTTTGTGTTTATTCTTTGGGTTTTGTGCGGTGAAGCCATCGAATTGGAACAGGAGCGCACAGCCTTACCCTGGCTATATTTGTTAGCCTATCCCGGGGCAGCCAGCTCCATTTTGCCCGGCATTCCCATAAGACGTCCACAGGATGAAATAATGTTGGACTCTAACGTCATGAGACCTGTGCAGGCAGATGATGCCTTGCCAGCCGCAGAAGCAAGTGAAAGTTTAATACGTGAACAGTTCCTGCAGGGCATCATACAGGGATTGCAGCAAAATGCAGCAAATGGTGGACCTACTATTTCACCCTCTGTGCTGGCCGACTTTCTGGCCCAAGTCACCACCACTAGCACCACCAGCAAGCCAGAAGTAGAAAAAGAAGCCAATCCGCAAGAGGCTAAAGATGAAGATTACGATTATATAGATTTCAAGAATGGTTCCCGCATCAAATACGAACTGGAACCAGAGGAGACACATAAGATTTTGGCAGAGACCACAAAAAGACCAACAGTGACTCGTCCCTATTCAAGTTATGCCTATTACTACAGACCCAATGGTTATTATAGACCCAACAATTATTTGTATCAAGTTGGTTAACTAATAAAATTCTAATAAATACAAGTGAAATATTTATGCAAAATTAATGCTTCAAACTTTGGTGAAATTCATTGAGTCGTTATACTGAAATCTATGAATATTTTAGAATACAACTAACAGGATTTTTGTGTATTGTGTATTGGTGTGTCACTCTTATGTTTTGGGACCATTTTTTGCTTCAATGTTTTTCTCCAAGCGAATGTCGGCTGTCAATAACCATTGTGGTGCTCATACATAGCTCTTGTCTAGCAAATTGGTTCAGTGGATTAGAGTGTTGTGTTGTGTGTGTGTGTGTCTATGTGCCTGTCATTGTGTGGGTAAACGTCAGGACATGACTTTGACAGCGACAGAAAATGCCGATCCACTCAGATAAAGTTCACTCTATGTGAGACTTGACCATTCTTTAAGCGGCGCAAAGTAAAAAATAATTGGGCATTTGGTTTTGTTTTTCTTTTTTTTCTGTTTTTTTTTGGGGGGGGGGGGGGGGGAAGGACATCTATCAAAACCTATCAAAATCTCGCTCGTGTGCGCACAAAGAACTGACTTGGCCTTTAAAAGGCGCCAAAGCCAATCTGTTTGAACACAAAAACCAAAAAAGGAAACCGCAGTTTTGCTTTACGCTCTACTCCATTTGCTCCATTCACACACAGCCGTGTTAATCCCCACTAATTTGTTGGCCATAATTCACTTTCCCGACTAAAGCTAGCGCCGCTACACACAAGTTCGGGTCTGGGGCAATTTTCCCTTATTTTCTTGCTTGTGATGGATATCAGGGAAATTATCCTTTTTAATTGACAGCTGTTATGTGGATTTGGGCCGGGCGCAGGACTCAGCCTTAAAGCCTGATTACGCGCTAAATTTATTTTTTTTTAGCTCAAATAAAATATGACCCAAGGCGCCCGTCGTAGCTTCTCGTTCTTAAGGCTGGACCCCAAGTATAATTATGTATGTACGACCAAGACCCGAGCGCATTAGGCTGGCCATTCAGCTTGGTTTTTAAGCGATACAATCGCAAAGCACAATAAAGGACCCCGCTACAAAATGTCGCATAAATAAAGCACCCAGCCAGGACAATCATGGGGGGCGACAACTAAGCCGCGCGGCCTTACGTGCGCAGGATTTAATCGATGGACTTAGTTTATTGTTTTCAAATTGAAATTGCAAATTCAAAACGCGCGCCCTCTCCCCGAGCCAATAAATTTCATTAATATTACAAAATTGTTAGATTTAATTTCGTGTAACCTTTTAATAAATATACATTTTCGAGTCATATCGAAATGCTTAGCCAAAATCTTTTGCCAACTGAATGTTTTATGGCGTCTCTTTTTATGCTCACCTTTTGCTTTAATGGCAAAGTAAAAAACTTTGCTACGTAACAAAATATTTTGGCACAAATTCCTAAACAAAAAAAAAGACGGAAACATCGAACAAACTTTTGCTATTAAACGAAAATAGAAATTGCTTTGCCTTCCAACGGAAAAGGCAAGTTTTTTCTTTATTTTTTTGGAATTTATTCAGTTAGCAAGATGTTGCAACTATTACAAGGTACAACATATGGCCGAAGTATACTTATACTTACACTCAGGTAATGGGTTTCTTTTTTGTAAAGCCCACACAAATTTTTACGAGTTTTGTCTACGTTTTAGGCCAGTTTATTACGTTAATTAAGCTAGCAAAGCTGAAGAAAAATTCTACATATTTAAGAATCTGGTTTTGCAAATGATTAGCCAATAAAGTAAGAAAGAAAGATATGAATTGAGGTGCTTAAATGATTTAAGAAAATATTCCAATTGCTAAAATTAAAATGTTATATGGAAAAATTCGTTGAAACTCGAGTTGTCAAAGAAAGTGTTACCTGAAAATAACACCAATCTAAAAACTAGACGCGAAATGTTTGTCCAGAAGTTTGCTATCTGGAAAAAAAATATTGAAATAAGATTAAAAATCTTAAAAACTATTAACTGAACAAACTAGTTTTAAAGAACTTTTAAGAGAAAGCGTCAACATAATTTTGAAGTCTCATCATTAGGCTTTTATTTTCTGTCGTTTCGCTGAAGAGAAACAACATAGTGTTTGTGTGCTCCGAATAAGTCAACTTTTATGAGAAACAAAACACAATTTGCGGGAAAGTATACTTTTCTACTTTCATTTGAAGAATAATGTAGCTGAGCCATCGAAAGCTGCAAGAAGCTTACAGGGAACTTGCTCCAAGCGCAAAATATCATACAGGCATTCCGGCCTTACGACGAAATCGACGCCAAAGCTGAATATTCATGGTGGCAAAGTCATGGTCTGTACGCCAATTAGGTGTACTCTGAGCTACTACAACCAGTTGAAACCGTCACAGCACTTGGGACGAGCATTGAAGCAAAAACGGCCAGAATACGAGCAAAGGCACGACATGGTTATTTTGCTGAAATCATACCCCGCCCGCCGTATAGCCTAGACATTGGCCCTTCCGACTACGGTTTGTTTTCGTCGATCAGCACTTCTTCAACTCCGAACACTCCCAAAATGGATGGATTCGTAGCATCGAGATGATAACTGAAAATTTGTCAGAAAGATGGAAAAAAGTAGTGGACAATACTTAGACAAAATGAATTTCTAACAAATTTGTAAGGATAAAGCGTCAAACTTGAATTAAATCCTTTAAAAATTTTTTGTACAGGTAATAGATTTATCATCTCTCGACTTATCATCCCTTCTACAAATAAAAAACAAGAAAGAAAGTCGGTCAAGCCCGACTATAACATACTCTGTACCCTTAACGTCGCGCTCATCTCTAAGTTTCACTCTCTCTCTCTCTCTCTCTCTCTCTCTCTCTCTCTCACTAAGATTGCCGTTCAATAGAATGCTTTGGAGATGGGTGGGGGGTGCTTACTGGCCGTTTTTTGCTCATAACTTGAGTATCGTTCATCCGATCTTTATCATTCCTTCAGCAAATCGATAAATAATTTTGTGTACAAGGTATCCCTAGAAGGTACGAACGATCTATCTTCAAAACTGTAAGAGATATGAAGTTTTTTCCAAATTGCTGGGACTGGAGGGGGCGTGGCAAAAATTGAAAATAAACTTGATCTGCCTGCAAGTATAAGAAATATATGTCCCATACATGTCAAACCTATATCTCTTACCATCTCTGAGATCTCTTCGTTCATACGGACGGACGGACAGACGGACATGGCTATATCGAACCGGCTGTTGATGCTGATCAAGAATATATATACTTTATAGGGTCGGAAACGATTCCTTCTCCCTGTTACATACTTTTGCACAAACTTAATATACTCTATGTACCTTCGGTACAGAGTATAAAAAACCATGTATGGTTGCAATTCGACTCGAACTCACGGCCTCAACATTCCATAACGAGGGTGTAAGCATTTGCACTATACGGCCTTTTGCATGCTGAGAGCTTTTACTGTGACTGGCATAACCATTTCGCGAGTGGTTGATGGTGCTGTGTATTTGACTTTTCTTTTTGCTTTCAATTGCTGTTTTTGAAATATCAGAGGTAAAATCGAAAAACCCATTTTTAACCCATTTTCCGACAGATAGTCATCTGATTTCGACCAAATTTCTGCAAATCTTTTGGAAAACATATAAAATTAACAATCGTCGAGTTAAAGAACGATAACATTTAAAACAAAAAAGTTTTCCTCACTAAAACCCATTTTCCGAACGATCGGTCCTGTGGCAGCTATAAGATGTGGTCATCCGATTTAGACCAAAAATTGCAAATCTGTGTAAAAGCATATAACATTAACTATGGCTGAGTTATGAGAAGTCAGCATTGCCCATTTTTACCGATGGTTTCTATGGCAGCCATAAGATATAGTCATTCGATCCGGTCAGTTCCAATATATTAGCAGAAGAAGACTCTGTGCAAAGTTTCAGCTCGATAGCTTTAAGACTGATAGATTAGTTGGCGTAGAAACAGACAGACAGACGGACGTACAAAGCTAGATCGTATCCAGCTCGTCGCCCTGATTCAGAATTTATATAGTTTATGGGGTCGGAAATAAATCTTCTGGGCAAAATTATAGTACCCTTTGCATACCCTTGCAAAAAGGGTATTATTTCTTCTTATAGTCAGACTGACGAGTATAAACAATCTTTTTCAAAATAGTGAAATTTCGATTTAAATTAAGAATATAATATTGGATTCAAATTCACTCCTCTCTGTTTCGTTTCGGTTTCGAGACTATAATGTTGCTTTTAGATTGATTTTTTCTAAACCGGGCGGTCGTGTGTTCGGCCCCTGAAGCTTTCAAATTATTTTAGCCAATCTAAATAAAGTTACCAAAATATTATAAAAAAAAACATCAAAAAAATATATACAAAATCCAAAAACAAAGGCCATAAACTCTACTCTAAACACTTTTCAGCTCGCTTTCAAAATTTTCGTGCCTTTCAGCACAGTTTTAAACATACAAACATAATCCATCAATAAACAACTGTCATATGATTCCATGTGGTTCTCTATTTCATGTTGCAGCCTCTGTGTGTGTGAGTGTGTGTGTGGGTGTGTGTTTTAAATTTGTTAAACATTGTTGGCATTTGGGATAATTTAGAAGTCTTTGTTTTAAGTGGGAATCATAGTACAATTTGCATATTGTTCTGCTCATCTATATTAAATTTGAGTAGAGATTTATTGACTGCAACCAACTGGTATGGCAATTGCTCACACAAGCTGACAATTTAAAGCTAATTTTGCCCACATAAGGCCATTGACTAATCTGATGCCCATTCAGCACAATGCAAATGTGAGCTTTGTTAGACATTTCCTCACTGATTTTGTCATTATGCCTAAATCTCATAAGCATTCTGTGGTCTTTATAATTTGTCTTATTTGGTCGTTAGGTCAGAGAATTCATAGAAAATACATTTCTGTGTGTGAACATTAATAATTGATGGTTTGGTAATATTTCAATTTGCCCAAATATATGTGAAGACATTAATTATGTGTGCTTGTGCCTTGTTCAGGCCCAAAGGAAAGCTAAGAGAAAATTTCCCCTGGTGGTTCTCTCTGCGCTTGCGCTTGAACCAATTGCAGACTCTTTTGACTTGGCGGTCTAATGCATTTAAAACTAATTCCAATGCACATTTATTACCCGCCCCAAAGGTAATTAGAAATACCAAGCGCATTTCAAGCAGGTGCGATGTCCTTGAACACCAAAAATGAGGCTTAAGCCACGCATGACACATCCCTGTGCACATTCTGCAAGCCAGCAGAAACCGGAAAACTTTTACCTTTTTCAATCAGTTTCCATTCTTTTTCATTTGGGTGCAAGTGTGTGTGTGCGCGCCATTAGAGTTTCGTTTCACCTTGAAGCTGCTGTGGGGCCAGCAGCACTTTTACAATCTTTGGGCTACGTAAGCAAAATTAAAAGCTATGCCCCATATGACCTTAGGGTGTCAATTCATTGAAAATTTATGTGGGCCTTAAAATTAAGCAAATTTATAGAGTTAATATATTATTTGGCTCTTATGAACAAAACTCCTCAAGTAAATAGTACTACAAACTGAAACAACAACTGTCAACTGCTCTCCCCTCCCCGCTCTCTTTCATTACCCAACTCACAGTTGCACTTCGAACAAAATTTGCCAGCGCGCCCACAAGTATGCCCCAGCACAAAAAAATAAATAGAAAATGGAAAATAAAACAGGCATAAAATACGAAAAATGCAAGTACTAATGCAAACTGCAGGGCAACGTTTGCGGCGCTTCGCTTTATGCCAATGCAACTTATGCAAATTTATTGGAAAATGCCTGGTAATATTTTTTCATCTCTTTTCTTTTGTGGCATCACATTTTTTTTCCCACCGTTTCGTTGCTCTGGTGTTCTGCATTTTATTCGTGCGCATACCTGAAACGTCTTTTGCAGTTCATCTTCAATTTTATGAAAGAAGGAGGAAGAAAAAAAAAAGTGAACTGAAGGTGGGCGTATATTTCTGTTTGGAATGCAAGTTATTTTTACGCGAAATGACAAAGGCAGCAGCAAAGACGAGTTGAGTTGCCTACGAAAGGCCAGACGTGTAGAAAGAACTTTTCTTTTCAAGGGGAGGACAGTGCTCGACCGCTTTTAAAAGGCAGTTACGATTGTTAGTGCGATTTAACAGTTTCCAGCATTTTGTATAAAGAATTCAGTTTGGGTAAGTGTAATCCTCTTGTAATGGTGAAGGGTTCGGAATTGTGTGCAGAGCAGCTGAGAAAATATTTGTAAACTAAAAGCTTTAATAAGTTACTCTTTATTGCGTTGATGTTGTTTGCTCGACCGCTGCAAGCAGATGCAGAGAATAGAGAGCTTTAAGGCTCATTGCTGCACTGAAATTCTGCTGTCATCTCTGCTCCCATTGTCGATCCCTGGTAATAAGACAACTTTTTAAACTCTACGGCGGCTTTAAGAAAGGTTTCTATAAATTTTTAAAGAAGCTGAGAAAGGTCTTAGGCTTAGTCAGCGGCCCATTCAAGTTATTATAAGGAAAAATTGAGAAACGAAGGGAAAAATAAGATTGCAGACAATTGTTGTTGTTACGATGATACTAATATACATTTAATTACGCTCAGAGAAAATAAAAGAATTTTATACTTGGATCAAAAATAATCGATGTCAAAAGTACGTTAAGAATGAAAATTCTGGAACCAAGAGCGAATTTCTTGATCTAAGTATGAATTTTTGATCCCGAATTTCATTACTTTAAGAAAATTCTCAAGACAAGAACAATGATTTTTGACTCAAGAGCTCCATAAATTGAATTTCAAGAGCGCTGGTTCTTAAATCAAGACCTTGGCCGCTCAGTGTGCTCTCTGCTCAATTCTACAGTGAGAAGTGTGCTTAATGCAAAATATTGTGTGCAAGAGCTTTAAGCTGAAGCCTTAAGTACTTATTTAAGATTGACCGCCATACCCGTGATACAACAAACAAGGTTTGCGCTCTCTCAGTGCGCTCTTAGCTCAGTCCGCAAAACTTCAGTGGCACACTGGCCTGGAGAATGAGTATTGGAGATAAAATTTGCGCTGCCTCTCAATTTTGAGTGGTTTTAAGCGATAGTGCCCAACGAGTTACTTCTAGTGCCCATTGAGATACTTTATAGGAAATCACAGTGGTTAGAGCGAGACTATCTTGTTCCCAAATGTGTCCAGAGAGCGTAAGTGAGATTTCAAAGGGGTGGGTTTCTGTTGCACTGATCGCATACTAAATTTGTAATTTGTTGTATGTGTGTCATTCATTCTCACGCTCATTGTCTGTCTGTAACAAAAGCGCTTAGACCACAATGTTGGCTGAGCGCCATACCTTATTAGTTGTATCATAGTCATACCTATGATGAAATAAGTATGAGGGGATCTCGTCCGCAAAAGCTATTCCTTATTCCAAATAAGTGCGAGGGAGAAGTGAAAGCTTTTAAAAAGCCTTTGCTGAAATGTTGAAATCGTGAGTGAACTAACAACACTAACAATAAGGGACTAAGCGCGAGAGCTGCACACACGACGAGGCCGCCTTATACTTATTTCATCGTGGCCATACCTATATTAGTTAAATCATGTTCCCCACACACCCCACTCCAATAAAAAACGAAACTATGAGACCTGGTTCAACGCTATTCTCTTAAAATTTAATTGTTCTCTCTTGTTCTACTTTCAAGGGAGAAAAAATCTTAATTTTTTCGAAATTTCAAGCTAAAAACCTCGAAAACTATAAACATTAAAAATTTTAAAACTTATATACATGTCCATTTTTAAGATGATATTTCAAAAATCAGTTAAGTTTTACGGAAGTTTACGAAAAAGGCCTAAAAAAAAGGCTAGAATTTTAAGCATAGCATAAGCCCGATGTTTAATAGCCTTCCTTTATGTTAATTAACAGAGCACTAACATTAATATCAACTTATTAACATTATGTTAGCAGAACAAACATATGATACATGTTTTTGCATTTAAGAAAAAGCCTAAAAGTAGGCAACATATTTTAAATAACGGCCACCGATTCCAAATATATTACAAAGGGTGATATTCTTAAAGTTCCACTATTTATTAACCGATCTTAATGAAAATTTGAGAGAACATAGATGTTGGATATATAAATGTGAGTTTTAAAGTACAGACCGATATTTTTAAAATTGTTACTTTACTTTGTACTGCCAGAAATGCTTCCTTCTGTTTGTTACATAAATTTGCCCGACTCTAGTATACCCTTTTTACTCTACACTAGAGATGGGCGCAGAAGCTACTTCTCAGGAGCGACATGAATTCATTGTTACGAAAAACATTTTCAAGTAATTTTCTATGTTATATGACTTTCAAATCAATTCAAAGTTAACAATATACAAAAAAAAAAACCCCAAGTTAAAGTGAAAAGAATATAAAAATAATTGAAATACCAAATTTTGTAATTGAGGAAAATAGAGACTGCAATTTTGACAATTTCTTATGTGGAAACGGAAGTGCTGCCAAAGGCTATAAAAATATGTTTCCACATTTTGTTAAGAATTTCCTTCCCTTTTTTCCCCCAGTCACAAGTTGTGCAATGTGCTTGCATCTGCATACAAACAAGCAAACCCAGTTTGAAAGTCAGACAACAGCAAACTAATTAATCAGCTCGGTCAAAGACATTCCCAGTTTAGTTCATTGTTCTCTATGCAAGTGTACGTATATATACCATGTTGTGCCATCATTAATTTGTTGGCCAATTGTTTGCCATAGCTTTACACAGCATTTGCCTTTGTCATTTTGGCCATTTTCTGCACGACAGCACAAACTAAGCATTTCTATTTCACTTTCTAATATGAATTGTTTTTGCGTTGATTCGCCTAAGCGGCTTAAGCCAGTTTTTGTGCAGCTGCTGGAAAGAGGGGGCAAATGGAACCAACTGCGTAATTAATTATAACAAAAACATTTATTTTGCTCTTTATGTGTGTGTGTGTGTGTGTGGTGCACTACAAATTCTATGCACAAATCCCACGCAGAATGAATTAAATACAAAGTAAAATTTTGAAAATTTTATGAAATTACATTTGGTTTTATGCTGTTTGTGGAAAATGCATTTACATTTTTTGCGCTGGATGCATTAAAAGTCCATACTAATTACTGGGCATGAGTTACCTAAATTTAGATAATCGCACTCGAAATTGTTGCCTAAACAGAAAGTGAAACAGAGGAGATGTAATCAAAACACTGGCAACTTGATGCATTATGGACACAGACACATCAATTTGCATGTGGAGGGTCAGAGAGAGAGAGGGAGTCCTAATTTAATTAGCTGCCACTCCCACTCGGACTAAGCCATCAGTTGTTGCTAACTAATTGAAATTACCTGAGCTAATAAACAAGTGGAGAGCAGGAGAAGTGCATTTGTCAGTCAGATCTTCGATTAAAATTCCACAAAAGAGCTGCTGCATTCCGCACACACACACACACACACACACACACACACGTACATTTGTCCATTGAAAATGGGTTTGACTAGCTGCCGGATTTTGGGCAAATCAATCAAACGCTTAGCCAGTAAATCAATCGACTGGTCGACTTGCCAAGCTGGGAAATGTTGTCCTTTGTCTGCTGCCTCGTTACGTTTACCTTTAACTCCCGCCATTAAATTATCATAGAAATTCAATTAGTTTGCCTCTCTCATTCACATTTCTGTTTAATAACCCCCATAAAAATGTCAGGCATTTCGCTCAATCGATCATTATACCTTTTTATATCGTTATATAGCTTTTTGGAGCTTATGCGCGCACCTTATATTGTTGGTACTAAATGCTTAATGACCAAAAAGTATGCAATGTGCCTGTCTTTTGTCCATCCAAAAGAAAGAAAAACCGAAAATTTATACGCTAATGATGGCTGCTGCATGGGTCCATTAAAAATCTCCGTAGGTAAAATGGATGCAACGCTGACAGAGCAGAAGTCGGGCTATTATAAAATTATACCTGGCTAAAAGCGAAATTACAAGCACAGGGACCCAAAGCCCATAAAAGTTTGCATATTAATGAGAGGACTTATTCTTGTCCGCCAATTGATGTGCCAAGTTATGCGGTTGCGGGCGCCTCTAGTCCTGAACATAAAACGCATAAAAATGGTGACAATGGTGTGTTTGTGTGCGGGTTGGGTGTTGTGTTGGACAACTTTTGAGTGTGCCAATGACAGACTGTCGCTGCTGATGGGTACAAAGTAAACGTTGAGTTGAGTGGATTGTCAATGGGACATTTTTAATGGGATGTCAGGGGTTAATAGCCCAGTGGCTTGGTCTAACAATAGAAATGTGTCAAATGAATATATTATATTTCGGACAAAGACTTGAGGAATTTAGTAGTGAGGCGAGTGATTGGTTAGTCTAGGTGTAAAATATAAACTATGGATCACTATGGACCACTGAATACCAGCTTCCTGTTCCTGTTCTAAGTTTAAATGGTTCCGGTTCGCGTTTCGGTTTAGCTCCCTGCTTAAATTTATGAATTGCCCGAGTTTAGGAATCGATATAATCGAATTTGAAGTGGAAATACGAAAAATTTCAACTACCGGTTCAGAAAAATATGAAAATGTGCATCCAGAAGAAAAACCAAGAACCTTTTTACTTAAATCAAGTGCTCCAAGAGATTGAGAGCGCCAATTTTTCAAGTACAAACGATGTCAATAGTACGGTAAGTTCAAAAATACTTGATTCAAGTACAAAATACTTACATCAATCCCGAAATACTTGACTAAAGACTGTTTTGAAAAAAGGTAAGTACATTTCGAACCATTTTTAAATGTTTTTGATCACACTTTTAGTTTGTAATAGGCATAAAAACAACCCGACTTACTTTGAAAAGAAGTGAAAAATATTCTTTATTGAGGTCCAAAAAATTCTAAAGTCAACCTCAATATATTCTTGAAACAAAAGAAAACAAAAACTAGTAAGAAAGTCGGTCAAGCCCGACTGTAATATACTACAGTAGCAGCGCTGCTGCTGCGCTGCGGCAGCGAACTTTCTTTTGGTCATAACTTGACCAATAGATGACTCCACTACTTGCTTTGAACAAGGCTGGTTGAGGGAATTTCAAAACTGACCAATAGATGGAGCCACTTCTGTGACCATTTGACAGCCCAGCAAGCTAGCACAGCGGCAGCGAACTTTCTTTTGGTCGAAGCTTGAGTATCGTTCATTTTTATCATTTCTTTGGCAAATCGATTAATAATCTCGATGGCTCCAGAGTTGAGAGCTATCGACAGCTGCGAGTAAAGTGCTGAGGCTCTCGGTTCTGAGTGAGAGTAAAAAAGAGCCAGAGCGAGGGCCAATTGCCTTGAACACAGCCCAATTTGATGGAGTCCTGCTATTTTCTGATAAAAAAAATTGGAATTGAGCCCAAGGGGAGGCATTCCAGTGCATTCTCTACTTTGTCAACTTAAAATGGCAAAAGTAAACATCATAAAGCAGCAGATGAATGTGAGCAGAAAATTGCAAACTGTTTATTGTTCATTTTTTGAGGCTTCCATAAATTTGTACTAAAAAAGAAAATCCCCAAGAAAATTTCAAGTCCCCAGCTTCGGTAGCCCAGAGCTCAGAGCTCAGGAGAATTTTTAATACTATTTCATATTTAATTTTAATTAAAGAAAATTTTCTCTTATCCTTATCGAACAAACTGCAACCGTTGCCCACTCAAATCACGAGCAAACAAATTGAGGCATTCATATAAACATTCCTATGTACATATATGTCTATATATCTATACTGAACAAGGCCAACAAGGTTGCCCCGTTCGCCTGACGTTTGCTGCCGATGCTATTCGCTGCCACTTAAGCAACGTAACTTAAAATAATCGAACTCATATATAATCCGAGGCATGCAACTTTTAGTTCCCCTGCCAATGGCATGCCAGGGAATTTATACACCCACACACACATGGCAGACATCCTGTGAGGCTGCTCCTTAGCATAAGTAATAAATGTACTACGCCGCATGAGAGAAATCGCTTGGAATGGCAGGAAAATAAATGATCGAACTTCGATTTCACTACTCGTCGTGAGTTACCCCATCCACCCGGCCCGCTCTAGTTTCATTTTCTATTTTATGAATTCGTACGATTCCATTTTTTTGGGCGAAGGTTATAAAGTTGTTATGTGTGTGTGTGTGTGTGTGTGTAAAACTGTGTTTGCAAAAATGTAGAGAAAATCGAAACTTGCACACATTAGTGTTTAATGCCATTGGCATTTGGGTAACACGACACTAAGACTGAGGCACAATTTGAGGTTAGGCAAATGTTTGCTTGTCTCTCATATTGGATTTCAATTTGTTGGTCCGGCAAGGTCGCATGCCTGAGAGGGCAAACATACATATATCATAAATTTGAACAATTGGAGGCTAACAAATTGAACAATGTTTGTCCGCAGTTGGGGTTTTTTTTTCTCAGCATACTTTCCGGGGACAGTTGTGTGTGTGTGGGGGGTCATGTTAAGCAACTGTTCAACATCTTCTCATTAATCATGCTGCCGACTCACAGACAACATGTGGCCTTTCTTTGGTTCGTCGAGGGCTTTGTGCTTTTTCCTTTTGATTAAAATTCAACTTTTGACTCGTGCATTGTAATGGCTGACATCATTTGCTTGCCACTGTTGACCACCTGTGCCAAAAAAAAAAACAGTCTCTCACACACACACACACACGCACACAGAGAAAGCGACAGTCAGAGAGAGAGAGAGAGGGGAGAAAGACAGCGACTAGTCCAGCCAACACCCTCGAGCTGTCTTTTTGGTGAACAAAAGAGTTTTGAACAAATGTTTGGTCGAAGTTTGAACACGCTTAGATAGCAAATTTTAAGGAAAATATGTTGATCAATTTTTAAAAAAATTATACAAGGCTACAAATTTAGACTTTTTTTTAGTTTATAGAAGGAATGGTGGTGATTCTATATAATTTATCATTTTCAATCATGTGCGGATTTTTGGTAATTTGCACCTAGAGGGTTTTGTGGGGAACCTACAATTTAGTTTTGTCTCTCTTTGATATGATCGAAAAGTTTAATTTCTTAACTTTAAAATAATAAATTAAAAACTAAATTTTTGTCTTCTGTCCCCATTTGGACAGTTGCCGATTTTGCTTCCGTGATTGTGGACTCTTAACAAACCCTTAACCAGGCAAGTGTTTGAGGTAGTGTTGCCATTAAATTTGAATATACTGTAGCACTTTCAACACGCTACAATATTATTCAGTTCCTCCCCCTTTTCATTTTACATGTTGCCACAAAAATGACTTTAAATTTACTGCTCAAGAATGTCTGACGTTGAACCCTACGGTATATTTAACCATTTAGTTGAGCTTGTTTGTTCTAGCTGCTTTGCTAACAAGAGCTCTTTGAAGCGAACTGTTTCAAACGAATCGTACGATTTATTCCTAATGTCAAAAGCTATTGAATCGATGAATCGTTGACTCAGATCAGAATCAAGCATGAACTGATTTTAAAATCTGCTCGTCCAGGACTCTATTGTTTACCTCACACAAACATTTGTACAGCCACAACAAAATCAAAACTCCAACACCTACATAAAAGTAAACCAAAGCAACCACAATTTATATTTCAAGATGTAAAACTGAATTTTAATGAAGATAGCAGAATACAGAGGCAAGCCAATTGTGAGTCATCATTTAATTCTCTATTCTGACCCGTTACAGTATACAGCATAGAAGAGAGAGCAGCTCTCAATCATTTCTATATAACTTATTTTATTGCTTGATCATTTCGCACTGTCCTTAAGATCTTTCAGTTCAATCAAGGGCACTTTTTAAACACTCTTCCGAACTGCTACTTAGGGTGCACGCACACATGCTGCTGAAAGATGAACTGACGACTGACCATGATATTTTAGTACGTCAGCAAGCCGAAATAAACAAACATGCTTAATTGGTTCTGCAAAGCTAAGCTTACAACTGAATCTTAAAGATCAATCCAGTGCTTGTTGTGCACACAGAGCGTGGTTATTTGTCAAGATCAGCCTTAAGTTCAGCCGGCAGTTCATCTTTCAACCGCATGTGTGCGCTCGCCCTTTGGTTTGATTAGTAAAACTTAGCTCAGGTTGGGTTGGGTTAGTTTGGGTTGGGGTAGGTTGGGTTAAGTATGGGTAGGATAGCTTAGTTCAGCTTAGTTAAAGTTAGGTAAGTTTGGGTTAAGTTAGGTAAGGATTGGTTAGGCTAGCATACGTTAGGTAAAGTTAGGTTAATCGCTGCGCCACACTGACTGCGTAGTTAAAGTAGGATAGCTTAGATTAGCTTTGGTAAGGTTTGGTTGGGTAAGGTTAGGTTAGGTTAGGTTAGGTTAGGTTAGGTTAGGTTAGGTTAGGTTAGGTTAGGTTAGGTTAGGTTAGGTTAGGTTAGGTTAGGTTAGGTTAGGTTAGGTTAGGTTAGGTTAGGTTAGGTTAGGTTAGGTTAGGTTAGGTTAGGTTAGGTTAGGTTAGGTTAGGTTAGGTTAGGTTAGGTTAGGTTAGGTTAGGTTAGGTTAGGTTAGGTTAGGTTAGGTTAGGTTAGGTTAGGTTAGGTTAGGTTAGGTTAGGTTAGGTTAGGTTAGGTTAGGTTAGGTAGGTTAGGTTAGGTTAGGTTAGGTCAGGTTAGGTTCAGGTTAGGTTAGGTTAGGTTAGGTCAGGTCAGGTTAGGTTAGGTCAGGTCAGGTTAGGTTAGGTCAGGTTAGGTTAGGTTAGGTCAGGTCAGGTTAGGTTAGGTCAGGTCAGGTTAGGTTAGGTCAGGTCAGGTTAGGTTAGGTCAGGTTAGGTTAGGTCAGGTCAGGTTAGGTCAGGTTAGGTCAGGTCAGGTCAGGTTAGGTCAGGTCAGGTCAGGTCAGGTTAGGTCAGGCTAGGTCAGGTCAGGTCAGGTCAGGTTAGGTCAGGTCAGGTCAGGTCAGGTCAGGTCAGGTCAGGTCAGGTCAGGTCAGGTCAGAGTTCAGGTTAGGTCAGGTTCAGGTTAGGTCAGGTCAGGTTCAGGTTCAGGTCAGGTTAGGTTCAGGTCAGGTCAGGTCAGGTTCAGGTCAGGTTAGGTCAGGTTAGGTCAGGTACGAAGTTAGGTCAGGTTAGGTTAGGTCAGGTTAGGTCAGGTTAGGTAGGTCAGGTCAGGTCAGGTCAGGTCAGGTCAGGTCAGGTTAGGTCAGGTTACGAGTCAGGTTCAGGTCAGGTCAGGTTAGGTCAGGTCAGGTTAGGTTAGGTCAGGTCAGGTCAGGTTAGGTCAGGTTCAGGTCAGGTTAGGTTAGGTTAGAGTTCAGGTTAGGTTTGGTTAGGTTAGGTCAGGTTAGGTTCAGGTTAGGTTAGGTTCAGGTTAGGTTAGGTCAGGTTCAGGTTCAGGTTAGGTCAGGTCAGGTTAGGTTCAGGTACGAGGTCAGGTTCAAGTTACGTTAGGTTAGGTCAGGTCAGGTTAGGTCAGGTCAGGTTAGGTTCAGGTCAGGTCAGGTCAGGTTCAGGTTAGGTTAGGTCAGGTTAGGTCAGGTCAGGTCAGGTCAGGTTCAGGTTAGGTCAGGTTCAGGTTAGGTCAGGTTCAGGTCAGGTCAGGTTAGGTTAGGTCAGGTCAGGTCAGGTCAGGTTCAGGTTCAGGTCAGGTTAGGTTAGGTCAGGTCAGGTTCAGAGGTCAGGTCAGGTCAGGTTCAGGTCAGGTCAGGTCAGGTCAGGTTCAGGTTAGGTCAGGTTAGGTTAGGTTCAGGTTAGGTTAGGTTCAGGTTAGGTTAGGTCAGGTTAGGTTAGGTTAGGTTAGGTTAGGTTAGGTTAGGTTAGGTCAGGTCAGGTTCAGGTCAGGTTCAGGTTAGGTTAGGTTCAGGTTAGGTTAGGTTAGGTTAGGTTAGGTTAGGTTAGGTTAGGTTCAGGTTAGGTCAGAGTTAGGTTAGGTTAGGTTAGGTTAGGTCAGGTTAGGTCAGGTCAGGTCAGGTTAGGTTAGGTCAGGTCAGGTCAGGTCAGGTTAGGTCAGGTCAGGTTAGGTCAGGTTAGGTTAGGTTCAGGTTAGGTTAGGTTAGGTTAGGTTAGGTTAGGTTAGGTTAGGTTAGGTTAGGTTAGGTTAGGTTAGGTTAGGTTAGGTTAGGTTAGGTTAGGTTAGGTTAGGTTAGGTTAGGTTAGGTTAGGTTAGGTTAGGTTAGGTTAGGTTAGGTTAGGTAGGTTAGGTTAGGCTTAGGTTAGGTTAGGTTAGGTTAGGTTAGGTTAGGTTAGGTTTGGTTAGGTTAGGCTAGGTTAGGTTAGGTTAGGTTAGGTTAGGTTAGGTTAAGTTACGTTAGGTTAGGGTATAGGGATATGTTTGGATAGGTAAAGTTAGGATAGGATAACTTAGGTAAGGTAACGCTAAGTTAGGCTAGGTTAGGATATGGGGATATGTTAGGTTACGTTAGTTTAAGTTATAATAGGATGGCTTAGGATAGCATAGGTAAGGTATGATTAGGTTGGGCTACGTTAGGTGAGGTATGATGAGGTTTGGTAAGTTTATATAAAGACAGGTTATGCTAAGTTTTCTTCAGTAAGTGTGTAAGTTAAATTCAGATATATTAAGATAGTTTAAGATAATTTTTCCATCCACTTACCAAATTTCCCCTACAAGCTTCTTACTCGCTCTCATTCTCTACAGTCATCAACAAAGCACACACAAAATCATACTGACAAGCTTAGCAACATTTCTAACTTTTAGTTTTTAGTTGATGCTTTTTTTATTTGTCCGGTGAAATTTTGGGCTCAGCGTATTCATTTATTTAAAAAAAAAAAAAAACAAAAATTACACTATACACTTTTGTGCCCTAACATTTTAGGGTCGTGGTCGAGGTTGGGGTCGGGGTGGGGTCCATTGTGCAGCTGTCACGTCCGTCATCAGCATCAGCTGTCGGAGTCGGACTCGGACGTTAGGGCTACGTGCTGTGCGGTCTCTCCGCTGCTTCTAATGTGTGTTAGGAGGCTTTCATTACATGCATTCGTTTTTTCGGCTCACTCAAATTGCCATCAGCTTCATCCAAGCCCCAAAATTGTTTGTTTGCGTTTGACAAATGAAACTGGTCACGTGGCCAGCCAGAAACTGCTAATTATGTCATTAATTTTGCACATATTTAATGCGTTTGCCATCGATTTTAATTCAACGCTAAAAGCCACCTCAAATATTTGTATATTTGTAAGCAAGTTCTGCAATTGCCGTAACGAGCAAAAAAGCAAAAGCATTTACTAAGCAACAAATAGCCCAACTAAGGTCCAGAGAACGCGAATCAAGTGCAACTACGCGGAGTGGAGCGAGCTAACGACTTCTGTCATTTTTACTGGCCCTGGCAGTGGCAACCGCAAAAATATTTACGCTAATTGAGATAAAATACAATTTAATGTGCATGCAAATTGGTCCAAATGCCTTTTAATATAATTTGTGTGCACTTGAAGAGAAACATTAACAAATGAATTTCAATTGAATTCGTAGGAGTGTAATTGGCAGGCAGTAGGAGAAAGTAATCAATGGGCTTGAGAGTTCTCAGGGATAGTTTGGAGCAGCGTTTGTCAAGAAGAACGATGCCAAAAAGTGAGATCTGAGATCTGACCTACTTCATGGACCTCTGAAAGTTGTTTGCTCTCTTGCGTTCGGCACAGTCTAGGAATGACAATGGTTGGTTTAGATGACAATGGTCTTGATATCTGAGCATTGTTATGTTAAGGGACAATATGCGACTTACAATATTAGTCAACTGGCTGATGAAAGGTAAGTCTACTGATGACACAGGTGAAGAGATAACCAGATTTATTATTTAAAGTTTTTTAAGATGAATCATAGAACTTTTAGCAGTCTGCAGGACCATAAGTTAAGTTTTTGTTCTTAACTTATCTAAAACAAGACATACACACACACTACAAAGTAGGCTGTTTGACTATATAGCGATTTCATGAATCACCACGATTCAATCATCCGCAGTCTTTGCCTTTCTTCTGCGGGTTGCATTGCTATTTTCACTTGGGATAGTTTAAGATAGTTTTTCTGTCACATGTTTTTATTACTAACATTTTTGGATACGCCACGAAAGTGCATCTTTTCATATTTGAAAAAGTCATTAAAAAGTTTCAGCTAGATACTTTCCATACTTCCGCTTAAGCCTCGACACTTTCGCAGAGTGTGTATGCAGCAGCAAGAGCATTTCTCGCAGCTTTCCTGCTTGTGCAATTATCCTTAGCTAAGATGTCTGTTTTCTGAGAACCACATTAACCAAAGCTCATCGCTCAATGTGTCAATTTCAGGAGCAGAAGATGCCAGCTGCGGCAAAACAAAGGCAACATCAGCCACAACACACAATTTGATGCCAATGACAAGGAACAACAAGAGCAAAGAGAGAGCGAGGGAGAAAGCGTTGACTGCATTTTGCAGTTTTGCTTGCACAATTTTCAATATTCATTTTCTTAGGGTGTCGGCCAGGGAATGGAGATGGTTGGCGTTGTCTTGTTTCATATCTCCAACTGTGGCAAACATAAATGGCCACAACAACAACAACAATAGCAGCCTGTCTAACCGCATAACTGAAAAACCAATTGCTGCGAATTGCGGTCAACAGTTTTGATTGTTTTGTGGCCAAGTGGAGTTAACTTGGCTTCATGTTTAGACAAAGGCTCTGTCGGAGCTTGGCAAGGTATCGAACTTTAAACATAGAAACGAAACCCTTTAGGCAGTTACATTCAATTTAAGGCCATAAATTCTGGTCGATGGATGCCCCCCCTACATTTGACGCAGCCTGCTCACATGCGTCCACACATAATGGCATCGCTTTACAACCCTTTGCTGCAACAAATAAAAATTTATGACTCCCACAAAAAAAACGAAAGCAAAAAAAAAACAAACTCAAATAAAATATGGGCTAATAATCGCATAATAATGCCCCAGGATTTTTGTCCAAAGGCAAATCCTTCCCCGGAGACTGTCTCTGCAGACACTCTCCGTCTCTATGCGAGAAAGCTTTTGTTCTGTTGTTGCTACTTTGTGGCCGTTAATAATGCTTTGCTTTATTTGCGGGGTGTGGCCGCCTTAATAATGACAACTCGTTTATTGCCGCATCAAATGGAGCTTAACTACATCTGCTTCTTCCCATATATGAGCGCGCGACGCTTGTCTTTATCCTAATTGCAGTGCCCCAAGATGTCGTCATGACAGTTGAGTGAGTATAAAACAAAACGTTGCCCCTGTGGCAAACGCTGATAAGCTGGCAGTTCGTAAAAAAAAGGCGCACAACAACAGCAGCAAACCAGGACTTGTGCAGACAGCCGGAGTTGCGTTTAAGTGCAGTTGTGATCCTGCATGCGGGAAAGACTTCCAAGCAAGTGTCTATGGTAACTACTGCCTGTTAGTGGAGTGCTTGTGAAAAAGTTATACTAGCTTAAGTAGCAGAAACAAATAAAAATGGGGCATACACACTGTGCCTTGCGAGTTGCTGGAAATGGCAGAGGATATGGCTCATAGTTGTTGCATTCTATTTTGCATGTTTAAGCTTTTTTTGGATACGAAAATTAAATTGGCTGCCAGCCGCAAAAAGTATTACAAAACGGAAAAACCGCAAATCTGTAGCTATTTCAAGGGTATTGCAGCCACTGTTATTTGCAATCTTTGCCTATTTCTAACTTTTTGTCCATTTATAGGCATGTTGTGTGGAGTATCTACAAAATTTTTTGTACAGCTTTAAAATAAACGTTTCGCCATAATTCTACGATTTTTTTAAGCGAAGATAAAAAATTTTTAATTCAAGAGTCTAAATCAAGTTTAAATTTAGCTGCCTAAAAGTATGCAGTGCCCAATCAGTATTCAGAATCAGATTTCTCTTCTTCCAAATAGCTGCTATGTGTCAGATAAACTTACAATTTACACTGTTATTTGTTAGATTATAGAAAAGTTTTGTGCTTTCTTTCGCCTGCGCAGGAGTCTTCTGGCTAGTGTGTTGGGGACTTTTTGGTCTCTCCACGTAATCACCTGCCTGTTTATTGACTACATCACCTATCTTGGACACACTGAGGTCACTCTTCAAATGTCTTGTGCACATATACCAGGGTGCTCCCGATAGTCTACGCCAGGGGTGCCCAAGCCTATTCCGCAAGCCACGCATTTGTTTTTGCTTTGCGCAAAGAAATAGCTTGAGCGCATACGATTCACGCGGCCATAAGATTATAAAAAGCAAAAACAATTTCATATGCGTGCTCTACTCTCTTTTTTTCCGAGCGAAGGTGTGCAACAACAATTTCATATGTGTCTCTCTTCTCTCTCTTCTATGTATCCGACAAACTCGAACGCAACAACAATGTTGCTTATGCATTGTCAGCGATCGCTTCACACACAAACAAAAATCGGTTTTCTCTTTCTATTTCTTGTGGTTGTTCTTGCTTGAGTTGTATTTTGTGCATTTGACACAGACGCTGCACACTCTTCATGACGAAGTGTATACGTTACACTGACACATTTAGCTAGGTTAAGCTCAATGTTCCATCGCTTTGTCCATCTGCTGAATCGATACATATATTGTTGAACTACATCAGTGGCACTATAGATACATGTGCCTCTTGCCATAATAGCTGTATAGCCAGCAAATGTTGCAATGAGTAAGTCTTGGGGGTCTTCAATGGGTATTATTCTTCCGGTTGGGTATTATTCTTCCGGTAGGCATATCACAGGTGTAGAGAGAGTAGAGGGTTGGTCCAAGGACACTTCCTTGAGGCATTATTCTTCCGGTAGGCATATCATAAGTGTAGAGAGAGTAGAGGGTTGGTCCAAGGACACTTCCTTGAGGCACACCAGCGCGTATTACCCTCACACTGGAAACAGCTCCTTCCAATACTACCGAGAAGGTCCTGTCCAATAGAAAGCTGCTCACAAGTGTGTTTAGTTGTGGCGGTAAGATGTCTCTTACCTTTCATAGTAGTCCAGCATGCCCCACGCTATCAAAAGCCTGCCTCATGTCCAGGTAGACCGCAACCACGTACTAAACCCGAACTGAAAAGGAGGTATTCTGCCACTCAACCCATCGATTGACTTGATTCGGGCTAGAAGCCAAATCTTTTTGGAGCCGAACCTTTTAAAAAGCCATAGGTGTGCGAATTCAGATTCGGGTTCGGCGGACTAGAACACTATATGATAACACTACAAAATAGTAAGCAGTCGTGGTAGAATTTCAAAAAATTAAAGGCTCTATTCAAACGAGCTACCAAGCTTATGAAACCTAAAAGAAGATCGAATGGCTGGGAATTTCTTCAATTTAAAATCAATAAATGGTTTCTTTGTTAAATTTCTTTAAAAAGTATACCACCAAATTTTTGAACCCAATTGAAGCCAAAATTGTGAAGAGTAAATGCTAAATCCAGTCTTTATATCCGCATTTTGGATCTTGGATGTGTAAAATCAACTAGGTGGTTCTGAAACATAGCTCTGCTAATGATTTATTTATCATTATGCTGTAGCGAATTTGTGTCCACTTGGCAAGTTGCCTGGTTATGGTTAGCCGAGCGGTATAACTAATTTTTGTTAGGTGATGGGGCCAAATCTACCGCCGATGGGCCAGCGCACGCAGCGCAGAGAAGGGAGAGAAGCCGTAGATACGCAGCTAAGCTTATACCAAGAAAGAGTGTCAGGTAATCAATTCAGTTAACAAATCAGACAGATCTTTTAATCGCACGTGATATATAAATCGTCATTGGTCTGCTCGATGTATCGATCACAAATTAGTCTGCTATCGATGACTCGTTAGAGCCCTTAGCACCAACGACTAGGGTACTAGTTCCGGAGTTGGATACAGGTTCGTTACAATACTCTATCCCGCCTCGGAACATCTAATTAGAAGGTTTTTCCTTAAAAACTTGTACACAACCGGTCACCTTTCCCAGTTATTGTCGCCGGCTGTGAAGTAACTAGCCATGAAAAAGCTTCTCAAACTTTGCCGTTCAGCTCCGTAATATTCCAGCTCTTCTTAGTTCAGTTGCATAACTAACAATTTCCCATATTTATTTGTAGAGTATCAACACTTTGGTTAAGTTTATCATTGTTTCAGTGCCAACAACAACTTGAGAGGTAAAACTTTGGTTAAACTAGCAACTTTCAACGCTTTTAGCTGTTGATAGTCAAAAAGTTGGATAACTGCTTGCCACGTTATCGCTGAATTGTGGCACTGTGGCACGCGTGCAGACCTTTAATTATGACACAACAATATGTACATGCACTTCTGTGTTTACGTGTTCAGAAACGATAAGGTAACAGTCTATAAAATTATGAAAAACATTTAAGGAATACCTCCGCATAACTTTAAAGATGACAGCAGCAAAAAAAAAAAGACCGCATTTCAAAAACATAAACGCACAAAATGTGTCAACAGCAATATGCTCGCTGTTCTATGTAAACAGGGCAGCAGGCGAGCCACATGCGGAAATCACTAAAGGCATTTCCGTGAAGCAGCAGCAACAACAACAACAACAACAACAAGTGCTGTAAAAATCATGAAAGCCACACTTACGTTGTGGATGTTGTTGATGTTGTTGCTGTTGCTGCAGTATACCTATACACATACTTAGATAGATAAGCTAGCAACGATAAGCAAGGAGAGTATAGTAAAGCCGAGGTCAATGGGTCGTTCCTTGGTTGGCAAATGCTAGAGGTGAGTGCGTGCTAAGTGACATGTAAGGCACTTATATGGTTATTACCGCTTTGCCAAATCATTCAGGTATGATATTTTCTTATTCGTTCTCAGTGAAGTAGAAATTTTAAACATCTTTTGGGATGGCAGTTGTAACTGAGCTGCTGCCTCCTAAAAGTAGGCAATATTACTTTACCGACTATATTTGAGCGAGTTTAGAAATTTATTTCCCCTCCCCTGAACACTTAACCCATTGAAGGCCTTTTGTAAGAAATTGCAGCACATCTAAAAAATTTCTGACCCTTAAAACAATTTTCCAAAATTATTTGAAAATTAACTGGTTACCAAAATAAAGTACCTCAATTCAAGCTTGTTAGTTTTAGATTGATGAAACATTGCCTAGTTAGTAGTTCTGGGTATATACCAAGGACAAGAACCTCTGGAATTTTGCTGAAGGTTCGGTCCGAAATTTAAGCAGAACTCTAATCAAGATTGTGGTAGAGTTTGTATATAAGAGACTAGCTACATACCCCGCGCTGCCCGGGTCCTTTGCATTGAATGGATATGTTTCTTTTGAGAGCGTTTATATGCACGTTTGAACTGGCTGAGCTGGGTGAACTTGAAACTCTCTTGAGCTTGTTCAAACGGCTGGTTGGCCTAACTTCTTAGTTCCATCAAGTTTACAGTTCATAGCTCAAAAATTTTTTTAATATGTCTTCGAACTATTAAAACGGGTTGATATCGGTCCTGAAACTTTAAAATATCCAACTCCTTCTTACCACAGATAAAAAGCATATTTGTTGATGATCCATTGGATAATTTTGTAATTCATTTGGATAAAAAGATATTAATGATATCACTAGGCAACAAGGACCAGTATATTGAAGGGTTGGGGGTGATTCTAGATGATTTTCGTGTGCTGAACACGAATCTGTTTTGAGAAATGGTCTATCACGTCGAGATTTTCAATAATTTGTGCTTAAAGTTGCAAAAAGTGCCTTTCTTGACCCTTTTCAAACGCGATTTATTGGGAGCCTATACTTTTGATTTGACTTTTTTTTGGATATTATCGTAAATTACTATTTCTTAACTTTAAAATAAACTATTCCAAAGAATTGTACGATTTTTTAAGCGAAGATATACCATATTGAAAACATAGTCTCGATAATAATAAAAAACCAAAACTGTCTACTGCACACAAGTATGCCTTACAGAAACAGTACAACCGGCTAGTAATTTGTATAGAATTTTAATGAAATTTTTCAACACAACCCATTGCATACATTGGGGGTGTATCTTAATTGGAAAAAATCGTAAAATTGTTAGGGATAGCTTATTTCAAAATTAAGGAGTTGTTCTTGTTGGTAATATAAAAGAAAGTCAAAACAGAAGTATAGGTTCCCCACAAAACGCGTATAAAAACAGTCAAATAAGGCATTTTTTGTATCTTTAAGCTCAAACTACAAAAAATCTCGACGTGATGGACCATTTCTGAATATAGATTCGTGTTCAGCACACGAAAATCATCTAGAACCACCCCCCACCCTTCAATATACTGGAAAATGTCGAATTTTGTTGCCTTGTGTATTCATTAATTGATAAATTGATCTTAGATTTTCATCCAATGGAGCTGAAAATCGTTCTAAAGTATATGAAAAATGTATACCGGTTACAGAGCGATGCACACGCAAAGGTTCCGGCTAACGTGAACGGCGAGCCCTCCTTACAGGGTACAATATCTAGGGTTGGTCCGTCGGGCTTTGTACCCACCACCGTCAAAAAGACTCCACCAATGAAAACTGCGACAGCTATACCTCGGATACGAACCCACTTTGACGACGACTCACTCATACGTTTTAAAGACAAAGATTTGAGGATATGCACCTGGAATGTTCACAACCTCAACACAGATGTTGGTGATATCCAGTTGATGAATGTTTTCAAGAGATATTCATCGGGCGTTACCGCACTTTAGGAAATGCGATGGATTGGACAGGGGCGCAAGTTGAGAATATCATCAACAACCAATGCAGGGTGCATGGGATCTACTACTGCCCTGCAGTTCAACGTCTCAGTACTGAATTTGTCTGTGCTGATTCAGAGGCAGCCATGACTTCAGTACCGGCCCTTCCAAATCAGGACTAATTCAGCTCTGATTCAGTACTGAGCGTTACTGAAGGGTGCGGACATGCTTCCAAGCACGAGTTTGGGTGCGGCTTTGTAGTCAGTAAAAGACTTCGTCGCTCTGTTATCATTTTCACACCAGTTGACATGCGACTAGCCGCACTCAGAATTATGGCTAAATATTTTAATATAAGTCTTATCTGTGCACACGCACCAACAGAAGACAAGGACGCCCCGACAAAAGACGAATTCTATGAGCGCCTGGAACATCTATACGAGCGCTACCCCGATCACGACATTAAGATCGCGATTGGCGATCTTAACGCTAAAATTGGAAAAGAAAGGAGTTTTTGGCTCGACAGTCGGTTGAATTCTTCATGAAACCACCTCCGGTAATGTTGAGAGACTAATAGATTTTGCCGCGGGCAGGAACACGGTCTTAAGTAGTACCAGATGTTAATATCGCGACATCTATAAGGTGACCTGAAAGTCCCCTGATCAAGTAACGCAAAACCAGATTGAGCATGTTGTGATCGACGGAAGGCGATTATCATCGAGTGTTCTAGACGTGCTTGCGATTCGAGGTGCCAACATAGACTCGGATGACCACCTGGTTGCAGAGCAACGCGGGCTGTTAAAGAGCGATACCGGAAGAAAAGAAGAGAGTAGAAGCTTCTTTTTAGAAGGAAAAAGAATGAGCGAGAAAGGCGCATGCGTGAGGAAGTCGAGATGCTGTTCGGCATGAGTGAGACTCGAAAATTTTCTGATCCATTAAAATATCCAACCGCAAGTTACCAACCTACAGCCTAAATTTCAAGTTTATAGCTAAAATAGCTTTTGAGTTATGGCTCTGAAACAATGGTCCAGAAACAACAAAATATGCAACTGCATATTACCAACGTACAGTCTACATTTCAAGTTCAAAGCTTAAATAACTATTGAGGTACGGCTCTGAAACATCTTTTAACCGGTTCGAAACCTGTTCGATACCGTTTAGCTTTTGGTCCTGATCCAGTAAAATGTCCAACTGAATATTCCTAACCTACAGACCTTGAATGACTTCTGAGATATAGCTCTGAACCACTTTTTATCCGTTTTTAAACGCTTTCGAACCGTTTCACAGACTTGAGATATAGCCTATGACTCTTTCCTGATCGTCGGTTCAGCAGCTTAGAAGCCTATAAGGAACAAACATATGGGTACAAAAGTATGTTTCCCTTTTATATATAAAGTATGTATAGATCAGAGTTCCCCAGCCATAACTCCATACCAGTTCACACCGAATGCTTGCCGAAGTCATGAATCACTGTGTGTTAGTGAGAGACACAGTCACTTTTTCGCACTCTCTTCTTGGGAAACCCTGGTATATGTAGATGTATAGATATAAAGGTTTGGTCAATATACAGTAGCTCCCAAGCTTATTCATTTATTCCATCCCCATGATGTAAATACAGTAGTTGACGTACTGCGCAGCTTCGATATTCTCAGTCAGCCTTGGTTCGATGACTCAATCCGACTGCCTTTATTGGGAAACTTCTATAGAAAGCTGTCAAAGAGTGTAACTACCGAGTGAGTGGCCTTGGATTTTGTGTCTGTTTTTGCCCAGTGGTTCAATAAATGCTCGCGCATGCGATTGCGCTACCTTGTAATTATTGTATCATGTCCCATTCCCACTTCCGTAACAAAGCATCACCTAATGAAGCGTTACACTTACTAATCAAATTTCTTTTCTAAGCCTTCTTCAGTTGAGTGATCGTCTGATTCAATTTCTGCACACCTCTAGCCCTTAACTGTTGTCCATACGTCTTCTTCGTTTGGCTTACACAAATGTCAGTCATCAAATACCGCAACACTTTGGCTCTGAGACTGAGACTGGCATTTGAAATGCCGCCAACAAACTCAACAAAGCACTCACACACAGAGACTCAAGATTTGCCAGCTTACTCGTATGTGTGTGGCACATTTCTAAAAGATTCCCCCACATTCTGGATTTAGCCATGCAAAGTATGCGGACATTATAAAACTTCAATCTACTCTAAAGAACTTGTTTATGCCTGCTCTATGGTGAGTGTGTGTGTGTGTGTGTGTGTGAGTGGGTGAACATTTTATGTAGCATACATTTCAGCTGCTTTAGTTTGAATAGTTGCTTGCACATCTTCTTCAGTGTCACCCACTCACACTATCTGATAATGAGAGAAAGCTTCTAATAAAATTACTCTTTCAAATCGTCAAAGAGACCAGTGAAAACTTTGACAAATTCATTCCAATAAATATTTCAACTATTTGTCCATTGAAACAATTTAATCTCCTCATTTTCAGTATTTTAAATGTATTGAAGAAAATATTTATACAACAAAATGTTCTTACAAAAGTAATGTATTTGTTTAATGGAAACCAAACTATGCAACACACTTGCATTTAAGTACAGAAAGTAATTTTCACATATTCTTCTGTTTCATTTCTTATTTATTTTCTTATTTTTGGCACGCAAAATTTGTTCTACAGCTAAAGAATGTTTTTTGTTTTTTTGTTTTTTTGTTTTTGGTTTCGGTTTGGTTGTTTGTTTCAGGCGGCCAGCCGGATGTGTGTGAAATATTTACAATGAGTTTGCAAAATGTCAAAAATTGCCATGTCTAATACAAATATAAACCCCTAGACGGAGTGAGAGAGAGCCTTACTTTGAGACATTTTTGCTGCGAGCACAAAAATGCAAAAAGTTTTTGCCAAACACAGAAAATGTTTAAATTGCCTGACTGGAAATATAAAAATTACTTCGTTTACATTTTGCAAGCAAAACGGGTCACGCAACGGGCGGACAAGTAATAACACTTGACGCACGTCTGCAGTTTGCTGTTTGTCCCAAGTGGACGTGCCCATCAGGTACCGAAAACTAGACAAAACTCTCCTGACGTGTTAAATTGAATTTAAGCGAGGATGCTGCCTTCGTCCGGGAGCTGGAGCTGGTGGCCTGAGCCTCGGGCGTCTGATGCTGGCTGCTGAAGCGGCTGGACGTTGGTGCGCCGGCCGCCAGCATGATTTGTTCCTGTTGATGTGCGCTCAGCAATTGGCGCGCCAGCTGCGAAATGTCTCCACTGTAGCCCGCACTGTTGTCCAGCAACTGACCGGTTGGAGCGGTGGCCGTGGGTAAGGCCAGAGATTGACGCAACAAATCGGGCAGACGCCACTGCTCGAGCAATTCGGCTCCCAGCTGTGTGGAGGAGTTCTGGGCCAGGCGCGTCAGTGTGTGCAAAATTGTCTTGATACACCGACGCTGGGCATCGCATTCGGCACGTGAGCCATAGGTCTTGTAGAATTCCGTTTGGTAAACGGACGTGATGAAA
Source organism: Lordiphosa magnipectinata (assembly GCA_037044535.1). Classification (NCBI taxonomy): domain Eukaryota; kingdom Metazoa; phylum Arthropoda; class Insecta; order Diptera; family Drosophilidae; genus Lordiphosa; species Lordiphosa magnipectinata. Next base: position 890,215 of record JBAMBO010002262.1, on the reverse strand, counting down.
TTTATGATGATGCCGTTGGCCAAGTGGCTGTGGCACTTCTTGTTCAGCGACATGTTGTACAGCATCCCAACGATTTGCTCCTGCAGGGTACAAAAATAAAGAAGAAAAAACGAGACGATGATGAGCAAAAAATAAGCAGCTCTGTTGGGTGGGTAAATGAAAAATCGTGGCCAAGGATGGTGAACAAATTGCTTAGCAAATGCACAAATAAATTTTACGAGCCACAGCAAGTCAAGAAGCTTTCAATAAAATTGAGTACAAACATGAATAACCAGGGACGGAAAGTGGAAAGCTCTTTTGGTGATAAGTGATGCGAAAATGGTGATTTCTGTTAGTTACACGTGACGAAGGACGCATGCGAGTGGACGGTACGGAAAGTATTTTAGCTCTAAGAAGTGCAATAATTGACCTTAGAATGTTACAGCTGACTTAAAAAGCTTTATTGGAGCTTCAACTGCTTGATTAGTTACACGTGACGAGTGACGCCTGTCACTGGACTATTCGACGAAAGTATCATACCTCTAAGAAGTGCAATAATAGACCTTAGAATGATACAGCTGACTCAAAAAGCAGTATTGGAGCTTCTACTTTGTGATTAGTTACACGTGACGAGTGACGCACTTTACTGGACTAACTGACGAAAGTATTATAGCTCTAGAAAGTGCAATAATTGACCTTAGTATGATACAGCTGACTTAAAAATCTCTATTGCAGCTTCAATTGCTTGATTAGTTACACGTGACGAGTGACGCCTGCCACTGCACTATCCGACGAAAGTATTGTAGCTCTAAGAACTGCAGTTTGTGTCCTAAGTATGATTTAGCTGACTTAAAAAGCTGTATTGGAGCTTCCGCTTTTTGATTAGTTACACGTGACGAGTGACGCTTGCCACTGGACTATCTGACGAAAGTATTATTGCTCTAAGAATTGTAATATGTGACCTAAATATGATACAGCTGACTTAAAAAGCTTTATTGGAGCTTCCGCTTTTTGATTAGTTACACGTGACGAGTGACGCTTGCCACTGGACTAGCTGACGAAAGTATTATTGCTCTAAGAATTGTAATATGTGACCTAAATATGATACAGCTGACTTAAAAAGCTTTATTGGAGCTTCCACTTTTTGATTAGTTACACGTGACGAGTGACGCTTGCCACTGGAGTAGTGACTCATGAAGCTCAACTAACTGATAATGAAAACATTTGTGACTTTATGAACCACAACATGATATAAGTAGCTTTTGGAGCTGTTTTAGTGATTCTACTGCTGGTTAATATACACGTGATGCGTGTTGCAGACGATGATTAGAGCAGTAGTAGATTATAGAGATCGCTTAGTTACTCGTGAAGCAGTAACCAAGTTGCTAAACGAACGTTTGAAGCTCACTGGTCTTTGAGTAACACGTGACGAAAGATAGATTGAAAGTTAAAAGCTATTTTGGTGATTCAACACCTTGATAAATTACACGTGATGCGTGATGCAATCGATGATTAGAATATAAATAGGCGTCAGCTTGGCATAAGTAGATTATAGAGGTCTCTTAGTTACTAGTGAAGCTCTAATCAAGCTCTCTAGTCCTTAACTTACACGTGACGCTTGGGAAATGAGGCTTAACAAAGCCTCAATTGAAAGATAGAAGCGTGACACTAGCCTTCAGTTCTCTATGAAATCCTTCCCTATACTTCTAGCTTACTGAGCTCACTTAGAGCTTAAGTAACACGTGATGCGTGACACCAGTTCACTCCCTTTCCCCCCTTAACACATCTCTCTCTCTTTAGCTACTTACATAAAGAAAAACGCTGATGCTTTCGCTTTGATGCTCCAATGTGGTTATCAATTTAAATATGGCTTCATTGGACATGATGGAATAGTGTGAGGTTGCCTCCATGCGACTCAAATTGTTGAGAGCCGCCGCACACAGTAGCAATGTCTGAGCACAGCATTGCGGTTGAAGCAAAGCAGCCAGACCAGCCACCAAAGACTCTGAGCAATCCTTCAAGCCTGGTACCCGATGCTCGGGACCATGCCAAGAGGCCGTAATCTGAGCCAACAGCGAGACAGCCTCCCTTCGTTCAATGGCACCGTGTTCCTGCTCTTCCAAATGTCCCGTCGCCAGTATATCTCGGACCAATTCAATGCCACCACAGCTGCCCAGTTGTTGTATGGATTGGGGGTTACAGCAGAGCGTGGCCAATGCACGCAGAGCTAAGGCCCTCACCGAGCTCACTTTATGATCGAGCACTATCACCAGCAGCGTACGCACCGCCTCAGTCTGCACAAAGGCATCCGAGAGTGAGGCGAATCCCTCGTAGTCGATATTCATGAGAGTGGCCACCATATTGATATTGGCCCTTAGCAGCAAATCACAGCTACTCTGCTCGATGGCTACCACCAGAGTCCGCACCAAACGTTCGAAAATCAAACGCAATGCGATGAGTGAGTGCCTCTTCAGCAGTTGCACATCATCCAGCAGCGACTCCAGATTAATATAATGCTGTCGTTCCAGCGAATACAGCGTATCCCGACTGACGGTGCGTATCTGATCGAGTTCCAGCTCATAGCGACGTCTCTCCACACGCGAATCATTGAAGAATACGCCACGTCGCTCCAGAGTACGCGTAAATTCCTTCAGTTGGAACAGCAACTGACTGGCTCCTTCCAAGGCCTCGGGTAAAGTGCAACCCTGTTGACCACTCAACGTGCGCTCAATTCTCTCAAAGTGCGACTGCAGGATCAAGGCCTGTTGCTGCAGCTGGCGTATTAGCTTGGATACGGCGCTGGTGGTGATGGTGAAGTTCTTGTAAGCCTCCTGGGCAATAGATTTGTGTTGCAGCATACACATTACCTCCTGATCGACCTGCCAGCGTTGATCTGCCAGCCAAGTCTGTACGGGTCGAAGAGGTGACATTTTCTTAGGTGATCGCCTGGGTCGGGCTTTGGGTGTGCTGGTGCTGGCCGTAAAACGTTTGGAACTGCCACGAACTGGTGATAGAGTGTCATCTGGTGATTGCAGTCCACCGAATGTAACCGTTTCATTGTTATAGGGTGGCGGTGCTTCACCCAAATAGACCGTTTCATTGTTGTAGACTGGTGGTGCCATGTTTTCCTCCTCATCCGACTGTTCCTGCTCGGGTTCCAACTTGGTTTTCCTAACCAATCGTCTGCGTCGTCGTATGGCAGGACGTGGCGGTGTGGGGGCAGCTACTTTCTTCTGCTCTTCTGCATCATCATCCAGCTGCAGGCTATCCAATTGCTCAAACAGGCGACTGCGGCTGGCCACCAATTCGGCATCCTCATCCTGCTCCAGGGGTTTGGTAATGCTGCTGCTGCTGCTGCTGTTGTTGATGCTGCCGCTGCTAAATGAAATTCGCCGCGTCACACTAACCAGCGGAGAGTAGAACGAGGAGTTGCCCACACGGCGTATCACAGTGGGTGGCGTGGCCACCGAGCGCACTGAAGTGGGTGAGGCACTGGGCGTGACTGCTGCTGCTGCTGCTGCTGCTGCTGTGGGGCTACTTAGCTGTTGGTGCTTCTGCTGCAGCTGCTGCAACTGATGCGACTCCTCATTGTCCGAGAAACCCGAGTCCTGTCAAAGGCAAAGCAAAAAACCGTGGTTAATGATGGCGAATGAATAGAAAGAGCAGCATGTGGGCAAAAAAAAATGAGAGATTAGACTAGTGACGAAAGCTTATTTAGTCGGCAGACAAATGATTAGTTATAAAAGGCAACCTTCAAAGACTTTAATGAAGCAGGAAATTCGGAAAAAGCTACAGCTGCAGAATAACAATTTCAAGCCAAGGAAAACTATATCTGGGTTGCCCACAGGCTATGCCTCAAACCTTCTCTAGAATTTCCTTAAAATTTTAAGCCAGGGGCCATAAGCTTTGCGTGGGAGCGTCAGACTTTCCCAGCCCAGCCTGGGAGCACAACACGCTCAGCAATTCACACCGAATGCTGGCCGAAGTCAGGCATCATTGTGTATTAGAGAGAGAAAGTCACATTTATGCCCTCTCTTCTTGGGGAACCCTGCAATACGCGCTGCTCGCTGGGGCTGAAGACATTATGCTACTTACACACAGACGAGCAGAACGCATACCGAAGCTGAGACCAAGAAAGCCAACAGCTTATCAGTCGCTGGCCAGGACTAAGCTGGTTCACTGCGCCAATACACTCTCACTTTTTGGTCTCACTCTTCTTGAGTAGACCCGGCCAGCCATAGCTACTACGAGCCGAAGTCAGTCGTGAGCCGAACTCATGATTGTGTGAATCGGTGAACACTGAATTGCAAGTAAAACGGCTGTAGTCTGGAGAGAGCTCTCTTGCTCACCAACACAAGCACACTTTTTTGTCCTCTGCATTTAGCCGGCACTGATCTTGACCAACGCTGACGGAGAGCAACAACAACTTCTATCCGAGCGAAGGTTTCGTTATTGCCGGTGCATCTGTCTAAGCCAGAGTTCCCCAGGCAAAGACCCTGGGGGCCCAACATACGCTCCAATTCACACCGAATGTTTGTCGAAGTAATGCATCACTGTGTGTTAGAGAGAGACAGTCAGTTCTTGTGGAACCCTGGTCTAAGCGTAGAGCAGCAACAACTTTAAAAGTGTTCTCTCTTTTCGTTCTCTCCGAGCCAAGGTTTTGTTGTTGGCTGCGTGTGTATCAGACAGACACGATGCAAGCAACTATGGAGTTTCTCTTTCTATTTCTTGTGGTTGTTGTTGCTAAAGATACATTTTCTTCATTTGTATTGGTAAATATTGGTAATTTGGGGCACCTCTGTTTAAAGCCATAAACCAAATTCAGTTTTCACTTTCGTCACAGGCCTTAATTCCCGCTTACAGTGATGAATTTTCAAAAATATGCATAAAACTTACCTGACTGCGTAGACTGCCGGGACTATCATGCTTATGCCATGATAACTTTGAGCTATTCTGTTCATCGTCCACCTCCTGTATGCAGGAGAGATTGCCCAGTGATGTGGGCTGTTGTGGCTGCTGTTGCTGCTGTTTGTAGTTGTACTGCGAGTAAATGCCACCGCTGGTGAAACTGCTGCCCTGCACTGGTCCAGTGCTATCCGAACCCCACCACACTTTGCTGTAACTGCGCTGAAAGGACATTTCTGGAACAGAAGGAAGCCAAAATCAGTTGTGTCGATCATTTAACAAATTGTCTACAATTTATTTAATAGGTTTAAATTCATTTCATTTAATGCAGACAGCGATCCCCGTTCCCTCCCTCCCTCTGGGAGGTCCTTGACCATTTGGCATTGGCCGTGCCACACACACACACACACACACATCGCTGAACATGGCCCGTGGCTTAATATCCGTTACACAAAAAATTAAATTTCCGTCCTGCCACACAAATCATTTAATGGGAATCAATAAAATGCTACTGTACAGTCTCCCAGTTTAAGGTGAAGCAGCAGCCGGAGCAGCCCGAGCAGCAGGAGCAGGACTATCAAAATGACATTTGGCATATGGCCGGCATAATTAGGACTAAGGCAGACGACTGCCCCTTACATTTGGGGCAATAATTTCCAAATAATTGATGTTCTGGTAAGCATTTATGCAGATTTAGTTAGTGGAAATCTGTGAACTTGTCCTGGCAGTCAGGCACCTGGGCTTCCATATTTATGTAAATGCTGCCCAAACATTGTGTGTGTGTGTGTGTGTGTGTGCGTGCGCTTTATTATGCAAATGGAATAAAGTAATTATGCCGCAAACAATTTTTGTTTCGGTCTTCTCAGTTGACAACAAATAATTTTGTTTTATTAATGTTTGTTTTTAGCATAATTACAGCAAATGAAACAATGCGGTTCACGAGCTTTCTGAAATTGCAATATGACGCCTTCGAGTGTGCCACTTAATGTTTGTGTTTAGTTTTTTTTTTGCACTCTGGTTGGCTTTTTAAATATGTACATATAAATATTGTACGAGTGCATAACGCAAGCGAAAATGGTTCAAGTAAACAAAAAGGGCAACTCAAACAACAACAATATTTATAGAAAACTTGTAGTTTTTTTTATTTTTAACAAATATGCAACATTTGTTTTAGTTAAATAATTTGTAAGGTTTCATAATTTCAGGGTTGTTGTTACAATGAGATTCGGATATTAGCTTCCAATTGTGTTTCAACTAGGATTTTCATATGCTACTTTTTCAGAATTTTGAAAGTGATTCATTGAGGTTTAGTTAAGTTACATGAAGTAAGATTGCCCGAGGCTTAAACGGCTTAAACACAGAATGTCTGATAATAAGTTAGCAAACTAGTTTTTAGTAAAGTCTAATTCTTTATTTTTACTTTTTTTTCACTTTAGTTTATTTTCCAAACTTTGCCCAAATGAGAATTTTTCCATTATACTTGTTTTGTATAATTTTAAATAACATTTATCGACCCATAGCTGAGTTACTTCAGGTCGGAACCCCTGGGAAGCAGTAACAATTGTTCAAAATATATCAAGACTGCAAAACCGGTCCTGAAACGAATCCCAAAGAACCGGCTCGGTTCGGGTTACTTGGGTCCTCACTATGGGCTGAACGTTTCAAATATTTAAACTACCGAATCGGACCCATTGTATACAAAAAACGAGAAGGCCAAGCTAACTTCGTCTGTGCCGAAGTTTTTATACCCTTGCAAATGCTGTTTTTGAAATGTCAGAGTTTAAGAACGCTTACATAAAAATAAAAAAAAAATGTTAACTAAAACCCATTTTCCGACAGATAAATATCTGATTTCGACCAAATTTCGCGGAATCTTTTTAAAAACATATCAAATTAACAATCGCCGAGTTAAAGAAAAATATAATTTAAAACAGAAAAGTTATTCTCAGTAAGACTCATTTTCCGACCGATCGGTCCTATGGCAACCATAAGATATAGTCACCCGATGTCGATCAACTTTTTCAAATTAGTTTGAAAGCGTTTAATATTAAGAATCACGGACTTTAAGAACGATTTATTTGAAAACAAAAAAGTTTTTCTTACTAAGACCCATTTTCCGACCGATGGTTCCTATGACAGCTATAAGATATAGTCATCCGATCTTGACCAAAATTTGGAAATCTGTTTGAAAGCATATAATATTAATAATGGCCGAGTTTAAGGCCGCTAACATTGAAAACAAAAAAGTTTTTCTCACTAAGACCCGTTTTTTGACCGATGGTTCCTATGGCAGCTATAAGATATAGTCATCTGATCCGGTCGATTCCGACATATTAGCAGCGTGCAGTAAAAAGAAGACTCTGTGCAAAATTTCAGCTCGATAGCTTTAAAACTGAGAGACTAGTTTGCGTAGAAACAGACGGACAGACAGACAGACGGACGGACAAAGCTCAATTGACTCAGCTCGTCGCCCTGATCAAGAATATATATAGTTTATGGGGTCGGAAATGAATATTTCTATGCGTTGCAAACTTCTGGGCAAAATTATAATACCCTTTGCAAGGGTATAAAAAGGTTCGGTTTTGTAAAGGAGGGTTTTTTCGGTTTTTATTTACACACTATTTACACAGTTTTACCATTAACACCCGGGTTTCTATTTACAATGTCAATGCGAGTTGTCTCTTCTCTCGTCCATTTATTTGCAGCGTCTGTCTGCTACTCCATATTAAGAGCGTCTTCGTCCATTCTATATACAGTAAAATATCGATACATTTGTACATATTGGCTGCTATTTTTTAAAAATACTCCAAAGACCACAGTTTAAACAATCATTTAAGTCATTTTCTTAAGAACTTTTATAACTTTCTAAATATTATGACAGAAAGACATAAACTAAAGATGGGTTTTAGAAATCCAATTCATATTGCGATTTCGACAAGGAATTTAAACATAAACCAATTTGGAAAAGGGGAAAGCAAATCTCATACAGTGAGGTACGTGCAAAATTTAAGGACCAGACACTTTTGAAAGACTTTTTAGAGGGCCTATGAATGATAACAACTAAGAAAGTGGTCCATTCGACTTTACGACTTACAAAGCTTGGTAAAGCTGTATTTACACTTGTTTGATATCTCATAAGAGTTCTTATAGAGTTGCTCAGAAAGCAATAGTGAAGAGAGAATATGTGTTAATTATTGGAAGTGTTGCTCGGCAATATACTGCAGAGAAATGGGATGACTCGTAACGCTGACTTCGACTGACTTTCAGACATTCAGTGAGAAATGACTTTGTCAAGCATTCGGCTCTTGTGCATGTTAATTACCGAACGCGTTCGGCCCTTAGGGGCTAAGGTTTGGAAACTCTGGTGTAATAGTCAATCTGAGAATCTTGAATAATGTTTTGATAATATGATTTCTCACAGTAAACTGAGGTATTTTTCAGCCATATCAAATTAGAACTCAGACAAGTGCATACACAGCTTAGTCTTGACACGTTTTCCTGATCAAATATTTGTCTAAATTTTGACCGAAAGTAGAGGCAAAAATCTGTCCAGTATCTAACAATCTATGAACCCAGATTCGAACCATAACCCTAGGTTCGATAAGTACAGGAGTGGGACCGCGAAACGAACCGTACACTTTACTTCCTCCTGACCGAACCTTGATCAATATTTTTCAGGTTTTCAGCCTAGAAATAAGCATTTGTTCTTTCCTACATTTTATACAAAGCACTTTTAATAACAAAGTATCTGAGTTTGTCAACTTCAAAAAAGTTTTTATTTACCAATTTTGTTTCTCCACTTTATAGCTTTTCCTGCTTTAAAAGTCTCAATCTTAAATTTTTATTTTCAAACTTTGATAAAATCATTATTTTAACATAATATCGCTTTAGTTAAATTTAAAAAAACATATATCCAGGTTTAATAGAGTGAAATTTAAGTAAATGAGTAAGAATTTTAATAGAGACAAATTCTGAACTTTTTCTCCTTAGTTTTAGAAACTTGACTTATTTCTTAAAAATTTTGGAAAACTTATGATATCAACCTTATACCACTCTGGTGAAATTTTAAAAGACATTCATCTAGGTTAAACTGAGTTACCTGAGGTTGGAACCCCTACAACTCATATTTTGCGCCCAAAAATATCGGTTTTATGCGGCTCCCATGATTTTTGCCTTGCACATTTTCAGCCATTCACCACCCCTCACAGTGTTCAGGTCTATAAATCACTTAATGATTTTCCATATTGGTATTAAGTACCTTTAATTTTTATCGCCTTGCAGCATTGTTAAGCCAATGGACGACGAAATTGCGTAATATTTATTGTGCAAACGGAAAAGCTTTACCAAAAAAAAAAGACACAGCGTGTGTAAGGTGGAGCGGGACAGAGACAAAGCTCTTCATTAATTAGCCCATGGGAGGCTGGGACATTACTTTTTATTTTTATGTCTGGAAACTTTTCATTGCAAATTGCATAAATAAATCTGAATATGTGAACCAAAAAAGGAAACGAATTGTGAAATAACTTTAATAAAATATATTTAATTAAAACAATAAGATAAATCTACAAATTTCACAAGTGCAAAAAATTTAATAAATTTCTATTGAAATTGCAATTGTTGAACTAATTGGTATAAATTTAATGAGTGCAAAATATGCGAAGCGATAGCGTTTTGGGAAAGCGAGCTGTTGTGTGGCAAATGTGCAACATAGTTGAAAATAGCCGCCAATATGTTGAGATATATCTATATTTTAGACAGAGACGATGGTCACACTGTTTATATAGAGAATGGCGGAGATGTCGGAAGACAGACGCTGTAAAAAGAATGGACAAGACAAACCTGTATGGACAATGTAAATAGTGTAAACATATTAAAGTAATGAACTGACTTTGGGCCTCTGGATGAAATAGTCTGAACCACTCTAATAACAATACCGAACTAGTGCTAATGGTTGAGAGGATGGTCACACTGGATGGATGATGCGAGCATAGAAGGAGGCGTTAGTAGATTGTCGAGTAGTAGGAGATGGAAGCAGGCCGAGACGGACGTGTGTATATAAATGGACAGAGACCGTATTGATAATGTAAATAGTAATTGTATAAATAATGTGTAAATAAAGACCGGATAACCCCAGAGTCCGTGATTTACAATAGTAAACCGTGCGTAATTGGAAACCCATATAAATTAGGAAATCCGAAATTACAATTTTAAAGATTTTTAATTGCTTTCTTGGAGTTCAATGGGGTAAAGTCGAAATTTGATGCTGAAAACTATACTTTTCCATAATTTGGAATTGAAAACAGGCCCAAGAACATACATAGCATAACCCACTGCACCAAACAGAAACCCCATGCCTGCATATAATCACTTCTTCGAAATTTAACCAAAAATGGGCTTGATTAATTTTAAAATAAGTTTATTTTTATATATTTGTTTAGTTATATACATTTGAGTATCTTACAAGTACAGTTTCTACATAGATAAACGCACTTTATAATACATTCACAGAGAAATACATTCCGAGGCAATATCAAAGATTTTGGCTAGATTTTAATTTATTTCATAAATTTTCTAAGACATCAGACAAAACGACGAATTCCATTGAAGGCCACATAAAGTACACAAAACAAAAAGAAAACAGCAGGAAAAATAATTATAAATTTCCACAGGCAAAAAAGGAAACATTTTTGCTGGGTGTTGAGTGTGTGGGTGTGTGTGTGGGGGGCGGGGGCTGAAGGAGTCAATTAGCAAAGGCGCCACATAAATTTTAATATCGAATACATATTCGTTTTGGTTTGGTTTGGTTTTTCGGTGTTTAATCAAGATAAACGAGCGCTGCTAAAGCATACATTTTTTTTTTTTTTTTGTTGCAAGGGGCACACACTGTGTAGGGAGGGAGTTAAGGAGGGGGTGGAGTAAGGCCAGCACCAATAAATATACATAGAAACTTTCCAGCGCCCCTCAAGGTGGTGGCACCTCGTTGAGCACCAAGGTAGAGGTATAGCTGGGAGCCTGTACATGCGTCATCTTGGTGGTGGTGACAATTTGGCCGTTGGCCTCTTTAGGTGTCAGCTTGTCCTCTGTTTTAATGGACCTTTCCTCTACATAGCCCACCGTGGTGATTTGGACACTGGTCTTGGTCAGACGTTGGTTGGTGGGCGAACGTGTAGAGCTTAGACCGCTGCCCGTGCCCAAGGACTCGTCATCACTGTAGTCGCTGGTGCGCAAGGAGCTGTCGTAGGAAGAGTAAGGATGGGGATAAGTGCCAGAAGGTTCGCCGCTACCACCGGCCGTAAAGCGTGCCAAATTGGTCTCCGGATTAGAAGATGGTAAAGGCGGCGACTGCTGCGGCTGCTGTTGTTGTTGCTGCTGCTGCAGGGTGGTGGTGGAGGCAGCCGTTATATCCTCCTCAGAGATGTCATCAAAGGCAGGTGGCGGCGTGGACATGCCCGAGATAATGGTCAGAGTCTGCGCTGCCGAACGCCCTGCTCCCCCACCTGGAGCGGCTGCATTTGTGGTACTCCGGATTAGAGGCGAACGTAGTATTTGCGTGTTCGTCGTAGAAGTCTTGCGCTTGGAGGGGGAATGTTTCAATGGAAATGTGGGTGTCTTCTTGAACACCTGCTTGCCCATGGCCTCCTGGAAACGCTTGGCATAGAACGAGGGACGACACACGGACACGGTATCACCATTATACAGAATGCTCTTGAATGTATGCTCCAGTTTCTTCTCCAGTCGGTAGGACTGCAGTATATCAATGATGCCAATGTAGAGTATGAGACGTTCATCGTTCTCGGAGCGTGCGGGTATGCCACCAGCAGGCACATCCTCATCATCGTCGAGCGTGACATCCATATCGGCGGTAATGGATTCCATGGCCGTGGAATGGGCCACCAAACGTTGACGATTCATGCTACGACTGCGATTTAGACCCGCACCAGCGGAGGTACCCGGAATGGAGGCATACGAGGGCACCGCATGCAGCTGTGTCAAGTGATCCCCTTCGTTTGCCTCATCCTCGTCTACCTTGGGTCTTTGCAGCTTGGCACGAGCATTACGTATGCGTTCCTCCCTCTTCTCCTTGGCAGCCAAGTCCAGATTGTGTATGCCCACCAGCAGGGAATAGTCCATAATCTGAAAACTCTCCAGCACCGTGCAATCCCTGTGTATGGTCTTCATCAAGGCATTGTACTTGTCCGTCTCCAGAAAAATGCCATTGGGATGATGTTCAGCAAAGTCCAGATCCTTAAACGTGGGACTTGCCTTCTGCCGTTCCGCCTTGGAGGCCTTGCGACGAAAGGAGGAACCCTTCAGGTCATACTTGCAGTGCATCTTGATGTCCGAGGGCAGTAGATTGTTCATGGCCACCAAACGCACATTCTTGGAGTTATAATGGAAGCAGTACAGGCCAAAGAATTTGGGCAGCAAAGTGCGCGGATTCTGCGAGAGATTCATGTAGTAACCCGGCAACAGTTTCTGCAGGAATTCGCATTCCTTTTTCTGCACCGTTTTGATGATGAACTCATCATCATCGGTTAGATAGAATATCGAACCGGAAGCTCCCGGATTGGATAGCTCTCGCAGGGGAGAGGCACACATGGAGAACAGAAAGTCATCCGGTTGAATGCCAAATAAATCTCGAAAATATCGGAAAGCAATCGGTGCATAAACCTTGAAACGAAAGTCACTGTAATGATGGGCGGGCGTTATGGATGAACCATCGGGAGGAAACGAGATGGTCTCCGTCTCCCAGAAGTCATTCATGAGCAGATCCCGCTTAGGTTTGCTGGCCAAACTGCCCACAGTGTTGTGTATGCCCAATTGAATGGAGCCCATTATCTGTTTCGATTGGATCTTCTTGTAGGTGACCTCGCCGTTCTCCACCACCCGACGATGGCCGATCTTCTTCTCATGTTTGCCACCGGTGGTGGAGGGATTTCGAGAAACGGTGGCATCCAAAGTGGAACTGGCGCTACGCACCTTGGGCAGGGCCACAGCCTGCTCCTGTTGGAGCAGAGTGGTGGATTCGAGGCCGCCATGAGCTAGGGCGGCTTCTCTAAAAAGCTGTCTGGAAGTGCCCGGTTGGGTGTTGAGTAAGGGTGGAGGTGTCTGCGGTGGCGTTCGAGGTGTGTTTGGGGTTACATCCTGGCTGATGGCCGGAGAGGGTGGATTAACATCCTTAGTGGGTGTCAACAAATGCTGCTGCTCTGGCTGCTGCTGCTGCTGCTGGTTCTCTTGTTCTGGTTCTGGTTGTGGTGGCTCCGGTTTGTGATTGAGCGGCTGTAGTTGTAGTTCAATGCGTGTATCCATTTTTGTTCTGTAAAAGAATAAACATAATGCAGTGCTTTGCAAACTGTGTAAAAGCAAAAGCATTTTTAATCGCAGCTCGAAAAAACTTTTAAAAGCTCAGCTTAAATTACGGTTTGATGTCGTTGAGCGCGAGATGCTTCTCAAACTGTTGTTCAGTGCTTTTCAAACTGTACAGTCAATCCGAAATGTATTCAGAGTCGAAATGAGCTAATCATAAATCCAAGTGGAATAAATACAAAGAAAATTCGTATTTTAAGTCCATAAAAACCTAAACTATGCTCTTTTATTAGCAACTTTAGCCGATTATTTAATATATTTCTATATTTAGCATTTTTCATGACATTCCTCTACGAATTTTTGGTCGATTGTTTGAATAAGATTAGATAAGGCGAGTTTAGGATTTACTCTTAATAAAGTATACTTGTCGTTGAATAGTTAAAATTGTTAATTAATTACCTTTCTGGTCTTCTTACTTTCAGAGGAAGATAACATTGACAGTATGTAACGAAGCAAGGCATTCCCAACTGTAGCTCTGTAAAAGCAAGCTTCTCAAACTGCCACACAGAGCTTCTGAAACTACCAACGAGTGAGGTTTCTCAGTTGATAACTGAGTTATTCTTCAAGGTGGGTCTTGCTTAAGCTTTTTGAGCACAGTTTTCTCACACAGCTTGCACCTCTACGAATGGAATTTCACCTGCTTGTCAGAGCAGGGAGTGACTAATAACAATTGTCACGTTCTCGCAAGAAATTAACAATCATTTTGTGTTTAGTTAGCAATTCAATTTGCAATTCGAGACTTAAAAGCAGCTGCCTTTAGCTTATTTTCCACTTATCTTTTGTTTATATAATAAACAAGGCCGCTGACGCCGCTGCGCAACTGCAAATGTGTCTTATCAACGTGAATGTCAAACTGTATCGAAGGCTGTATTACAGTTGGGCAGCCACAAACAAATTTAAAAATTTGGCCCAAGTGAAATCATTGATAAAATAAAATATCGTAAATGTGGCCACCAGGCCATTCAGTTGGCTCGTGGATGTTTTATTTTTATCATTTGTTATAACACTAAGAAGCGGATGTATGTATGTACATATATGCATATGTCAAAGCATATATAAAATTATGGTGGGCGTCTCTTATCATAAACTAAATATATACATTTTTTAAAACATCACTCACACTTGCTGTTAACCATAACAGAGCCATGTTAGTTTGTTTTTGTTTCTGTTGTCATTGCTACTGACTTTGCCTTGGTTTTCATTTTTATGAGCTTGCAATTAAAACGCTTTTTGCTTTGTTTATAAATTTATTAGCGTACTTACACAAAATAAAACGACAAAAATGCTGCTGCCAAAGGTCGCTAGTTGCTCTTGCTGTTGATGTTGTTGTTGCTATTTCGATTTCCAGTTCCAGTTGATAAATTGCTTTCATAATTTTACATTTATTTCAATGTTGATGTGAATGTGTATGTGTGTGTGTGCTTGATGATGACGTCGTCTTGGCTGGTCGGCAAATGGCAAATTATTCAAAGAGCGACCAGCGCATCTCCACATTTTAAAGCCTTTGGACGGCCCCCTCCACCAATTACGATTTAATTATGGTATTAACACTTGAATTTCTATTTAATTTTCGACTTTTATTTAAGCGAAGTTTTAAACAAAGTGAAAATAGTTTTTAATTTTTCTTTTTTCTGCAGCGGCAGCCACACACAGCTGTCAAGTCGGTAAGTAAAACGCGCAGTGAATGAATCAGCCACGGCTGTAAGAGCAGTGCAGCTATATGTGCTCAAGGTGGGTTAGTGTTGGTAAAGTGTGTTGGTAACTACAGTGGCGCCATCTAGCTAGAGATGTCAGTGTGTGTGGCGCGACACGAAACAATTTAAAACTAATTAAATATTGAAAATTGAGTTAAGCCGACGCGTCAGTCACATTACTAATTAGATTAGAGCAAAAAAAAAAGAAGCCAGCTAAGGCTTTGTGTGTGTGCAAGTGGGCGTCATTTTCAATTGATTAACAAAATAAAAACACTCCCCTTAATCGATTTAAATGGGCAACAGCTCATTAAAAAAACGACCCTCAGAACAACAACTGGCTAAAACGAGATGACACGCTCATTACAAATGCCCAGCAGCTACCACAAATTTGCCGCCTGCCCTGCCATATAATCACACGATTTGTAAATTGTCGCCGGCGGGGCGTGTTTTAAATAGTGTAACAATTTATGCAAATTATTAAATTGAACTTTCAGCTGGCAAATAAACTCATCAGAGAATTCTAAATGATATTGTTAGTTAATCAAAAACCAGTTTTAATGTGTGACAATCTGCCAATTAACTATGCCTCATCATAACAAAAAAAAAACAAAAAATTGATACCAAAATAAAAAGAAAACAAAGAAAAACATCTGAAATCAGTAGATAATTTATGCAACGCACGGTTCAACGACAAACAATCGAAATAACAAAAGCAAAAGGTTCCACCACACATTCATATGTACATACATGGCCAATTAACGGCACTTTTTCTATGCTTGCTTCCCCACAAACCGCATTATCTTTTACAAAAATCGCTTTAAATATTACAAAAAAAAAAAATAAAGAATTCCACGCTGATAACAAAAACAGAATAAAAAGTGCAACGATATCAGGAAAAAAAAGGTGGAAATTTAATTTAATGCAGTGTTGCCAGGTACAAAAGTTGCTATATTGGTAAAAACAATGGCTAGAAATTGCTAAAAATATATTAAAAGTAGCTAAAAAACTGCAAAGGGTCAAAACATAGGAAAATAAGTGTATAACAAAAACTTACACAAAAAAAAAACACTTTTCATTGAGTTAAGACTAAGAATACTTACAATAGGCTCTAATAACACGTTTCAACTGGCATCATTTCATATCATTTTCATTTCTTAAACATTTTGCCGCTTCCATTCTTCTTTTTGACTGGCCTTTTTTGCTCATAACTTGAGTATCGTTCATCCGATCTTTATCATTCCTTCAGCAAATCGATAAATAATTTTGTGTACAAGGTATCTCTAAACGAACGATCTATCTTTAAAACTGTAGGAGATATGACGTTTTTTTCAAATTGCGGGGGCTGGAGCGGGCGTGGCAAAAATTGAAAATAAACTTGATCTGCCAGCAAGTATAAGAAATATATGCCCCATACATGTCAAACCTCTATCTCTTACCATCTCTGAGATCATATATCTTCGTTCATACGGACAGACAGACGGACATGGCTATATCGAACCGGCTGTTGATGCTGATCAAGAATATATATACTTTATAGGGTCGGAAACGATTCCTTCTCCCTGTTACATACTTTTGACAAACTTAATATACTCTGTGTACCTTTGGTACAGAGTATAAAAAGACAAACCCTTCAGGAAAGCAATATAACGGTGCGAACGCATTGTCAACGCCCTGAATTATCAGCAGTAAGCTAAATACACTACTTTTTTTTGACTAATTTATATTTTAAACAAAATTGCGCCTACTTTTTGAGTTCAAATATACAGATTATTGGTGATGATACTTTTGGTAGCCAGAGAGTAACGAGTACTATATTAAAAAAATATCAAATTATTTCGGGGCGAATGTCATTCGATTTAAGAATTGAATTGGTGGAAGTTGGCTATCAATATGAAAATTTTACACAATAAAGAACACGGTACAGCCAATATTTCTGCATCATTAGCTGCAGCATTAACCTGACAGTCACAAGTACTTTAATAATAAAATACCAAATTATTTCGGGGCGAATGTCATCAGTCTTATAGCCTATTTCCACCAAAGAAATGAAGCATGTCATTTCTTGAAATGACAAGAAATGAAGAAAATGATATCATTTCTTCCATACAAATTGATGTTGCCTTTTGCCCTTCATTTCTTTCATTTCTCAAAAATTATGGCATTAACCACTAAGGAATTTGGTATTTTTTAAAAATGTACTCGCTATTCTCTGGCACTACTCGTTACTCTCTGGAAATAGAAAGTGTCATCACCAATAAACTGTTGACTTGAATTTAAAAAGTGCTGACGGGTATATCTTTTTTTTGGGTAAATATTGCAAAAAGTCCCCGTGAGTTTGAAAGTGGCGTGTTTCTGACAACTAGACATTGCGAATGTCAAAAAGATGACGATTTGTCAATGGAAACAGCATCATTTTTAGAAATGAAAATGATAAGAAATGAAGCCAGTGAAAACAGGCTATTAAGCAATAAAAGGCAAAATGAAGTGGCAAACTGGATATGGAAGAAATTGTATAATTTTGTTCATTTATTGTCATTTCAAGAAATGAAGTAAGCCAATTTCTGCGATAGAATATTAAAAGACTCTAGTAAATGTAAAATTCAAAAAATGTAATTCGAATTACAGAACAATTGGGTTATGGACGTTCGAGTTGGACGAGTTCGACTGTATATTTAAGCTTAATACTCAGACAAACTAAATCGATTCCGACGGGTAAAAGAGGATTTCGGAAAGCTTTCGTAAAATTCCGACAGGCCTCTTACGCTAGGTCGAGCTCAGACAAACTAAAATTATCATTCCTGCGCGTCGGAAAGCTCATGGCACCGCTAACTTGACAAGCACAGGCGCTAACTTGACAGACAGATACAGCTGATTCAATTCCGATGCTCATAAGCAGAAAAAATAGTTTGTAATTTTTTCCAAGACTTACCTATCGGAATGTCAGCAGCAATAGTAAGACAAAAACAATCGATTGGCGTAATTTTAAACCAAAGGTACGATTTTACATTGCCCATGACATCTGCTTCTCCTTTGCAAGCTTCCTTTTGCAACTTCTAAACAGGTACAGCTTCCAAATCAAAATTAAACGTTTCTATTAAAGTCTGCTAGTGTTAGACCTATCATCATGCATTGCATTCTTAGGCTTTAAACCGAAACCTGAATCAGTAGAGTATACCCAAAATAACCGAATTAAACTTAGGGCCGAAAAAAATTTGATAAGTGCCAGTATTTTAGACAACGAAAAGAACTAAAAATCATCGCATCGAAAACATTTGTTTAAATAAGCAATTATACGTCGCAGCAAATGCAATTGCCTCGCACAAGTGGACGGCGAAACAGATGCAGTGTGCGCGATCGAGACTTGCTTGACGCAGAAGCAGATGTCTGCAAAAACAAAATATATAATCCAAACCTGTTCCAGTTTTCGATTTAGATCAGGCATGCCCAAAAGCAGCATACGACAGAGCACTCACCAACACTCACCAAGAAAAGCATCAATACCAATAATGAAATTGTTGTTGGTCAGTTTTGCTTGCGCTCGCAAACACCAATCAAAGAAGCGAACAAAACCGGTTTTTGTTCACACGAAATCGTTAGCATGTGTGTCGTTTTGTATGCCTCGCGCCCTGCATGTATACGATCATTGATTTCTTATGTTCGGTGCAATAACAAAACATACCCAAAGAATATACGGCTCGGCATCGCTGATTTAGATCAAATCATGCGGAATCGGAATTGTTAAATGTTCTTGCTTCCAAAAACCGACTGTGCTATTCAGCTTTCAACTTCAAACCCCTATTAGCCTTCATGATTGCAAAAATATTCGACCGAATTCTTTAATCATTTCTTAGAAATCACAACTCTCACCAATTCCGATCAATCGGATTCGGAAACGGGAACATGTCTCAATGTGTGTCTCTCGTCGAAAACGAAGTGAGCTCAGCTGATAAGGGTGGTTTTATCTGTTGAAGATGGACTGCTCTCAGACTCAAATTTCGTGCCCACCGCCGTTTCCAGAATTGCATACAATATAGTTGATATTCCATAAAATATCATAAGTTCTTCTTACTGTTAAACATCTTTTACCTACTTTTCAACTACTTTCGGTTGATTCCAACAGGATAACAGAGGAGAAGAATGTAATGTTGGTAAAGGTTGAACATGTGAATCAAAGCTTTGATTCGACACACATGATCTGCATACTTCTTAATTATTTTCCCGTTAAAAACACTTTAAGCTCAACTATTCTTAAACAATTATTCTCAAATTTTTACCTAATTAACCAACCATTTCCGTAAATATATTTGGTCGCTTTTCAATACTTTGTGACACTCGGATGACAAATGAAATCCCAATAAATGCAAAATAAGCGTCATAAATTTTAATTGCTGCATTAAGCAGTTTCCTCCCCAGGATTCACCACAGTTTAACCATTCAGTATTATTAATATTCCATTTTTTTTTTTACCTTTTGGTTCGAGCGAGTCACTTCAATATTTTTGTCGCTTTGGCAGCTGTTGCATTGATTATAATTATTTATTTTTACATTGCTTAATTAATTGTTGTCAATTCAAGTGGCAAACAATTAAATCATAAATCAGTTTTTCAATAATTGTTTAATTATGTAAAAATGGGTTCCAGAGCAAAGAGCAAAATTTGAATTGATGGAACAGGAAAATAACGAAATTACGATTTTATAATTATCCGGAGAATTGCAACAATAAACTAATGTTTTGCCACAATAACAATTGGCCATTGGCCGTAAAATAGAATTTCTTATGGTGAAAATTATGGCAAAGCTCGAATTACAATTGCCAACCATTGTTATGGACCCCCCCCTTCCCCCAATGGCCAATCCACTTGCACAATGGATATTGTTGTGAACTCTCCACACAATCGACCCCATTTATTGGTGGCCTGGCATTTCATTTCATTGGAAAAATCAATAAATTAAAGCAAATCAAACATTAATTCTATTTAATTACACAATCAGCAATGTTGCTCCTAACGGTAGCCAACATAACGTACATTCGAGCAGAACTTTGTTATTTGTCGGCAACCAATTGTCATTGATATCCATCTCCAGTCTCCAGTCGGTCTGTCTGTGTGGCCACTGGCCAGGTGAGTGACTCTTGGCTTGGACTGGTTTTGGGTCTCTGACAGAGTGGGGAGTGCTGATGGTCATCGTCTCCTCCTCTGTAATTATGCTCAATAACCAACACCTTACACTGACGGCTAGTGTTACGTTGAGCATCACCGGACTGGACAGATGTTTAACACTCTAATGGGGGGGCCATCAAAGGAGGCAGGCTTTTGTCATTTAGAAGGGGGTATATTAAAAGGAAATTAGTAGCAGTTGCCTATAGATAATTGTACTATTAATTCCCGATGCCGTTGAATTGAAGCATTTTCTTAAACATTTTGTGTACAAATGTGCTTAGAAATCTGGAAACTGTTAAATACAAGTAGCATCTTAGACGTGTGGAAATAGGCGGTCTGCTAACCGAACCTTAGATGTTAAGAAGTTTTCGAAGTCCCGAAACGAAACTTCCGTAGAGTTTTAAAGGTCTGCGAATTGAATCTGAGGTTTTAAGAAGGTTTCGAACCTAACAGAAACTTCCGTAGAATTTTAGAGGTCTGCGAATTGAATCTGAGGTTTTAAGTAGGGTTAGAACCCTGGAAACGAAACTTCCGTAGAATTTTAGAGGTCTGCGAATCGAACCTTAGATTTTAAGAAGCGTTTGAAACTCCAAACCGAAGCTTACGTAGAATTTTAGGGGTCTGCGAACCGAAACTTAGATTTTAATAAGGGTTCGAAACTCCAAACCCAAGCTTACGTAGAATTTTAGAGGTCTGCGAATCGAACCTTAGATTTTAAGTAGGGTTCGAACCTCCAAACGCAAGCTTAAATAGAATTTTAGAGGTCTCCGAACCAAACCTTAGATTTTAAGAAGGCTTCGAACCTTTGAACCGAAACTTACTTAGAATTTCAGAGGTCTGCGAACCGAACCTTAGATTTTAAGAAGGTTTCGAACCTCCAAACCGAAGCTTACGTAGAATTTTACAGGTCTGCGAACCGAACCTTAGATTTTCAGAAGTGTTCGAACCTCCAAACCGAAGCTTACATAGAATTTTAGAGGTCTGCTAACCGAACCTTAGATTTTAAGTAGGGTTCGAACCTCCAAACGGAAGCTTTCGTAGAATTTTAGAGGTCTGCGATTCAAATCTTAGATTTTAGGAAGGTTTCGAACCTTTGAACCGAAACTTACGTAGAATTTCAGAGGTCTGCGAATCGAACCTTAGATTTTAAGAAGGTTTCGAACCTCCTAACCGAAGCTTACGTAGAATGTTAGAGGTCTGCTAACCGAACCTTAGATTTTAAGTATGGTTCGAACCTCCAAACGCAAGCTTACGTAGAATTTTAGAGGTCTGCGATTCAAACCTTAGATTTTAGGAACGTTTCGAACCTTTGAGCCGAAACTTACGTAGAATTTTAAAGGTCTGCGAATCGAACCTTTGATTTTAGGAAGGGTTCGAGCCTCCAAACCGAAGCTTACGTAGAATTTTAGAAGTTTACGAGTCGAACCTAGGATTTTAAGAAGGTTTAGTACCTTTGAACCCAAATTTACGTAGACTTTTAGAAGTTTGCGAGTCGAACCTAGGATTTTTAGAAGTGTTAGAGCCCCCGAAACGAAACATCCGTAGAGTTTTAAAGGTTTGCTTTAAGTCCAACGTTTCGGTTTTTTCTCTCTGTGTATTTCATATTTGATTAAGGATGATAAGACATGTAAAATGTGGTAGACTAGAACAACTATGGGCACATATTGGCAATTTATGGCGCTCAAAATGAAGTGCATTTCCATTAAATTTCGATTTTGGCTAAAACAATCGCATTTCTAAGAATGTAAATAAGCTAAAATTTGTATAGAACAGAAACTTCTTTGTATCTTTTACTTTGACCATTATCTTGGCCTAGGTAATCGAGTTGCAGCAGTTAATTCTTGCACTATTTCATTGATAAGATTAGCTTTTAAAAATTAAAAAAGTAATTTTTTGAAATTAACCTTCCCCTTTTAGTTTGCTCACTCACCCACCCCTCCCAACATGCTCTTTTTGCGGTTGAGAAGGTGTCTCGGTGTATCCCCAGCTGTCCCCAAGCCACACAAAGCTTATGACTCATTTGGATATCTACGTAATAAGCGACGATATATAAAAACCAAACACACAGAACATTTTCAAAAATAAACAAGAGAACATAAAAAGTTCCTGAGTCATAAACGGGGCTTTGGGGGAAGTGCAAAAGTCCTCTAAATAGTCCACAGCAAAAACACACAACATTGAGTAAAGTAGTTAACTTTGGTTTAACTTTATGGGGGGCGTATAATAATTTTTGTTCTTTTTTTTTATATTTATTGATAAGAAAGCTTCCTCAATGGGGTCAACTCATAAATATGAATATTTTTATGATGGCTTAAGCTTACCGTTACGATTAACAATGTCGACAAAATTCCAATTCCAATTCCAATTATGGGTTGCCTCTTATGTAGTTAGTACTGTTAATAGTTGGTATTTCAAGCACGTGTCATTTGATTAATTTTGGTCACCCACAAATAGTTTAACACTGAAGACAACAACACAAAACACGACAACAATAAACAAACAAAAAAACGCAACGAAGCGCGTGAGAGATCTCGCAGCTAAAGCGAACTGCGTCTGCGTTGTTCAAAGTCACACGAACGAATGCGGCGCGGCTTTGAAACTGCCAGGCAATTGCTCTGAGTAAGCGAGAGAGTCAGGGAGAAGCGACATTTACCTGAGCGGCAGCAGCTGCCTGCCTGACTCACTCTCCGCTTCATACATTTTGTTTACTTAATCATAAGGCACCGCATTACTGTTATTGTTCTCTCTATGGTGTTATGGTGTTGTAGTAGTTGGTGGTGGGTTCAGTTGAATGAGTCTTTCTTATCACGAGCCCTAGCCCTGGGTCTTGTTGTGCTCTCAGCTGTTTGTGGCAAAACCGGTAGCAAAAGATCTCTTCTTCGAGCACGGGGAGGTTCAGCCGCATTCCATGCACATTTCTGCTGCTCAGCTGCCCTTTTTCGAGCATTGATTTTTGTTACTTTAACTGATAGTGTCCATTTACCGATAAGATTACCTAAATTTTTTTTTTTCAAATTTTCAGCATGGTCAGTAAATTGTGTAACTTTAGATTGTGTTGGAGAGTGGGGAGATTGAAGTTTTCGTTTATATATGATAAGGAATATGTAGACCAAGTGAATTTTGTAATTTCTAAGGTGATTGAGGTTGAGGACGATTAAGAAATGGTTGGTAAAATGAAATTGGCTTCAATCATTTATCACAAATCATTCTGTTGAACGCTTTTGAAGAAATTTTGAAACAACAAAATTATGGGTTTTTTTATGGGCGGAAATTTTGAATTTTTCGAAAACAAACAGCTGAAAAAATTTAAAACGTAACATTTATTTGGTATGACAGTCGTCAAAAGCACCAACAACTCCTCAAATCACCTTGACTCTCTATCAATATGCACTTTTATTTGGACAAAACGTATCCAAATAAGACAAATGCCGCTTGAGCGACTTTGCATTCGAAAATCTTGGAATGGATTATGCAAAATTAATGGTTCTTAACTCAGAATGCTACAAGGACTACTTGGTCGGATGTAAGTTTAGCTTTCTGGATGACCCAAAGAAGTTTTACAACTTTGTCAATGCTAAAAGAAGATCCTCTCAATGCCCCCCATCCATTTCCTTAGAAAATGTAACAGCTGACAACGACTCTGATATTTCCAATCAATTTTAAAGATTTTTCCAACGATGCTATTCTGAATCGCCTTATAATTTGGTCCCCACATATCCTTATTCAGTGGCAAACTCCAAATGTATGCCCTGTTTTAGATGCAGATTTCGTTTTATCCAACTTACGATCAATCAAGTCGCCTTTCAATCCCGAACCTGACAAAGTTCTAAGCTGTGTGTTGAAACTTTGTGCCGACTTCTTATGTGTGCCGCTTACAAAACTATTTAACTTATCTCTTCAACTGGGAGATTTCCTTAGTCTTTGGAAGTAATCCTATATTATTCCTATTCATAAAAAGTTACCAAAGTCAATCATTTCGAACTACAGGTGTGTATCTTGAAAAGATCCTGACTTTCCAACTACAACACTATTTTCGCTCGGTAATATCCATTGCTCGGTAAATCGCTCTATATCAGGGAGCCCACAATAAGCTTACGGCCGCGTGAAAACCAATACAAATGAACAAAATATATCTCAAGCAATAACAACAACAAGAAATAGAAAGAGAAACCCGAATTTTGTGTGTGTGTGTGTGTGTGCCGTAGTGAATAGCGAAAAGCGTTCGGCCACTTATTTGCCAGAAACATTAGAGAGAGGAGAGACTCACATATGATGTTGTTGTTGCAGGTCTGGACGCTCCAACAACAAAATCTTAGCTCGGAAAGAAAGAGAGCAGAGCACGCATATGAATTTGTTGTAGCTTTATGTAGCTATTCCTTTGCGCAAAACAACAACGAGTGCGTGGCTTGCGGAATAGGCCTGCTCTATTTCTACGAAAGTACTGGAATTTACTACTCTTGTAAACAATGGTCAAAAAGCGGTAGACAGATGTAGCAAGGCTTTTGACTAAGTCAATCATGAGCTTTTAGTACATAAATAGTGTTTGCTCGGCTTCTCTTCCATCCTTCTCAACTGGATCAAGTCATATTTAAGCGATCGATCTCGAGTTCGTTTCAATTCAATACCATCCAGCTCCATTAAGGGGGTATTCTCCATGTTGAGGCTGTTTTTTGGACCTTTTTTTAAAAAAAACTTATTTGAAAACGCAAAGAGGTTTTCCAATTCTGTTTTTTATTATGTTACAAACAGATTAAAGCAGAGATGGGCGCGTCGCGACGTTCTAATGCACACGAGGCAGCGCGCTGCCTGCGTGTGCATAGGACTCTGCCGCGGCCGACTGCACAAAATCACACGTACGCTATAAGCATTGAAAGCTATTTATAGAACACGAATGCGGCGCACGCAAATTGTGCTTGTATGCGTGTGAAAAGTGTGACGATATGTGTGCATGCCCATCTCTGGATTAAAGTAAGCAAAAAATTTTTCTGCTTCGATATAACGGTTTTTCAAAATGCTATCAGGCGTCAAAGTGGGCAGTCCAAAAAAAAGGTATAGTGCTGGCGGCCACGATTTCTCGTCTCTAGGTTGTCTTAAATGAAAAGTAAAAACGTGGTTAAACTCATTCTGAATTTTGTGATTTTATTTGACAAAATGGCGGCCATTGAAAAATGAAAATTAGATTTTGGGCCCTTTTTATACCCTTGCAAAGGGTATTATAATTTTGCCCAGAAGTTTGCAACGCATAGAAATATTCATTTCCGACCCCATAAACTATATATATACTTGATCAGGGCGACGAGCTGAGTCGATTGAGCTTTGTCCGTCCGTCTGTCTGTCTGTCCGTCTGTCTGTCTGTCCGTCTGTCTGTCTGTCCGTCTGTTTCTACGCACACTAGTCTCTCAGTTTTAAAGCTATCGATCTGAAATTTTGCACAGAGTCTTCTTTTAACTGCACGCTACTAATATGTCGGAACCGACCGGATCGGATGACTATATCTTATAGCTGCCATAGCAACCATCGGTCAAAAAATGGGTCTTTGTGAGAAAAACTTTTTTGTTTTCAATGTCAGCGGCCTTAAAATCGGCCATTGTTAATATTCTCTGCTCTCAAACAGATTTGCAAATTTTGGTCAAGATCGGATCACTATATAGAATATTAAAGCTGTCATAGGAACAATAGGTCGGAAAATGGGTCTTAGTAGGAAAAACTTTTTTGTTTTCAATGCTAGCGTCATAAAACTCGGCGATAATAAATATTATATGCTTTTAAACAGATTTGCAAATTTTTGTCAAAATCGAATGACTATATCTTATATCTGCCATAGGACCGATCGGTCGGAAAATGAGTCTTAGTGAAAAAAGCTTTTTTGTTTTCAAATAAATAGTTCTTAAAGTCGGTGATTCTTAATATTAAGCTAATTTGAAAAAGTTGATCGACATCGGGTGACTATCTTATGGTTGCCATAGGACCGATCGGTCGGAAAATGAGTCCTAGTGAGAAAAACTTTTCTGTTTTAAATTTTATCTTTCTTAAACTCCGCGGTTGTTAATTTGATATGTTTTCAAAAAGATTCGTGAAATTTGGTCGAAATCAGATGTTTACCTGTAGGAAAATGGGTTTTAGTTAAAAAATTGTTAGATTTTTATGTAAGCGTTCTTAAACTCTGACATTTCAAAAACAGCATTTGCAAGGGTATAAAAACTTCGGCACAGACGAAGTTAGCTTGGCCTTCTCGTTTTTGTGGTTTAGTGTAAAATAAAAATAGTAAAAAATTTTGTAAAATTATGATTGAAGGTCAGACCGGAATGATGACAATTCTGCGTCGATTTCACTAAGTTTCATCAAAATCGGTTCAGTGTAACTGGAGATATCATGGCCGCCAGTTCGAAAAACGTGGTTTCGAGATAAATGCGCTTAAAGTTTAAGTTAAAGTTAAAATGACTCGATTTAGCGAAGACATTGTTCGACAAAAAAGGCTATATCTTCTAAAGTATTTCGAATTTTAAAAAATCCTTTTAGGGTGATATTCTCAAATATCAAAGTTATAAAAAAATTAAAAAAAAAAAAAATTCGAAAAAAAATTTTGCACATGGTGAATCCCCCCTTAATGTACTATCTGAGGTTCCGCAAGGTAGTCATTTAGGCCCCTTACTATTTAACCTATTCATAAATGATATCCCTCAGATTTAATCCCATTGATGTATGCCAATGACCTTAAACTTCGATTGTCGTATAATGACCCTGCGCCTCCTCTCCTCCTCCAATCCGATTTAAACTCTCTTCACAGCTGGTACTCGGTAAATAGCCTTCCTCTTAATCTCAGCAAGTGTAAATGTATGACCTTAAGTCGTAATCAACATTATGAGTTTGATTATTTAATTCATACCATTCCATTGGATCGAATTTACAAAGTGGCTGATTTGGGTGTATAATTCGTCCCCTTTTGATATTTAAGGCAATGCAAATTCTCAGTTTTGTTAAACAATGGTCCTAGGAATTTGATGACCCCTACGTAACGAAGCAACAGTAAGTCTGCAAAAATATAAAAATCAACTGGAATCGGCTCAAAAACAGGTACCTTAGGTTCGATAAATAAAGGAACCGATCCGAGAGCGAACCTTCTCCAGAATTTCAGAGGTTGGCAGCTTTACTTACAAAGCTTAAATAAAAGAACCAAAATTTATTAAATTTCTATTTCATAATAGTTAATGTCAATATCACAATTGCTTCAATTGGCAAGTCCCATGAATATCATGCAATGCAAACAGAAATCTATACTTTGCTATATTCATTACGGCTTAATTCCGCTTGTCTAATAATTTGTTAGTTTTTTTTTTGCACTTAAAAAAGCAAACAAAAAATTATTTTATATTATTTGTCAGCGTTTCGTTGATTTTTGGTATTTTGTGGGAATTTTGTAAATTTTTTCGGTTTAAAAAAAAAAATGCTGTAATACGACAAATTGTAGAGGTGCCAACATTCATTTTCATGTAATTCTATTAAAAAGTTTTATTTTGCCAAATGTTTGCCATTCCGTCCAGTGTGAACTGTATAAAACTTTAGTTTCCAAATCGAGAGCAATTAAATAATTGAGCAAACAATTATCAGCCGCCCACATATATTTGTGTATGGAAAAAGTGTAAGCCCACTTTTTGCCCATGTTATACAATTTCCAACTAGTGTTTGTGTGTGTGTTTGTGTGCGTGGGAGAGGTAAACAAATTAAAATTGAAAACAAAAATTTGTGAAGAAAGAAAGTTCAGAGTGCACACACGCCAAAGGAATTTCCATTTGTCGTTCTCAATGTAATTTGTCAGTTCAAAGACCTCGGGCACGGGAGGCGGCACGACTAGCCAAGGATCCTACGTGCATTCTGTTCCTTCTTCCTTTTGAGATGTTTACATGAGCGACAAGAGAAAGAGAGACAAATGTGCCAAGTGTGCAGACGTGAGCTGCAAATGCAAGTACAACAAAAAAATGTAATCAATGTATTTTTGTCACGTTAACGAAATGTAAGGCAGCTGCCGGCGCACAGAAAACATAAATTTGCACGGCACAACAGCCACGGATACGGCTACGGCTACGGCTGTGGAAGAATGAGTTGGAAATCCCTGGCACAAAGGATTGTTAGGTACACAGAGAAATGTCACTATGTTTTTTTTTTGTTTTTTTGGCACTAGCAATTATCCTCAGAGCTCTGAAAGAGAGAGAACTTCCACGAGTGCAGCTGCCTTTGGCGCGAGCTATGCCAGTGGCTGGTAACAATTGGTGGCACGGTGGGGATTCGCTTGAATGAACAATATGAATATACACGTTTTCGAACGAGATTGAAAAAGTTTGAAAAGGGACTGGCCAGATTGGACGAATAGTGCATATAGCGGCCTTAGGAACGATCGGTCGAAAAACTAGTTTTAGTGAGAAAAACTTTTTTGTTTTCAATGCAAACGTACCAAAACCTTGTATTTATAAGTTTTCTATGGTTTTACATAAATCAGCCCAGTTTGAGGAAAATCGGACAACTATATAGTATAGCTGCCATACAAAAGATGGGTTTGAATTAAAGTCTTAGTAGAAAAAACTTTTTTGTTTTCTATGCTTTCGCTTCCAAACTTGTTATTGATCAAAACTATATGCTACCACACAATTCTACCAAGTTTGATCAAAATCGGATGACTATAACATATAGCTGCCAAAGGAACGATCGGTTGAAAAAGAAGTTCTAGTGAGAAAAACTTTTTTGTTTTCAATGCAAACATCTTCAATACTCGTATTTATAAGTTTGTTATGGTTTTACATGATGCCACTAATTTTGATGAAAATCGGACAACTATATAGTATAGCTGCCATACAAAAGATAGGTTTGAAATAAAGTCTTAGTAGGAAAAACTATTTTGTTTTCAATGCTGTCGCCCCCCAAACTTGTTATTGATCAAATCTATATGCTACCTTACAATTCTACCAAGTTTGATTCAAATCGGATGGCTATAGCATATAGCTGTCATAGGAACGATTGGTCGAAAATGTAGTTCTAGTGAGAAAAACTATTTTGTTTTCAATGTTAGCGTCTTTATACTTTCCATTTATGAATATTAGCTGTTTCCACACCATTTTGGGAAGTTTGGTCAAAATCTGATGAATATATCGTATAGCTGCCATATAACAAACCGGCAAGCAAATTGTGTCACCATCTATTGCTGAGTTTGGGAAATAACTCAGATATGAATGTTCGACGAAAATCATTTAAAACCTTAATTTATATAAATTACACAAGCTACAAGGGTATATAAACTTCGGTCGAACCGAAGCTAGTGCATGAAACTCAGTGATGCATGACTTCGGCAAGCACTCGGTGTGAATTGCAGACTGACTTCGGCTCCCGGTGGCTATGGCTGGCCTTCTCTGGCTGGCCAATGCCCTTATATACATTGTTTAGATACTTTATTATGCCGCACATATTTCCAAATGTACCCAGAGAGCGTAAGTGAGAGTGAACAGCTGACTAATTTCTGACATAAGCGGTGTCGACTGCGCAATCGTTCTGTCTTGATATCCTAGTCTGTATCAGAGCTAGTTTACCAATACACTAATACCAGGGCAGGCCAAATGAAGAGAACAGAAAAGTGTTCTTGTGTTGGCGAGCAAAAGAGCTCTCTCCAGACTACAGCTGTTTTACTTGCAATTCAGTATTCACCGATTCACACAATCATCATGATTTCAGCCCTCTTTGGCGTGAAAACACAAATGACTTCGGCTCCCGGTGGCTATGGGCTGGTCGGGTCTGACCAAAACACTCTCACTTTTTGGCCTCGCTCTTCTTGACAAGCCCTGCTGTAGTGTCCAATTCGACTGTTCGTCATTTTGAGCCTCAACTGTAGCTCAATTGCTCAATTGCATGTTCGCTCTCCCTCTCCCATTCTCATTTCTGGTAGTGATGTGTGCCTTATGCCACGACTTCCGCACATTCACCCCCTGAATAACAAAAACATAAAATTGAAGAAAACTTAAGTGCATTATGCCACTATGTCCCGTCGTCTGCCAGCTGTCTGCACCCTTAGACCAGCTCCAGTTCTCGTTCCCTCTCCCTCTCGCTCTCTCTCTGTCGCTCTTTTAGTAATTAAGTCAAGCATTATCGTTGCGATATGCTGCCTGAGGGGTTAAAATTTATGTGCCAAGCGCATTTGTTAGCTATTTATAAACTAAAATAATTGTTTTCAAAATTTTACATCAATTCCCAGTTTTCACTTTTCCTACCTTACAAATATTTGCACCATGACTGCCACAACCATGATTCATCTTAAGCGTTCGCTGATTAAGCAAAGTCAGCGGCACGAGAGATTCGTCTGGTGACTAACTGTCTCTCTGGCACTGCCAACAGATTCACCTTTTGCGCCAATTTGCGCCGACAGCCAAAAACTACTTTATACAAAAATAAAAAAGCATGCATATTGATTGACAAACGGAAATTCGACTCCTTAAAGGCGCCTCGTATTGCAATTTTAGCTGCTTCAGCAGCTTTTTGCCTTCGCCTGGGTGTGTGTGTGTGTGTGTGTGTCTCTGTGTCATCATAAAGTGATATAAAGACCCCGCCCAAGTGGTAAAGCAAAATAATTTAACGATAGCAAAAGCAAGAGCAGCAGCAGCAGCAGCAGTACCAGCAGAAGAAAATCAACAAGTCGCCCCTGTTGTGTCGTTACTTTGGCTGTGGTTGTTTACCTTGAGTCAGTTGCTCCGTGCAGCGTGTAAAAAAACTAACGCTAACGTCTAAAGTTTCTGCCTGTTATCAGCAGCAAAAGAAGCGTTCTCGGTGCATTCACATTGTTGGTGTTGCCGCTTTTGCTGCTGCTGCTGCTGCTGGTGCTGTTGATGGAGGGTCTTGCATTGCGGCGGTTTTGTAAGCGCACACCTAAAAGCTTTCAAAGGAAAGCAAAACCAAAATGTTGCTTCAAGCTGGCATACAAATTGCCAGCTGCATTAACTAATTTCGGTTTTCACTGTGTTAAATTGAAAAGATAGAGTAAACAGAGGTAAATTTGATATAATTTAAATGCAAATGCATTACCAAAAGAAGCCAGCTTCCTTTCAAATGCAACATTGTTCGAACGAAATGATTTGTTTGATTATTTCCCAATTTCTGGTTGAAATAATCTTGGCATCTGATTAACTTGAATGAATAGAGTTGCTGTCTGATTAGTATTTATGGTTACATAATGTAATTAAAGTGTATATGAAGGCAACCTGCATGTTCTGATCTCAGAGTAGAGTCCGTTAAATGGTAAAATCAGAGGCCTCAGCTAATATGAAGTTTTATTCTAGCAAACAACTGCAACTGATTGCACTTTTGAAGTTTACTTTATGAAACCCCGAGTTATTTTATTTTGTCTTTGTCTGTGCCAAAGTTTTAAGTAACTTGCAGAACTGTTTCAAAACATATAATATACCTAAGGTCTGAGTTTAAGATCGCTAGCATTGAAAACAATAAAAATTTTCTCACTCAGATCCATTTTCAGATAAATGGTTCCTATGGCAGTTATCAGATATAGTCATTCAATCCGGGCGGCTTCTACATGTTAGCTGTGTGCAGTAAAAAGAAGATTCTGTGGAAAATTTCAGCTCGATTGCTTTAAAACTAAGACCATAGCTTGCGTAGAAACAGACAGACAGACGAACAGATAAAGCTCAATCGACACAGCTTTTTGGCTTTGATCAAGAATATATAGAGTTTATCTGATCGGAAATGAATATAACTTTGCGTAGCAAACTTCTGGGTAGAATATTAGATCGCGTCATTATTCCGTAAAGACGCGTATCGAATTCGAAAAGGGATAATTCCGGAATATTAATATAAATATATGGTAGGCTTTTGCTACAATTATCCGAATATTTCTGGAACATAAATGGTTCTTTACTTACTTCTAAAAGTAAGTACTTTGCTTTGATACTTCCGAAAAGTGTGCGAAATCTCTGCACATTATTTCCTCGATAGCAAGTGCGAAATAAGGCGATCATCTCTAGCTGTTATACTCTGTACCAAAGGTACACAGAGTATATTAAGTTTGTGCAAAAGTATGTAACAGGGAGAAGGAATCATTTCCGACCCTAAAAGTAAAGTAAAGTATATATATTCCTGCTCAGCATCAACAGCCGAGTCGATATAGCCATGTCCGACTGTCCGTCTGTCCGTCTTTCTGTCTGTCCGTCTGTATGAACGCACAGATCTCAGAGATGGTAAGAGATTGAGGTTTGACATGTATGGGACATATATTTCTTATACTTGCAGGCAGATCAAGTTTATTTTCAATTTTTGCAACGCCCCCTTCCGCCCCCGTAATTTGGAAAAAACGTCATATCTCCCAAAGTTTTACCTTCTAGAGATATCTAGCAATTAAAATTATTTATCGATTTGCTGAAGGAATGATAAAGATCGGATGAACGATACTCAAGCTATAAGCAAAAAACGGCCCCCCCACCCATAACCACAGCATTCCGTTCAACAGAGGCAATCTTAGTGAGAGAGAGAGAGAGAGAGAAACCCTTACCGCGCTGTGCGCTCTCTAAGTATCTCATTCTCTCTCTCACCAAGATTGCCTATCTTGACTCTTGAGTAAATGCGAGGGTAAGGGTACAGAGTATGCAATAGTCGGGCTTGACCGACTTTCTTTCTTGTTTTGTTTACAGTTTAACTTGGAGGGAAAATTTAAATTAACTAACAGCTAATAGTTATGGTGGACTCCAATGATGCAATAGATGCTACAATAGCTTTCTGTGATTTGCAAGAAGCGGTAGTCAAGGCGCCTTGGGTTCGACAGTGTTAGGTTAATCCTTACTTGAAGTAAAGATCAAAGTGGGGCAGATGTTAAACGTAAAATGTAAAAATAAATGGTTTTTAGGTTCCTTTATTTGTAGTTTTTCAATAATTGGCTGCAATAGGCATTTTGTGCTTTATGGACACGACTAGGGAAGGGGCTGAATCGACTGTTTGGGCCATGGTAACTCGTTGTTATGTACTTATAATACAACGGCATAGATTAGAAGATGTCGTCCAAGTCATGCGGAGACAAACAAGGGCCAAGTCCGACCATTGAAAAGATGTGCAGCTCATCCGCTCGACATACGGAATCGCCGTCGTCCACAATCATCTTAAACACTTAGGGCTGGGCCAAAGTTCCTCATCATCAGCCATAGGTTCTGCATTTCATACGCCCATCCTTGAGTTGCGATGGGTATGCCACCAGCGCTTCCGCTATTGGCATGCTTAAAGACCAAGCCGCGTTGCAATGGTCTCCTAGAAAAAACAAACAGTTGTGTAAACAGTTCTGAGAAGTGGGCACATGACAATACTTCCTTGATCTCGAGAACTTCAGCGTAAAAGTCAATTTAGTGTTTCGGTAGTCTTAAGGAATTACTGATCCCGAATTTTTCAAAATAAACCCCGATTCGATTTTGGCTCCCGAAATCGATTTTGGACGATATCTCAAGGACATCAAAATAACCCAACATTGGGCCAGATCAGTTTTTTTTAATGTAATCTATTCAATTGTAAAAGAAATTTCCAAATTCCCGATTTTATGTCGATCTTGACCCCTCTGTGTCACATCTGGAAACCAGACTTTAAGCTGAATTTCAAAAAGTAATATTAAACCCTGCACGTTGCGTTTACAGGGTGTGATAAAAGTGATCACCCTTTCATAAAATTTGATAAAAATAGTTGTGCTTTTACAATCGTGAAGTGAATAGATGCACAAATTCACGTCGATAAGCCATAGAACTCCGCATACGAGGAGCCATTACACTTGCTCGAGGTTCCTGGATAAAGTCTTTTTTCGAGAAGAACGCAAACGAGCACTACAAAGCCATAACACTGTGCAACACTAAAAAGTTGATAGAGTAGAGACTAAAAAATTATAAAAGGGTATGATGGTAGTACAAAAACATTCGCTGGGTTTGGTCTGTTTAGCTGCCGTTTTCTTTTTATTGCACTTTGAAAATTTCAGCTTCTGATTGGGATTCGCAACTCCATATCTCGTAAACTATTTGGAATTTCGCTTTGACGTCTTAGGGGAAGTCGGTGCTCTTGGCTTGGCTTACAAAACATTTCTAAGTTGCAAGTCAAAACAGTCACATCTATGTAATTAAAATTGTAAAAATGTCTTAAAATTATCATGTTTTCCCCTCATTTTGTACTATTTTTCAACTTTGTCTTGAAAACTGTAACGAATTTGACTAAGCAATGCAGAACAAAAACGTAGCTTGGACTTAAATAATCAAACGGTTGGAACATACCAACTTCATTCGATTGGTCCTTCGTATAGTTACGGGCCCTTAAGCATGTAGAATTGGAACCAAAACTCGCAAAATTGCAATTTTTTGGTACCAATTGGCCGACACAGTCAAAAATTTCGATTATTTTGTATTAAATCAAGAAAATAGTAAGAAAACATTACTTAAAAACTGTAAATAAAAAAATTCAATATTTTTACTTTTTTAACGAAAATGTTCGTTTTTTCGAGTTTTTATGACAGTTCTATAACTATATGAAAGTGTAACTAAATGAAGTTGGTTCGTTCTAACGGTTGGTTTATTTTGGTCTAAGCTACAACTTAGTGCTCTATTACGTGTCCAAATTTGTAACGGGTTTCAAGATGAAGTTGAAAAACTGTAGAAAAGTGATCAAAACTTGGATTTTTTGGGCAACTTTTGTAATTTTGAGTATGAAGTTATAATTTTTTTGATTTGCTACAAATAAATGTTTTGTATATTAAGCCAAGAGCTAAGCAAAAATCACAACAATTTACGAGATATGGAAACGCTAGACCTACTCTGAAGCTGAAAAGTTCAAAGTGCAATCAAAAGAAAACGGCAGCTAATCAGACCAAACTAAGACAGGGTTTTTATGCTACCATCACACCCTTTCAGAATTTTTTGGTCTCGACTCTATCAACTTTATTGAGTTTAAAAATGTGTCTTAGTGTAATCAGTGACAGTAACAGAATGAAGGAAAGAAGCACACTGCAAAAGATTCAACCAGAATTACGAAAGATGCATTTTAGAATCGTTTACGATTTGCGTTGGCAATATTTCTCGATTGAACAGCTTCAGACTTCTTTTTGAGGACTTTTTTTGGAGTATCAAAAGACTTCTTTTTATGTTTTTTTAATGGTTTTATCTTCAAAATGAGTAGTTATCAATGGATTGATAAATTTGTGTTTTTAAATTTCAATTGTGTTGCAAGCAGTTCATGCCGAGGAATATAGAAAATGAAGTCTTTCTTCTTTTGATTGTATCTAGAGTTTGAGACTACAACGAAATCGTGCAAGTCTTGAATTTTCAGTGTTTTTTTCTGTTGTCTCAAGTGGTTGCTTATTAAGTCATAGTCCGACGCTAAAGTTCAGGCACACTTGGCGCCCCCATAAGTATGCAGCACATTTGTGTAGGTCTCGAGCGGCGCTTGCAGTAGGCGGATGCTGCTGCTGTTGCTGCTCTTGTTGTTATGGCGGCTTTGTGTGTGCATAGCCATAATTTACTATTTTAGTGGCTCACACACACACACACACAATGTTGGCTTTTGTTTTAACTCCTCACCCACACAAACGCACACACACACACACACACACACGCATGTGTAAGTACGCTTCACTTGACGCACATTGTTGTTTAAACTTACGCTCGGGGAAAAATCACACAATTTATAAGTGTTGAGCAGCAACAACAACAATGGAAAGACAATGGCGCCTGCTTTATATTAACAAGGCGCAAAGGCAACAGCGAAAAAAGGCAACGACAACAATATCAAAAAAAAAAAAAAAACTGTTGACAATGCCGCAAAACAAGCGAAAAACATTGCATAAGCTTGGGCGGCACGCATAGAGCTACAGAGAGATAGGATAGCGGCTGGCGTGAAAGGGGGAGTGGGAGGGGGGGTTTAAAAATTTATGCTGTGGAAAATAATGCGATGGCAGCTCGCGAGTTGGTCGCCGCCAAGCAAAACTCTTTTCACTTGGCCATTATGTGGCTTTGATAGCCCGGCTGAGGTGGGGCTTAGTGAAATAACATATGTACCCTGCATGTATGGCATTATGTAACAACTAGCTGCATTTGAACAATGCCCATGGCTGCCTTTGTGAAAAGAATAGGGGTCCCTCCCACCAAGTGTGTGTGTGTGTGTGTGTGTGTGTGCGTGTAAAAGCCAAAATATTTGAACAATTTGCGCTGCAGATTTCTTTGGCAGCCGCAAAAGCGAAGCTAAGAGCCTTGTCTGCACATGTGTGTGAGTGTGTCGCATCTTTCTCTCTCTCTCTCTCTCACACTTTCTCTCCCTCTGTAGCTGCACTCGTTTAGCATCGTTAAGCTTTCCACTTTCCGCTTTTGTGTGTCGGCCACATTTTTCGTGCTAATATCGTTAAAATGTTATTACAACGTAGTTTTTGCCTTAAATTTCCTCTTCCACACTAAGAGAGAGAGAGAAAGAGAGAGAGAGGGTGACAGCTCTGTGTGTGTTGCAAAATTATCGTTAGTTTTATTTTAGCCCCATCCCATTCTGCCTGGATTTTCGCTACATCGTGTAAAATTAATTGAATGTAGCGGCTGCTGCTGCTGCTGCTGTTGCCTGCAGTGAGACCAGATGGCCCAAAACGGATGTCTCTAACCAGGCAGCGTAGCCACCAGTTACTGCCCAGGCAGTGGGCTTTCAAATTTAGTTAATGTGCAAGCAGCTACTTACCTCAAAGCAAAGAGCTTTGTAAGTTGAGAATCTTTGTTAAAAATTTATAGTGTTTGGTGCATTTACTTACGAATTATGTGGAAAAACGGTTTACTATCAACAATGTCACAATAATCCTTAGAGATTTTTCTTTTTTGGCTATGATAATGGTGGGATATTGCTGCGCTACTGCTGTTTATTTAACTTTGGGGTATACCCTTAAGGTCTTTAATTTAGTCGTATGCCAACAGAAGTGCCGCTAAGTTTCGGGGGTGTCGCTTGCAAAGGCTTAAAAAGTTGTACCAGGTCAAGATATTCGATCATAATCAAAGTTTGATTTAGTCGGCTCAAGGTCAACAGTTAATTATAATTCAATAATCAACAGAGATTGATTACAACATTTGGAATAGCAATGGTTTGTCAGTACAGCGCTGTTTTGAGAATCACCACAATCCTCTCATCAGCAGACATGTTGCTTTTTAAGCTTCAACAACCTGCAAACTTTATTTATTTACAAGTATTTTGGCGAATGAACACTTGGGGACTCCAATGGTGTAAAATTACAGCACAAAAGTATGCTATGTATGTTGAAAGTTTTTTGTTGCAGTTCTCATTGTTGCATTGTCTGCTGCTAGTGACTGGAAAATCTATCCAGCGATCAGTTTAGCAGGACCAAGAGTTCTTGTTCGTAATATACTGCTTTTTTGCAAATGCACAAGGTATTTTTTTGTTTGTTTAATAGGAAAGCCGCTTAAGTTTTTAGTATAAACGTAACAGCGAGTCTTCCATTTTATATGTACATGGGTTTAAAGCAAATATATGTTTTGATTTTGGGCAAAGTTTAATTTAACCGGCTCAAGGTCAACGGTTAATTATAATTCAATAATTAACACATATCCTCAGAGATTAAGATCAAGATATTTTATTGTGTCCCTATTCCGTGCATTCCGAAAATGTAAAATATTGTCCCTTAAGTATTTTTTAGTGAACTGTACAGCACAGAGACTACACACAGTCTATGTAGGTTGTCCTAGGCGCAACCTACTGTCTTTTATTCTATTAATACGTATTGTACTTTACATTGAATTAAAATCTTTACCGATAGCTGCTGAGATTTTCATTTACTCATCATTGGATGAGTCTCTGGTCATCGACGCCACATACGCCTTACGATATCGCTGCAGAGATACATACTAATTTGTCCGCAATTAGCAAACTAGGTCATCATGGCAGCAATCAATCAAATCAAATATCAATCTTTCTCTCCAGAGTGGAGAAGTTGACGTTTTCGTTCACCGGAGCTGCTTGTCTTCGTTGCTCCACGAGCTGGCTGATCAACTGGTCAACTGGTTGCGCTGGTTGCTACGGCTGTGGCTTCTGTTGCCTTGATGAGTCGTACAGTCTTACCTTTTGAAACTTCTAAGCTTTTTGAGAATTTTTAGGTACCGCTGGTTGTAGCGGTATGAAAACTATACCTAAATACACATAGAAAAATATGACGTTCTGAAATCATAACCATTTGGGCTATTTGGCTTAAAAGCTTATGTCCATCTTTAGTGTGAGTTGGCTGGCTCTAGGTCCGAAAAAGTTGCGTTTGTTCACAACTGTAAACAACTTATGCATTGTAAATTGCATTATAAATTACAAAAAAAAGTTTATGTCCATCGCTTTGGATGTTTTTGACGAAAAAAGTCCATTTTGTGACCATAGTGCCAAGTAAACAGTTTTGCCACTGGACGACAGGACTTGTTGCTAGCTAAGTGTTGAAGCTTACAATGATTTGGTTGTTCTAAGGCAGTAGTCTTCCCATACAGGCTTTGTGGCTTGCTGTGTGCTTAAGTTCTTATGGCTACATTCTTTACTATGATTTGGTCGCTATCTCTCGAGAGTGTTTGAAAGTCGTGTGCGCTGAGGTACAGCCGTCCATGTGTGAAGTCTTAGAGGTCCTGAGTTCGAGTCCCAGACAAAATTTAGTCCCAGCTTAGAAAAATGGGGATGTGGGCGAGTCTCCCACTCCCTTCCCAAACATGAATATAGAAAAATCGTGCCTTACTGGACTACTGCCTATCGTTAACAAAAATACATGATTGCTTTACATTTAGAACGGATTTTTTTCTAAGATTTGCAAACAAACTAAGATTTGACTAAATAAACTTGTTGATTTGCTTGGGAACATTCATTTTAAAGACAAGAAACATTCCTATACAATGTTTTTATTTAAACTTCGGTATAACATTAAACAAAGGCTTGCCGTGTTGGAGTATTAGCAAAAACAGTTTCGCATTTAGCGAAATATAGCAGCTTTTTGTAATATTTTGGGACTTGTTTTTGGAGCTTGTTCCACCCAACTCAAATAAGTTCATTCAAATAGTCTTTCTAAAAGATTATGCAGAAAATTTAGATCTGGGGTGGGCATGAAATTTGAGTGAAGGGGTAGTCCAACAACAACAACAGAAAAAACAACTCTCATCAGCGAGTCTTGTGTCGAGCAGCTATTTACAAACGGCATATATTTTGTTTTTGCTGCCGTCTGCTAGTGACGCCAGCTGTCGCCGCGAGCCGGTAATCATGGATTTTGTTGTTGTAACTCATTTTACAGCAAGATAATTGCTTGTGCGTCAGAGTGACGCCAGTTGCCGAAAAAACTTTTGGAGCAATGCGAGCAAAGGCGTGTCCAGAGCTGGCTTAGACCACTATCAAAAGGATTTTATAATATTCAAGAAAAAGCTAGAAATATCTAATAAAAATTTAAACTTTCTAAAGGAAATTGATCAAAAATGCCTTTAAACCAAAACCTAATAATATAATAGGTTTTGGTACTTAAAAGTTAAAAAAACTGTTCTTAAGTTAACTAACTAAACTTAAAATACGGGTTGTAAACTCTCTCAGGTTTTTAACGAGCCGGAATCGGAGCAGTTTTTATTACTGCCCAAGATTGCAACTGAAACGGAAAACCATAAACCGAAAATAAATTTCAGTACTGAGCTAAACTGAAGAGTAGGATGCGATTCCGGTCAAATCAACATATTACTTTTCTGCCTAGTTTTGGCTAAAATTTATGACATATCTTTGAATTTACTTTTTAACAATTGAATTTTCAATTTAGCAACAATTGAATTTACATTTTGTTCCTTCACTGAATACTTTGAGTAAAAGTAATCTGATCTAACCTGTTGCACAATTTGGAAGGGAGATTCACTCTGACGCACTCTCAGTTAATAAGTATATCTTATCGCATAAATACCTTCAGTCGCTTAAATAAACTCCCTTTCCCACTGCAACTTCGACATGCTACACCTGGCTTATCTTATCATCATTCCCCTTAACTTTACCTTATTCCCCCCTCTCCCCCCGCCCATGCTCTTTCCCTTTTGATGACAAATATTGATTTATGCTTTAAGCTTTTTTTTTTTAAATGCTTCTCTTCTTTTGCTTGACTGCACCGAAA
This sequence comes from Lordiphosa magnipectinata, assembly GCA_037044535.1. Lineage (NCBI taxonomy): Eukaryota > Metazoa > Arthropoda > Insecta > Diptera > Drosophilidae > Lordiphosa > Lordiphosa magnipectinata. Next base: position 849,968 of record JBAMBO010002262.1, on the reverse strand, counting down.
GTTGGGGCTTGTTAAATATTTGCTTAAATAAAGCATAGACAAGCACATATTTTCTTTCGCAGGGCAAAACAGGACCGTACTGGAGAGGGCGGGACTGGAAGGGAGTGTGTGTGTTTTTCCCCATTTCATAACAAACATGGCATAAATATTAAATGAAAATGCTTAATTTCAACGATGAGATAAATAATTTGGCCTTGTCTCGGTTCTGCCTACGCTCGAGCTTGCAATTAATGACGGAATACGCCAAGACTTGCCAGCGCACGGTGGTTCGTTTGAGTAAGACAAATTTTGAAAATGAATGTGGAATGACACATTCAATAATTTTTAGATAATAGATCACTTCAGCTAAGAGAATGGAATGAAAATGGTTAAGGTACCATTGTAACTAAGTTGTGGCCGTTTGCTTTAAAGTTTGAGCTTCCTTTTTTGTTTGTATCTATATTAACCTATAGAGTATCGAATTGATATTTTGGGTATTAATTTGATACGCAAAAGTATTAATTTGAAACTGAAAAATTTCAATGTCAACGAATGTTAGTTCGATAATGCGAAAAGTTATGTGAAACGAAGCATGCCGAGTGCCGCAGACTGCCGGCTCAGTCGATGTTTGACGTGTCACATTTAGTGTTTTGATATTAGTGCAAACGCATCAATACTTAGTAAGAATTGCACTGGAAGACACTTTCCCAGACGACGTGAAGAAGCTATCAGCCCAAATCATCTGCTGCTCGGGTCGTCAAATGGCGATAAGTCGTTCTGCGAGCCGTAACAAATCGACTTCAAATGAACTCTACGCCAAAGTGAGATGTTCGCCAACCAGTTCTGGAAACGATGGATCAGAGAGATGCTGTCAAACATAACCAGAAGAACTAAATGGCATCAGAAGGTTAGGGCCGAGTCATCGAGGTAACCACCGCAGAAGATGGACAAGTCAGGCGTGCTATGGTCCAGACATCAGATAGCGTGCTATCCAGGACAGCAGTAGAGTTAGCAGTCCTTGATGTCCGCAACTAATAAGTAAGCTCCTACGTCATTGTTGTTTAAAAAACTGCAATTTGACTTAGCTGCTTATATGTTGTTGTCATTTTTGTAAACATATGTTGCTCGTTAGAGAGTACATATACCCCACTGTAACCGCGCTTTGCAAGATGACGCACAAAGCATGAGGTTTCTAACGAAGGCAGCTGCAGAATAGGCGTAACAAGTTGCCAGTGATGTGCGAACCAGTGGGAACTGTGACTGGTACTGTGATTGGAGCTGGATGAACTGAAACCGCCACAACTACTCCCCCTCTAAATGAGGCGTCTAGTTGACTGGCATATCAGGGAAGTTGACGCTGAATGCAGACTTGCATATCTTTGATATGTTGTGTGTGTTTCCAGTAATTGGAGGCTCAAAACGTTTCTTGACGTGGTTGCTTGACTGCTTGTTTGTCTGGTTGTTGCGCAGGAACATGGGATCCATATGTAGTTAAAACGTTTGAGTAACGTTTTTTGTTGTAAGCTGAACTGAAACCGCCACAGCTACTCCCCCTTCAAATGAGGCGTCGAGTTGACTGGCATATCAGGGAAGTTAATGCTGAATGCAGACTTGCATATCTTTGATATGTTGTTGTGTTTCCAGTAATTGGAGGCTCAAAAGGTTTCTTGACGTGGTTGCTTATTTGGCTGGTTGTTGCGCAGGAGCATGGGATCCATATGTAGTTAAAACGTTTGAGTGACGTTTTTTGTTGTAAGCTCGAACATTCAATAGATGTATTGACGTGAAAACTTAAGCTGAATGTCGACATGTTCGACTTGCTCGATGGACCCTTAAACCACGAAATGAATGAATTACCGTCATCTACTAAATTTTTATATTTACCGTATAACGTGCCACCGTGCCGCGTAGGCGTTCTGCTAAGTCGCGTGTCTGCTGGGAAATATAATGGCATAACTCGCACACAGCAACAGACAGCAGGAGTTAGGGAGAGAGAGAGAGAGGGCAGTTCTCATTCTGGAATACATTTATTTATATCATTTCTTATCTGCGATGAAAAGTGAACTATTAGCCAGTGGGGCTTGACCGAATGCGAAAGGCGCTCAACTGAGACGCTAACGGCGTGTGCCAAGTCCCTGTCCCTCTGTAGGACCGGCGAAGCGTGGCCAGATGGCCACGCGTCCTTCAACATTCCGGTGTTAGACTCCGGTATAGAAGGAAATTAAAATGCTTACAACAGCTGGCAAGTCTTAACCCGTGCTTATACTCCTATTTTGATATCCCCTTCTTTTTTGAGCCATGTCTTTTCTTGGGCTTATCTAGTGCCGGATATGAAATGAAGCTTCAAGCAGATGCACCTTTTTTTTTTGTGATACTTGGCCATTCAAATGGTTATCAGGGTACTTTTGTCGCACGCACACAAACACACTCAGCTGTAGGTGGTTGCTATTGTGTTTATCTTTAACGCCCGCAGCTTTTCCTAAAGACGTACAAAGATGTTGGTTTTTTTTTGTTGTGTGCCGAAGCTTTGGTATCCGTTTGCTATCAATCAAAAGTGCGTGAAATCAAAAATTTATGCCTCATTGCCAGCCCAAGCACGCTTCAGCGCATAGAACATAGATAAAAACCGCATGGTGAAGCAGGTCAACACCAGAACAAACGCATAAAGTGGCTCCATAAAGGATAGCAGGCCACAAAAATATACATTTTATTAACCGACAAACACAAACACACACACACACACACGTCCTGAGATGTGCCAACAAAATGTTAACCACGCACCTACGCTGGGACTTGTAGAACGGACACCAATCAACTACACGTATGAGAGGTCCAGTTCTCTGTGGCCATGTGGACCATGAGGAGACATCAAAATTGCATGAACTTGAAGTTGATTTGAATGTGGGATCCGATGCTGGAAAAATGTCTCACCGCATGGACAATTCTCTGAAGCGTATCACAGGCAGACATAACCAAGCATGTCACATGGTTTAGGCTCAAATCAGGCATACGAAAATGTCAGTCTCTATAAAGGTGTATGGGAGTAATCAAAAGTAACGGTTTTTCTTTGGTCATAATTGCCACCACTATGAGTTCGGTAAACACACACACACACACACACACTCACAAAGCAACCCCCTTGCAGCAGGGAAATCAACGCCAGGCAGATGTTCAGAGGACGAAGCAGGACACGCTCTACAGCACAGGACCTCAACCCTTAGGAAAAAAATATATTTATATGTATATGCTTGACTTCTATGCCATGTTCCATATTGTAATCATTTTTTTTTTTTTTAGTTTTTATTATTGTTGTTGTTTTCATGTTTCCATATGCTACGGATATCCTTGATGAAAATTTAAATAGATTGCTTAAAGTTCGTGTTTTTTGTTTTTATTTGGGCAGTTTCTCTTTGTTGTGCTTTTGTTGCAAGTTTCTGAAATATTTTATGATATATACAGAACAAATATTGCAGTCCTTGGTTGTGGTTTGAATGGAATAAGTAAAAAGTATGCAGAAGAAGTTCGCATGCCACCTGAACAAATGGTGGTCAATTGAAAGTGGTCTCAGATTTGCTCTGAAATCGAAAAATTATTTTTATTTTAAAACTTAAAACTTAAAAAAAAAGTAGAGGAAAGATAACTTCGGCTCGACTGAAGTTTATATACCCTTGCAGCTTGTACAATTTATATAAATATTGGATTTAAATGATTTTCATCCCAAAATTAAGCAATATTAGTTGAGGTATTTCCCAAAATCAGCAATAGACCATGTGGCGGTTCCAGTTCATCCAGTTCCAATCACAGATCCAGTTGATCCAACTAGTTCGCACATCACTACTTTTTTGTACTTACATCTCTAACTCACACACTCACTTAACTCTACCATTCTGTGATACTACTTCTCACACGTAAACCAGATATACTTGGCCAGACGCCAACTGCAATAAACCGAAACAAAACATAATCTGTGTTTTACATTAAAAAATTAAAGTGTCTTAAATTGCCACAACCATTTGCTTGCCAATTTCTTATATGGCAGCTATACGATATATTCCTCTGATTTTGATCCATCTCCACAAAATTGTGTGGAAAGCGATAATATTTGTAACTAAAGTGTATAAAGACGCTACCATTGAAAACAAAGTCGTTTTTCTCACAAGAACAACTTTTCGACCGATCGTTCCTATGGCAGCTATATGCTATAGTCAACCGATTTGGATCAATCTTGTTAGAATTGTGTGGAAGCTTATAAAATTAATCAGTAACAAGTTTGGGAGCGAAAGCATTGAAAACAAAGAAGTTTTTCCCACTAGAACTACTTTCCCGACCGATCGTTCCTATGGCAGCTATATGCTATAGTCAACGGATTTGGATCAAACTTGGCCAAATTGTGTAGAATCATATAAAATTAATCTGTATCAAGTTTAAGAGCGAAAGCATTGAAAACAAAAAAGTTTTTCCCACTAGAACTGCTTTCTCGACCGATCGTTCCTATGGCAGCTATATGCTATAGTCATCTGATTTGGATCAAACTTGGTAGAATTATGTGGAAGCTTATAAAATTAATCAGTAACAAGTTTGGGAGGGAAAGCATTGAAAACAAAAAAGTTTTTCCCACTAGAACTATTTTCTCGACCGATCGTTCCTATGGCAGCTATATGCTATAGTCATCCGACTTGGATCAAACTTGGTGGAATTGTGTAGAATCATATAAAATTAATCTGTAACAAGCTTGAGAGCGAAAGCATTGAAAACAAAAATGTTTTTCCCACTAGAACTGCTTTCTCGACCGATCGTTCCTATGGCAGCTATATGCTATAGTCATCTGATTTGGATCAAACTTGGTAGAATTATGTGGAAGCTTATAAAATTAATCAGTAACAAGTTTGGAAGGGAAAGCATTGAAAACAAAAAAGTTTTTCCCACTAGAACTATTTTCTCGACCGATCGTTCCTATGGCAGCTATATGCTATAGTCATCCGACTTGGATCCAACTTGGCAAAATTGTGTAGAATCATATAAAGTTAATCAGTAACAAGTTTCGGAGCGAAAGCATTGAAAACAAAAAAGTTTTTCTTACTAAGACTTTTGTCAGACCTATCTTTTCTTTGACAGCTACACACAAAAAAATCTGTGGTTAAATTTAACCGATAATTTGGGTTAGAAATGCGCCAACCCAAAACGTCGGTAAAATTCACAAAATTTGACAGTAACTATCACGTAAACCTTTACGCAAAGAAAACTATTGCAATAGTAAATCTAACTGAAAATATCGTTTAGAAATGCGCCAACCCACAAAATTAGTAATATTAACCGATGCGTACAGTAAGTAAATTTTCTTACTGTGTGTACAGTAATTTTACCATAAAAATAGTAATTTAACAGCTGTTACTCAACTGTAGAATAGTAAGGATACTAGATGTCACAAGTTGCCAATCTACTTGAGCTCATCATCATCCCAGACCAGAGAAGAGGCAACCTTAACACCCCCACCCACCAATTTTGGTTCTGAAACAATTGTTTGAATTAAACATATTTTTATTTTATTTGAAAAATTTTTACTTACTTGGGGGGGATTCGAACTCTGGGCCCTTGGACTGAACACGATTGGACGGACGTCTTTACCAGTTACGCTAAGGCGCGCGTTAATAGAAACGCGTCTAACATATTACTTGTATTGAATCTGCCTAACCACATGCACGAAAAATATCTTAAACGTCGCATAAATGAGACCACTAGTAATTCTCAAGTTCAAATTCAGTGAATATACAATATAAATATAAGGGCCAAACTGAAATTTTCTCAATCAACAATTTTCGCGGTTAGATTTACTGTCGGTGGAGTTAATCCGTAAAGCAACAAAATTCAATTAAAAAGTTATACTATTTGTGCGGTAAGATTTACTTGTGGGTACAGTAAATTGCTGCAAAAACAAAGTATGAGATGAAAAAATCACGTCAGAGTAACTATTTCTATGGTAAAGTTACTGTAGTTAGCAGTAACTTATTAAAACAACAAAATATGTGAAAAAATATTTGTGGTTGAATTTACTCAGCGTACAGTTGTTAAATGCAACAACAAAATACGAGCTAAAATAAATACGTGAACTTTACAATTTCTTCTGTAGATTTTACTGTTAGCACAGTTACCAAGCAACAACAAAACCACATGCATAAAAAATGTCGAAAAAAGTTACTGTCAGCGTTAGTTAATTTCACCCACCAAATTTTTTTGTGTGTATACTATATAGTTGTCCGATTTTCATCAAGCTAGGTGGAATTATGAAAAAGCATAGATAACTTAAAAATACCAGGTTTGGGGACGTTTGCGCTGAAAACAAAAAAGTTTTTCTTACTAAAACTAGTTTTTTGTCCTAACGTTCCTATGACAGCTATATGCTATAGTCATCCGATCCGACCGGTTCCGACAAATGTGCAGCGTATTTGTACCTAAAGACTAAATGCAAAGTTTGGTTAAGATAGTTTTAAAACTGTCGGAGGAAACAGACGGACAGACGGACTTGGCTATATCAACTCAGTTCGTCATGCTGATCAAGTATATATATACTTTATATGGTCGGAGATGCTTCCTTCTATGCATTACAAACAAAATGGGGAAGCTAATTTTGTCACGCCGTAGTTTAAATGTCCTTGCAGTTCCTATAAATTTAATTCTCAAATAATTCGTTTTGTTTGGAATAGTTTTGAGACCAAATAAGCGAATATCTAAGAATATTTATAGCACAATCGCCAGTCGATCTTTGTTTTGGGGCAAATGGCTCCAGTTGTTCACACCAAGCTTGGTGTTTGCCGCACCTGATCTTTCCATTTCAGTTTTGGGCATCCCTTTCTGCCGGACCTTCCACAATCTTACCCTTTCTTATGGTGCACCTGTTTTAATTCTGCTATTTAGTTGTCTGAAAATCGCGAGCGAACCCTGAGAATGAGACAAAGAATTATCTTGTCTAGGAAATTGGCTAGAACGAAATTAACTTTAGTAAGAAATAATTAGAGAGTTTAGCTGGCTCGAGGTCCGAAAAAGTTGCAATCATCTCTTTTTGGTGTATAATGCATTAGTTGTTTACAGATGTGAGCAAACGCAACATTTTTTGGGATTTTTAAGCCCACCTTTTTAAGGGCTTTTAAAGAATACAACGAAAATTTAATAAAATTAATAAGTTTATCAAAAAATTCATTGCTTTGTAAACTTTAGTGAATTATTTTAAAAAATTTTGCAGGCTTTTGTTAATTTGAGGTATCACACAATGATTCCTGCAGCGTAGGCATTGTTTACAGCTTTTCTACCTATTTTCGACCTCGTTGAATGTTTATGAATGAACTAACAGTCTACCATACTTTTCCACCTAGGTGATCTTTCAGCTTGACACAATAAGACTACCCTGTCAAAAGATAAGGCATTAATTCCTTAGGCTAAAATGTGTTTTTCTAAAATTGGAAATATTTATATTAGACAAGACAAGTGCAGAGTTGAGGCGTTAAGAGCACACGCCACAGTGACCTCTTTCCCTCTCTGTGTGTGTGTGTGTGTTTCCTTTACCGGAAATTGTTAAGCAACTGACAGTGTCCAGTTTTCATTCATTCATTCACCCATTCATTGGCCATGCAAATCCCTGGCACACAAATTTACACCTTGGGTGCAGTTTGCAAAGCCCCTGGGATAATCCGAATTAGTTGCAAAATGCAGACGGCCACAGCATATGGATCTATCCGGCTTAGTTTCGTGTCACCGTTGCTACAACCCGTACCCATACCCATATCCAGCACCGCAGTCCAGCAGCATCTCTGTTATTTTTTGTTCTTGTTCAAACGCAATGCAAATTGAATCGTGTTGGCCAAGCATTTCATTTAAAATTTGTCAAATGTCTAAATGTTAACCCCAATGCAGTCAGCCGGTCCTAAAACCCCCAACAGAAAGCCATAAAATATGTATTGCATATTGCAATTTTAATTTTTCAATTCATTTTATGTAGAGAATTGTTACGAGGCGTTGTTTTTTCTTAACAACATTGCCGCTGCCGCTGCAGCTGCACTAGGAAGAGCCACAGGAGTGCCACAAATAACAAATTGCTTGTCATTGGCATTGTCAATGGGTGGAGCCACCCAAAGAGCTGCCAGGACCTTACATTTACAATTTCAATCTCGATTAAAATTCATTGAATCCTTGGCATTAGTTTGACTGTCACAGTGCACATTGGTGCAATGTTATAAAAGGTCAGTTGATAATTGTACAATATCATATTATATACAGGGACATATTTCATTTCGTTAGGCATGTTGACTATGAGAAAAAATAGAGAATTTCATACTTGGATCAAGAATGTTCGATCTTAGAAGTACGGTAAGAATGATTATTCTTGATCCATGAATGAGTTTTTGATCCCAACATTCAAGAGTTTCAGTACTTGATGCAAGTACGAACATTCTCAAAATAAAAGCCTTAAAAAAGATCTTTAGCTCACTCGACTATCAGGCATAGGCGAGACCTGGCGTCTAAATCATAGTTAAGAATGTAAGCAGTTGGCAGAGTAACAAGGGCCATACCTTCCCGGAGAAATTGTCGAGGTCGTGGAACAAGTCACCGTAGTAGCAAAGTTTTTTATTTTTATTTGAGGTGTTTTTAACATTGTCTTTATTTTATACAATCTCTTAATCGATTACTTCTTCACACTCGAAATATTCCACCTTAAATGAATTAACGGCCGACCGCTCACATTTGACAACTACAGGGTTCTGCTCTCAACAACCGACTGCGCTCTCCTCTCAGTAGTTTCTGCACACACTCCTCTCCCATGAAAATCAAAACTGTGACACCGCTCCTATACTTCTCCTCACTCCCCTTGCCTATAAGAACCAAATTGAGAACGAGTTTAGCACGATTTCAAGTGCAAAATTCTTCAAACTTCGTTCTACTTTAATCTTAGTGTAAGATTAAGTTGAATGTGGCGTGAATTTCAATCAGCGAATCTCGATTGCGCACACTGCACCTGTTGCGCCGTCTGCTTGTGCACTCAGCTGGTGCCAAGCGCCGATTCGCATAGATCTTGATGTTGAAAAAGACTTCTAATCAGGGCGATGGCACTTCAGATGGCACAGCCAGCTTTTGCGTGTTGGCGCCTAGAAGCGACGCAATTTCTTATGCGTTTGAGTGTCGTCAGTTCACGAAAAACAAATCTCGGTGTAATGGCAGCAAGGGCGTACCCACCGCTGGGCTTAAAATTGGAAATTTCATAAAAACTTTTTCTTTTTTATGAATCCTTTCTATGCGCTTGCTTTCATCTCTTAAAAATCCTTTAAAACTATTTTGTACAGGTAATAAGGCTATAGCAATATTTCAGAATTCTAAGTAAGGCTGTTTGGACTGGGCGTTGTTGACTCAGTCAGTCAGTCAAAGAGACTTACATCTGCAAGCTGTTGCAGAATTAGAACCCCTCAGAACAGGTTCGGCTGGGATTTGGTGTGTGTCTTAGACCGCAGTCTATAAATTATCAACAGTCTGAATCGGTTCTACTGCTTTTGAAACGGGCTTCAGCCAGTAATATCTTGGGCTACTTTGAATAGAGAGTTGCTACATCATTCCCTCGGGGTTTGAGCCTACTTTCAACTACACTACATTTATTGTCAATCAAACTAAAAGTTATTCAGCTTGAATACCCAAACTTCTGATCATTTCCAGCACCCTACGTCTTTGTAGTTTATCATTTGATGTCTTTGGCAATTCGGGCACAAAGTAAACTCCACCACGTATATGATAAGCTCCACTCAAATGCCTCTCCACAATGGTTCTGATTTTGTCCGCCTTTAAGCGTTCAGCCTCCAATGAATTGGGTATCCTTACCACTGCACAGGCCGTGAGATTGCTTGATATCTCATCGGGTACTCCAAATACACAGGCTTCACTCACGCCCGGCAAACGGAGTATGAACTCTTCAATTTGTTCCGGATAGATTTGAAAATTGTTATACTTAAAGACATCCGTATCACGGGTCTGTATATACAAATAACCTTCGCTATCTAAATATCCTATATCACCCGTTCTAAACCATTTACCATCATCGCTCAGAGCACACTTTGTGGCCTCGGGATTACGATAATATCCCTCCCATTTGTATCGCAAACGGGCATAAATAATGCCCACCTCGTTGAGGCCCAGCGGCATGCCCAGTTTGTCCAGCACACGCAAATCCACATTTCGCATCACCTTGCCCTCGCTACCGAGAGGACCTTCCACATTCTTGCTAATGCCACCCAATTCGGATAGACCGTAGCCCACAATAAAACGTGAGTTTCCAATCAACTCGTACATGCGACGAGAGACAGCCTTGCAAACTTTAGAGCCAGCGCCTATAAGAACGCGTATGGAGTTCAGTTGGGCTCGAAGCGTGGGCAGATCCATTTCACATTTGGCCAGCAAAGCAATTTGATGTGAGGCCGAGAACAGAAAGGTTACCTGATGTGTTGAAACCACATGGAGTAAATAGTCAACGGTGTAGGGTCGATTAGTGATGATTCGTTTGCAGCCGTTGAGAAGAGAGGCCATTAGTATGATGGTGCCAGAAATCCAATACAAAGGACTGAAGGAGAGCAGTATGGTGTCTCGTGTGTAGACGTTGGGGCTGCAAAATGTAAACTGTAGAGATTTTCTTTTGCTGCTGAACTGCTGCTGCCTTCGCTTACTTTTTGCAATTGCCCAGCAGACTTCGATGCGATCGCGTTACTCCCTTGGGCATACCCGTAGTGCCCGAAGAGCATACAATAAAAGCCGTATGATCACCATGTAGCTTGGGACAGGGCACATATCTGTCGGCAAACAAAAGTGTGATAACAATTTGTAGTTCTTTGTATCCATAAACTTACGCAGCTGCCGTTATACATTGATCCTTGTTAAGTAATTCCTGAATATCCCTTACTCCTTCCCTTTTACCATTGATTAGATAAATTACCGCTGGCTTGGCTAACTCTTCATTAACTTTCCGTATAATCTCATAGTTTTCCACATCACAGAATATTAACTTGGGCTCGGTGATGTCATACATGTACTTGACCGTCTCTAAAGTGCAAACAGTATCTTGAGAATCACCTTTGTTGGGTATCAATCTCCAACTAATTACCTTCTGTGAAATCGGGATGCAAGGGATTGATGGGTATACCTCTTAACAAAGCCGCTATAACCACACTTGTTAAATTTGTGGTATTATTCGCTGAGATGCCAATCACATCGCCGCGTTGCAGTCCGAGACGCTTAAAGGCTTGAGCAAGTCTCGCACTTTGTTGTGCCAATTGTGCACCGGTTCGCACTTCACCCGTCGGATCACAATGCTGCATTATCTTGTCTGCATTCAGATTTAATACTCGCATTATAACCTCACCCAAAGTCATCTCGGGACCATAGAAATCCTTGCCTCTAGGTCCCATCCAAGTGCGTGTAGCGGCATCGTACTGCACCGTACAGCTCATTTTTATCTGATGATCGTTGATTGCTGATTGTTGACTAAGTGTTTTAGTGCGTCTCATCTGATTTTTATATTGCGTCTAGCCCTACTTTGACAGAGTCTGCGTCGTAAACAGGAAACACAAGGTAAGCTGTTAATTGCTTAAACACGTTAAGTGGACCAGCGATTGCTACTGAAATCGTGTCAACTATGTGGATGCTGATTTTGATGCTTTTGATGATGATGTTACACTGAGGGAAAAGTCTTCACTTAAGATCAGGGTGAGCCAAGAGCATCTGATTGAGAGTCGGCAGCATTGTTCGGCTCTCAGCTCGTGAGCGAGTTGCTGGCTTTGGCGCACGAGCCAAGAGCTGCAGCTCACAAGCCCACAGCTGTGATTCAAGATACGAGAGCCGGTTCCGGCTAACGGCTCCCGAGCTGTGGCTCTCAGCTCAGAGCCAAGAGCTGTGGCTCACCAGCCGAGAGCTGGTGTTGTCTTGCGGATCTCGAGATGTGGCTCTCAGCTCAGAGCCAAGAGCTGCGAGTCTTTTGCTGCTCACGGCTGTCTATCTAAGGCCAAGAGCTAAATACCATGAGCTAAGAGCAAGAGCTGGGTCAACGAGAGCGTGGCCAAAAAGTGAGAGTGTATTGGTGTGCAAGCGCCATGAATTTGCCTCGAATTGACCGCACCAAAGGCTAGCCAGCGACTGAAAGGCTTTTTGCGCTCTCCTCCTCAGCTTCGGCTTGCGTTCCGCTTGTATATGTATAAATAGCGAAAAGTCTTCGGCCCCCAGGTGGTACTAGTGACCATTACTGCTTCAGATTAGATTAACACCAGACTGTTATTACTTAATTTGAGAGTTCTAAGCTGAAAACGAGCTCGAGTCAGCACTTCAACTTCTTTTATTGGAAGGGGTGGTAGTTTTTGTTGGTTAAATCTAGGTCTGAGCACGATTTGCTTAAGAAATTTATCGGCTTAAGTCTGTTAACCTTCAATACCGCTCAGTACTGAATCAAAGCTGAATCAGCCGTAATTTGGAAGGGCAGGTACTGAAAACGCTTTTCAGTCATGAATTTACTACTTCTTCATCACCTTCGCTTGTTAGGTATGGACTTTAGCACTGAATTCAAATGTTAGTTTCATGGGTAGTACTGAAATCAGTCATGAATTGAAGCAATTCCTATTTCTCGGTTCTGAATCAGCACCGAAAAATTCAGTACTGAGGCGTAAAACTGCGGGGTACTAAAAAATGCAAGTTTTCTGGAGCAGTTTCAGTCGGGCTGAAACAATTATATACATAGGTACGTCAGAGTGTCGCCTTTTATTTGATTACTTCACCCACCTTGCCCGTTATTCACGAGATAGTGGATCTTTTGTCAATGAGGACGGCTCTACAGACTATTTTAGAAAAAACTCGTTTGAAGTGATGCGATGGAAGTTTCGCGCCTTCCTTAGGGGCCGCGCACACATGCTGCTGAAAGATGAACTGACGGCATAACTTTAGGCCGAGCTTTAAGCTTTCAAAAATCAAACACACTTCATGCATGGAAGTGCGCACACTATGCGCTTAATTGAACATTTGAAATCAGCCGTAAATTCAGCTTTGCTTAAATGAACAAGCATTCTTGTTTATTTCAGCTCGCTGATGTATTTATTAACGGCAACAGCTACACAACAGTCATGGACTACAAACAGAGAATGGCTTCGTTCGATTGCAAAACGCTCACACACCCGAATAAACAGGCTTCGCGCTCCATTCATCAAACTTGCATACTCAACATGTTCGCAGCAGAGTTTTATTCGAACCAATTGTTGGCACTCCGATTATAATCATGATCGACTTCATTCCAATCAGTTCGACTGATTGTTCGTTTGGCTCAACGATGATTGTTTAGAATGAGCGAAAATCACCTCGTATGAATGAACTCTTCCAAAGACGCATAGGCGCTGCTGGCAGATATGGAAAGAGAAAGAGAGAGAGCAATGCTCTGGCATTGCTCACGATGCGCTGGCCAGTCAATTCTGAGTTTTGTTCGATCGAACACACAATGCGTTTGCCGGTATGCATCTGATTATATTCAATACTGAGTTTTGTTCGATGAATAAATATGAACATACACACGTTGGATCACATAACTCTAACTCAGCCGCTCGATGCGATTGCGTTGTGAGTTGAATTTATTCAGCTTTGAGTTATGTTGATTGATTAAATGTGAGTGAGAATTTTTGTGTATGAGCCAATCAAGAAAAAAGTGACTTTTGCAGTTCTCTGACTACGAAACATTATTAAGTGAAATTGCATTAAAATCTAAAACTATTTCAATAGAATTGTCAAAAAATGTCAATGCTTCTTTTATCACAAAATTACATGCAAAATTAAGAAGCTCACATACATGTGCATAGATGCGAATGATTAAGACTTTCCTCCTTCTGAATGCGATCTCCCATTTCATATCCATTCTGGCGTATTCATAAAAGTTTTTTGGATACGTTCGTAATTGACCATATAAATTATGAAATTCACCCAATGTCTCTCTAATAGTAAACAATCTTGTGAACCCAAATTCTTTTTTACCTTTGCTTACATTTTCTCTGCACTTTTAAATTTTTTGCAATTAAAAAATTTCCCAATCTAAGCGACACCATGTTGCTAGCAAGAGTAAAATGAATAAGCTAAAAGCTCAGGTCAGCAACATGTGTGCGCACCTTCAAAATTATAGATGTGCTGAATCAAATTCTGTTGTCAGCAAAGCTTTCGGTTCTGCAGTCAGTTCATCTTTCAGCTACATGTGTGCGCGGCCCCATAGAATGGGAGAAGTGCCCATAAAGTGTTCCTTATTTTCCTTCTCACGCATATTACCAAGTCTGCAGGTTTTATCCAAGTCCCTTCTGGGTGGCCTAAAGTTTAATTCAATCATTTCGCACCTCGCCTTAAAAATATTGCTAATGTAGTTTGTTCCTAGGCTAACTTGGAAACAGTCAGCTTTTTTATAAGTGTTCATTTCAGTGGTCTGTCTAGCTCGGTTAATAAAGAGTTGACACTCTTCATCGCAAAGCTTTCTTATGACTCCAGCTTGTGTATGGCGCCATCCTTGTATATTGTCCCAATTAAAGTTTAGCCCGCAGTTGTTTGAAATGGTGAAATGAGTTTTCCCAAGAAGCAGTTTACTCATTATTCGCTTAGACAGTATTTTTTCGGCATGTTCATGACCTTGGCTACATAATTGAAATGCAGTTGCAGTGTATACGTATACAGAGTTGGAATGCCAGTTTCTATATAAATGGCGTAATTTGGCGTATTCTGTGGTAACTTGAAAACTTTTTTGATGAAAAAGTCATCAAGCGTTCAACATCCTCGAATCTAAGAAATCCCCAAATTTCTAACAAATATAAAACATATTTTTTTTAATGTTGTTCGTTTATCAATAAACTGCCCAAAACAGAGAATTTACTCAGGCCTTGGGATTTGCGTTTTACAGTTGAATTTTGAAACGGTTTCTTCTCGATTTCTATTTAAGGTGGATTTTTTTTTAGTGTATATAGTAATAGTCTATATAGTAAAAGGTATATACCAGAGGTGCCCAGCGGGTTTTCTGATTTTCTTCTAATGAATTGGTGTCTGCACTGTAGTAAGCATTGTTTGAGACATTAATCCTATATAGCGCAACTTTCTGTACCGCTTATTCTTTTGTGGAGTGTACAAGTAAAACTAAGCTCACTCATCCAAGTAGAAGAGAAGATCAAATAAAGTTTATTTTCTTTTTTTTTACAATTGTGTTGACAATTCTTTTAATTGTTCCAAAATTCTTTGTCGTTGTATCTTTTGATTTGTCGTCTTGGGTAGTTTCTCCATAAAGTACACACCCCCATGCAAATGATAAGCCTCACTCAAATGTTCAGCCACAATATTGGTTATATCTTCAGCCATCAGCTTTTGACCCAACTCATCAAGATCTCGTACCACAGCACAGGCAGTCAGATTTGTGGCTACATCATCGGGCACACCAAACACTCCAACCTCATGTACACCCGGCAAATGTAGAATAACATCTTCAATTTGCTTGGGATAGATGGGAAATTCTTTAAATTTAAACACATCGTTGTCGCGTGTCTGAAAATGTATACAACCCTCATCATCAAAGTAGCCCACATCTCCTGTGAGCAACCAGCGACCATCGCTGCTTAAAGTACTCTGCGTATCCTGGGGATTGCGATAGTAACCACCCCAACGCTGGTTGAGACGCACCTGAATGTGTCCCGTTTGTTTGGGACCCAAAGGCTGGTTCTGGCCATCGAGAATGCGCACTTGCACATTCCTTAGCAGTCTACCTTCGCTACCCAAGGGACCACCCACATTCTTGCTTATACCCCCCGTCTCGGTCAAGCCATAGAGTACCACAAAACGTTGGGCACCCAACAGCTCGTACAATTGTCGCCAAATATTGAGTGGCATTTTGGAACCACTGCATATAAATGACACCACTGAGTGAAGTTGTTGCGCCAGCTGATTCTTCTTTGGCGACTTGGCCAACAGCGACATGTGATGTGGTACGGTCAGTAGAAAAGTGACCTTATGTCGCTCCACCAAGTCTGCAAAGTATTCTACTTCAAAGGGACGATTGGTGATCACTCGCTTGCAACCATTCACCAAAGAAGTTAGCAGAGTGAAGATGCAGCTGATCCAGAAAAGAGGACTGAAGCAGAAAAGCACCGTCTCCGAGGGAAAGAGCTGGGGACTGACGAGAGGGGTATTGTTAGCTTCAAGCGTAAATGTGGGAAAAGACTTACATTTTGGTGCTGTTCAAGAGACTGCGATGGGAGCGCGTGACACCCTTGGGTAAACCGGTTACACCCGAGGAGGTAATAATGAAAGCCGTGTCGTCGCCACTCAAATAGGGGCAGGCAAAGCTATACAAAGTGATTAAGAATAATTTGTTTTTGTTCCTTTTTTTTTGTGTCTACCCACAGCGTTTTTTCATTGTAGTTCAGGGAACCTGCCTCCAGTAAATGCTGAATATTACGCACTCCAGGCAAACTTCCAGTCAGCAAAATGAGTTCGGTCTTAAACTTGCGACGACTTTTGACCTCTCTCAAGGTCTCATAGTTGTCCAAGTCACAGAATATTACTTTGGGTTTGGTGATCTCATACATATAAGCCACCGTTTCTGCAAGGGAAATATACTTTCATCCAATTTCTTCCTTCGGTGAGAACCACCACCTACCACTTTCAAATTCTGGATGAAGGGGATTGATGGGTGTTCCATTTAGCAAAGCGGCTATTACCACTTCGGTAAGGCAGGTGGTATTGTTGGCCGATATGCCCACCACCTCACCACGTTGCAACTTCAGTGAGGACTGAAATGCATGAGCCAAACGACGACTCTGCTCCAACAGCTGTCCACCGGTTAAACTCTCGCCTGTTGGATCAAAGACCTGCATAACTTTGTCCGAATGCAGACGCAGTATGAGCAGAGCCACCTCGCCCAGAGTCATGTCGGGTCCATAATATTCCTTGTGCTTCGGCCCCGACCATACTTTCTCCAGGCTATCATAGACAGTGGCTGCCATTTGTTAATTGACCCAACAAACTCTGTCAAACACTAACTGACTGACTGAGTTTGGTTATGGCCTGTATATATAGAGATGAACTGCTTCGACTGGACGATCTGTTAATTGCCTTAACACGTTTTGAGATGCCATTTCGCCGCAGCAAGTCAATATGTTTTAATAAAGTTTGGTGACAGCTGTCCGAGATTGTCCAAGTGTGTGCGATGACACTGGTCTGGAGGTTTTCACAGTGGGTTATAGTGCACGAAATAGAAGAGTTAATTGTAATTTTTAAACATTATATATATTCGTACCGATTCACCGATCTTTCAACATTTTTCTGTAAACTCGCCATTTCTTAAGTGTTATTAGAGCTGGTTAATAAACCGTGTAAAGTTCCAGAACAGAAAGGCGTAGGTGTTTCTATTATTGTTGTGGTGTAGCGAGAGCATAGTGAAGCAGTAAGAGACAGCATCTGCTTCATACATACCAAATTTTTGACAACAAATGTTCCAAATGTTCTTGGAATGAGTAAAGTTGTACTTAATCGGATAATATTTGCTTTATAGGTTAGGTTAGGTTAGATTGAGACCTACAGTTAAGTCAAGAAAGGCCCATTGCGATACCATATAATTCCCTATTTAAGCCAGGCGGTTTCCTCCCGACTGAACCATTGTGACAACGTTAAGAATTTCAGTAGAGACGGAATCTCTATTTCGGACACTTCCGAGAGGTTGAGTAGAAAGGGGTGACCAAGTGTTTTGAGTCTCCTTCTACTAAGAGCTGGGCAATGGCAAAGATGATGAAATATTGTTCCTCCTCTTCCTCACACTTGCAGCTTCTACAGAAGTCGTTGTGAGCGACGCCCAAGTGTGCTGAATGCCTGCTGATGAAGCAGTGACCCTTTAGGGCCCCAACCAGAAGTGAGATGTTTTCTCTACTTTGGCGCAAAAGACCTAAAAGAGGGCCATGTGATTCTAGCTACAGCGCAAACCGGAAGGTTATTCCATCGTTCCGTAGCCAGGCGCCAGGTTTCATTTCTTGTGATGAGCTTGTATCCCTATCACGCTCTTCTCTGGGAGGAGCTGAATGGTAGTACCCTGTCTTGCCAGTTTGTCGGCTGTCTTGTTACCCTCAATGACACGTTGTCTAGGTACCCAGATGAGGGGGATACGAAGATGCTGAGCGATCGCATTTATGGATCTACGGCATATCGTGAGCGTCCTGGCGTTATTGGTGTACTAGGCAAGAGCCTGCTTGACTATCTGAGTAAATGTATATGTTCCCTTCTTCAATCATGAGTGTATTTGGCGGCCTCCTGAATGGTTACCAATTCTGCTTGGTACACACTGCAATTTCCATATTTAGGTCGGTGGCGAAAACTCTCCCTCCTACTTTGTCATATTTGCTTTCTACAAATACCAAAATCGGGTTTCGACAGCGAGAGAGAGAGAGAGAATTGCCTCTCTTTTTGATCTCTCTCTTTTGTTATTGTTCAACTCAAATTTTTGTCAGCTGAAGCACCACACAGCAATGTATAAGTAGTCCTCTTAGGGATGAAGATAAAAAGTGTGCAATAGCTGAATGTGCTAGCGCGCCATTCTATAAGATGTTCTTTTAGGTCTTTGGCATGATATTCGCTCGTTTGATCGGTTGTTTTGGGGTCGTAAGCGTAGATCCAAGTCTCATATCCAGCTATGATGCATTTCACTACGTCCTGATAGACACGACGGTATTTTTCAAAATTTAGAAAATTTTAGAGTTTTTGTAACCATTCGAGATTGGACTCTTCTCAAGCACAATTCGTCACTCAAAATGGCCTACACCGATCCAAGTGATATGCCCAAACTATCAGCGATGTCTCTAATAGTCAATCGACAATTTCCAAGCACCATTTCTTTGACTTACTTGACCCATTAGATACTACATTCTTGTCAACCTTGTTCTCGTTATACCACTTGTAAACTTTCTTTTGAAGACAGAGTCTTCTTTTCAACATTTCTGCAGACGACTGCCATTCCGCAAACAAAATTTAATGCAACTTCTTTGTTCAACACATTAAGACATAGTAAAAATCGTAGAATTCACTTTTAGCACCTCACAAAACGAAGCATTTCTCAAACATTAATGAACATTTCAGTGATGCAAATCGCTCGGAAATAAGGACTGGTTCGTTTCAGTGATTCACAGTGATTCAGTGAATTCCTAGAAAACATTTGATTATCTTTAAAATCCTTATGTAAGTGCTCCATACAAACGTTAAATATCGTAATTAATATTGAAAATCACGTCCCGTATAAGAAATGGGATACTCACACAAATGAATTGGGAAATTTTCAAGGAAGAAATGTAGTCTGGTGACAGGTATATTATGCGGTTGGTGGTGAAGCAGGAGATGTACCAGATCACAAGTTTTAGAATGGTTGACAAATCATCCTTAAAAGCTATATTGATCCGGCATCGCTAAGGATCAATTCGGTCTTTAAGTAGTCTCCCTTCTATGGGATCCATTAGCAAAACTTAATTTAATCTAAATTCGGATAAAACTTATATTAGGGAATCGATTAAAATTCCCAAATTTAAAAGTATCATATCAAAGCGGTGAGACTCGTCAATGAAATGAACCGAACCGAACAGTTTTCGCCAGTTCGGTTTGCGTTCGGTTTGCAGTTTATCTGCTGAAATTGCGGTTAGGTTACAGTTTGGTCGGTTCAGTTCAGAACTGGATTGCATCCCTGGAATATTTTGACATGCAATTTTGCACAGCTGTCACCAACAGTGTTACAAAGTTGCAGAGGTTTTCTATTGAATATGGCCAGAGATGCAGTAAAATAATAGTCGCCGCCTCCCAACCCCTTCCCTTTCCCATTCCATATTCCTCCTCCGAAGCCCCAAAATGTGAGGAATCCGCTTATAACCTTCTCCAAATTACCATTGCTGACTGCCTTAAGATACGCCAAATCTCTGAAGGGTGTATATTACTTGAAATAAGATTGTTCTTCAAACTTAATCCTTAAATATTTAAATCTTAAGCTTGTCCAGTTTTAAAATAAATATATTTAATTTTACTTCCATTTGCCAAATAACAGGCGTTGAAATTAATTTCTTGAGCACTTTGAGGCTGGCTGGCTGTCTGCTGCTGATTTTCATTTCGTGTTCATTGAACCGTTTGCCAATGTGCCGGCCGGGCTTATTCAGTGTGTGTCTCCCCGTAGCATAATTTCAACGATTAAGCACGGTTTGATCTGCTGGCTCAGTCTATTTCTGTCTCTGTGGTTACTGCACGCGCCCGGACTTCTGTGTCCTTGTCGGTCCACTTTGTCACAGAGACAGAGCCCATATATAGTGATAGGTAGGTAGTCGCATCCTTGATGCGCACACGCTTCATTTGCGTGCTTAGTTAGGAAATCAAGCGTATGCTTCAGGACATCGAGCAGTCACAACTTAAAATGCAAGGTGCATGCTCGACTAGAGGACTTTGTCCTCCATCTCCGTCTCCGCCTCCGCCTGCGCGTGCCAACTTCAGTTGCAGTGCGTAGCTGTGGCTGTGGCTGCTGGGTGCCAAGTGGCGGAGCATTGGGGAGCGGAAGCCAGTTGTCGTTAGTTGTCGTTAGCCCGGTTCAAGGATGGATTGTGGCGTTGAAAAATGAATATAAAGTTCATTCATTGATTTTGCAACTCAGAAACTGCACTTTACTTCACAACACGACACAAAACTAAAGTTAATTAATTACGCGGCAACGGTACAGCGGAAAGTTTCGTGCAACTTTTTATGGCCCTTTTATGACCTCCATTAAATCAGACAAAAACAGAACTCAAACTTTGGCCAAATAAACAGCTTGCGCTACATTTAACTAACTTCAAATCTCAGCAATTAAGTGGACACAAATTTCGCGCCAAGGAGTGACACAAATGGGAAAAACGCGCGGTCGTTGCAAAGTTGTGTGGACCGGAGTAAAAATGTAATCATCGGGCTCAACATTATAATTAACCGCAGAATGCAGTTAGGCCGCCGCCGGCCAGAAATCGTGCACCAAGTCGGGACCTGGGGGGGTGGGGGCAGTGTGTTGTCAACCACTACCCCCCCGAAACCCCGATACCCCGCTTTTCCTTCGCCGTCGCCATTAAAACTTTTACGACAAGTAGGCGAAAAAATTACTTAATTAAAATGATTGACTAACAGAAAAGTTTGTGCGAAATCATTTTGCCTTTTTTTTCTGCGTTTTGCTTCGTCGTCGTAACTAGCTAGGAATACTTTTCCGGAACAATAGTTCGCTTTCCGTGGCTAGTGGCTGTCCGGCTACCCTCTTTCGCTCCCTCTGCGGGCATTTATTGTTTGTCTTGGGCCAGCGGGCTATGAAATTTGTAGGAAGCTGCACGGACATAACAGATCTGGCGGCTAAGCTTAGATACGACCACGATGGCATCTTGTTGTTCATCTAACAAATTAGCGAACGCCTCAAGCGATGTTGTGCGTTTTTTTTTTCCCCACTTCACTTCCTTTTTGGTTTTTTTTTTTTTTTTGGTGCGGCCCGAGAAACTTTGAAGTGTTAATGAATTGTGCGGAGTGGGAAGTGAGGAGGAGGGAGGGAGGATGGGGTATGCGAGTTGCGGTGTAAATGACCGTTGGTTTTTGTGGTTAATTTTTGTTGTAATTGAAATTATGATTTAATTTAATTTGTGGCGATTGCAGTGTTAAGTGGGCATGAAAAGGGATTTTATGCGAAAACAAAATGCAAAAATGCACGGAAAAGCAAGAAGTGTAAATAGTATCAAGGTATTTTGCTTAGTTTTGGACTTATTAACTAATTGGTTAACTGATTAATTCTTGCTTTTTCGTTTCGCTGCAGAATACAAGGCAAACAAGTTGATCTATTTTCAGTTTATTGAAGGGGTGGTGGTAATTATGAAAAACTGTCTAGTAAACGCTTTTTAAGGGGGTTTTATGAGAAACCTACACTTTAAGTTTGGCTCTCTTTGATATTATTGTAAAATGCTATATCTTAACTTTTAAATAAACTAACCCAAAGTATTATGCAATTTTTTTTAAGCGAAGATATACCATTTTGGAGATATGTGCTAGAAATGACAACATTTTGTACTGCCCATAAGTATGCAATGGATGTGGAGCGTCACACCTTATCAAGCCAAGTGTGACCGTACAGCATTCCTGGCTAAAATACCACAACGCACATCATACACACTACGTCGGGGTCACCAATGAACAGATGAATAGGTCTCTTATGTTTATTTGCTATATTTATTTTAACTTTAACTTTACAAGATGAACAAGCGTACGTTGGCAGCAGAGAACTGCAACGAGCTGTCACGAGTAAGCTCGATCACCCGTGCTACAAATGAAACACAAGTAAAGTCAACGCTCGAAGTCCGCTGAGTTTATTCAAGGAGTATAAACAAAAGAAAAAATGCAAAAGCACTCGTGTATTTACGAATCATTGTATACGCGAGCTCGTGTATTTGCAAGTACAAATTCCCGCGTTGACTCGTAGCTTCGGCCTCAAGTCGCCGCGAGCTGTTGTTGCCGAAATCAAAGATCTACTGCAGGCTGTGGGCGATCACAGATCGTACACGCGTAACACAACTTTAAGCAAACAAGTAAGCAAAAACAACAACTTGTAAGAGCAAAACAGATAGCCTTACATTAAACATTATAAAATTCAAACCTTCAAGTTTTTGCTGGCTCGAGGTCTCGCTTGCACATAACTTCAAAACAGGAACACACCACAAAGGAGGTTAGTTGACCGTACAGCTGTTTCATTGGCATCTCTGCCAAATCATCATAATATTGTAAAGCCATTTGGGGACACACACACACATACAAAGGCCACAGGCAGCGCTTTTTCGTTGTGCCAGTTTTTGCTGTTAAGTCGCATTGGAGTTCCCAAGCGATTATGGCATTGCAGGCATGAGGAGGTAGCTACTGGCTGACAGTGGATCAGGCAAACATCGCTAATGATTTGGCAGAGATATCAATGAAACAGCTGTACGGTCAACTAGTCTTTTTGGTGGTGTGGTGTGTTCCTGTTTTGAAGCTATGTGCAAGCATTACGTGATTTCGATCATACACATATTATAAAATTCTTAAGTCAACACTCCTGTTTAAAAAACACTTGCCTTAGAAATGGTCAATTGGACCCGTTCATTAGGTCAAGCATTTCCCTTCTCTCTAGAGACCATTTTCCAAAGCGAAGTACACGGCTCTCACCTAGTATTGGACATCGCGCTATGATATGTGTTACATCTTCTCTTTCATCCATGTTGCGTAAGTACATCGACTTTCCGTCATTCTATGTGTCATTTATATACCAGTCTTAGCAATTCAGCTCCTGCACGAAAATAATTTCCTTCACATAGTTTGTATTCTAGTCGTTTGTCACACTGCCTAGCCTGCCGCACGAACTCTGTTCTGTTGCAGTTCCATTTGCCATGTCTTCCAAGTTCTGCTGTCATTTGCATATGTATAAACTTATGTTGTGATCTCCTGCCATAATTTTCCATTCAACTATGATTCTTGGAAGCCTTGACGAATCCATCAACATAGCTTTGCTTATATACTTAAAGTGCAGCTGTGGAGTATATTGGAACAGTGTATGTAGGCCCGTTTCAATGTATATGGCATTGTTCGGAGTGTTTAGCGGCAGTTTAAAGATCTTTTTAATGTAGAAACGAAGCAATCTCTCAACATGCTCGAACGTGCTAAATCCCCAGACTAATTGTTCCCTGGATGTGGCTAGAAACAGTTTATATTTGGTGCTGTTGTTGACTTTCTTCTTCCCAAGGAGATGTTTCCAGGTGCTATTAATAGCGACTTTGGCGTCTGTCAATTTCAGTGTCAAATGTTTCTTAAAAGATATATGGGAACACGCCTAGGTATTTGTACTCATTTTCTGTTTCTAGCAGCACCCCTTTTAGTGTAGATTCATCCGCTCTGGCTCTTCGATTTCTTTCATCCTTTACCATCATCATTTTCGATTTCTCGATATTTATCCGAAGATTTCACTTCTGATTGTACCTACTGAGAGCTTGAATCATTTGATGCATCACCTGTGGGTTTTCCGCCAAGTCATTGGCATACATGAGAACCTTGATGCATTGAGATCAAAATTCTACATCTCCGGGAATATTCACAACAATATCATCGACATACAGTGCAACGATTAGTGGACTTAACCCTGCTTTACGCCTGAGTTCGTTTCGAACCATTCAGATAGTTGGATTCCATCCCATACAGTGGTTTTATGCAGCCTCTAAAGGCGTTCTATTATGGCAATGGATTTGGTAGGTACTCCAGCATTACTTAGCTTTAGATAAAGACTGCACCTGTCTATTGTATCGAATGCAGCTTTAAAGTCAACAAAAAAAGTAAACATTTTACTCTTTTCGCCCAGGAACTGTTTGGCTATTGACGTCAATGTGTGTGGTATTTTGTCCAGCGATGGTGTGCGGTCACACTTGTATTGTAAAAGGTATATCTTTGCTTAAAAAAATCGTAAAATTGTTTGGGATAAGTTTTTTTAAAGTTAAGTAGTTTTACTATACAATGATTAATTGAAAGGTTCAATTAAAAAGATGAATTTCGCACAAAACGAGACCAAAAAGGGTAAAAAAACGCATTTTAAGTAACTTTAAGCTCAGAAATTCAGACGTGATGCACCATTTCCGAAAACAGATTCGTGGTCAGCATACAAAATCCATCTCGTATCTCCACAATGCCTTCTATAAACTTAACCGTGTTGCCCAGCGCTATTTTCGAACTAACACAAGCATGACAAGCACTTACAAGCATGAACTTGTAGTTCCTGTAGGTTTTGGTTAAATATTACAAAATCAGTTGAATATTTCTTAATTATTCTTTAAAGCGCCGCAAAGTATGCACTGATTAAATCAATTTTAATTTAATTTTACCACTACCAACTCTCTCTGTGCCATATCGTTTAGTCACATCATGAGCAATTATGCCAATAAAAAAGCGCCAAGCCAAACTGCAAATGGAATGCACGTGTGCCACCCTCTCAACGCGCAAAAACAAAGAAAATTCGCCAAATGAACATTTTAATTGCCAGAGCGAACAGTCACTAACTTCTATGACAACGTGAATTGCTTTCGGTATGGAGGATTAGGCGGCCAGTTGAACTTTTGCAGTGTGCCGTGTGCCTTAACTAGTCACATTACGAGCATATGTGTGAATTTTCTAATTAAAAATTTGGTGCTCATTTCCGTTGTAAGTTGAAGGCATTTGAACAACATTTAAATTAAATGCTTTTTATATGCCAGAAGGGACCCAAACACACTCACGCACCCTCATACTCCTGTGCGCTCCATTAAGAGTCTGGCATAGTTTCCTTGGAGTTAAGTGCCCCGAAACTGCTTCGAATCAAATATGTAATTGGTTTGTGGCTGCTGCACAGTTTCCAACTTCAACTAAGACTTTACTGCCCCTTCGTTTCAGCCTCTTTTCTGGGGCATCTATTATGCATTTGTGTTTGTGTGTGTGTGTGTGTGTGTGTGTGTATTTGCAACACTTGGCAGGCTCTTAGGCGCTCTAATTAATTGTTAATTGCTCATTTGAACGGATTATTAGTCTTGTAGCGATTTGTAATCACGCCTAAAAACACATAATTGCAATGAATTATTAAATTGTGCATATTACACATAATCACACTTGAATTGTTCGACGCGTCTTATGCATATTTGGCCATTTGAAAATGTGAGCAATAATCCACAAATTTAGCCCTTGGATTTAAGACGAAAGTGTTGAATTAAATATAATACTCAATAAGTATTAAGCAGAAAATGCTGATGGCAAAAATTTAATTTGATATGTTTAAGTGAACCACTGAGTATGCAAGTTTGGACGACAGACACATCATACTAAAGTGTAAAACAAATAAGATAATAAATCTAAAAAAATCTTCATGGAAAGTAATGTTTTATGATTTTGGTCCAGAATCGTTTTTAGAATCAATCTACACCCAGAGAAAAAATAGAGAATTTCTTAATTTAATCAAGAATGTTTGATACAAATGAAAATTTATAATCTAATAAAGAATTTCGTAGTAAATGCATGAAGATTGGAGTCTAAGTGTAATTTTCCAACTTTTTAAAAAAGGAGACAATGCAGTTTGCGCCTTGACCTTATTTGGACATTAACAGTGTGTCTTTAGACCTGGTAAATCCACCACAACGATAAGGTCAAGGTTCTTTGAATCCCTGTCTACCTTTGGTATACCCGCAAAGTACGTTCGACTTTGCATGATGACGTTGAGCACTCAAAGCTCTGTCGAAATATTAAAGAACCTTTTCGAAACGTTTGATACCAAAAGAGGTTTTAGGCAGGGTGATACCTTATCGTCTGACTTCAAGGACAAGACGAAGTACATAGTTTCCACGAACGAGAAATCTACGCGTCTTGGACAATTTGTTACAATGGGTGCGTACAGCTTTAAGGTTGTAGAGGATTTTGTCTACCTCGGGACGATGATCGCCGGCGACAACAACATCACCCTGGAAATCCGAAGAAGAAGACCTCTTGCAAGCCGATGCTACTAAGACTCAGTAGGGAGTTCCTAGAGCAGAGCCTTCTCTCGAAGAACGAAAATAGCGCTATACAAGTCGCTCATCATCCCAGTCCTGCACTACGGATAAACAGCATAGACATTGACTGCAGTCGATGAGGCGGCGGTTGGCGTGTTCGAGCGAAAAATTCTTAGGTGGATTAAGGGAACTTTAAAAGTTGTCGATGGATTCCGCCTTCGAATGAATCACGAAATGTACGCTGGAAATTACATGTAACCCGGATGGATGAAGCAGCTCCAGTAAAAAAGGCGTACAAAGAGAAGGAGGAAAAGTCAGGAGGGGTCGCCCACCACTAAGATGGGATGATCAAGTGCGGCAAGACAATTTCAACCTTGGTGTGAACAACTGGTGCCAGCTCGCACAATGCAGAAGCGAGTGGAGGGCATTCATAGCAGTGGCCGAGACCGTCAAGCGGTTGTGAAGCAACTATCGGGCCAATAAAGAAGAAGAGAAAGATTTCTGTCAGAGCTGCTTTCCCCATTAAGTTTCACTTGAACCGAAATGGATAACACAATTACTTTTCGGTTCAATAGTTATCATGACATTAACTGGGATAACTGGGATGCAAACCGGTACTGAACCGTATTCATGCCCGTAAACCAAACCGCAAGCCGAACCACCAAATGTTTGAAATTGTTGAATTGAACCGAAAACCGCAAAAGAAAACAGTTCAGTTTGTGGCAAAAATGTCTGTAATTTTAGGAAATTGTATAACAAACTAACTAAATAAAAACCCGTGCATCGTTTTTTGAACTAAATCTTAAAGCAATTTGTCAATTACAGTCGGGTGTCAGTGTTTCAACAATACCCGACTTTGCCCATTTCCTACAATTATCGTCACTTTTTTCACTTTTTCATGCATTCTTTCCTTGAAAGTTTCAGATTGAATTTCCTGAACTCAGAACATTTTTCAGTTGGTATTGTTTCTCCAACTTACTTTTGCATCCCAGTACTCCAAGATAGTCCTGAATCGGCGTAGGCATATCCGACTTTATAGTTGTCCTATTAAGGCTCGAATACTGAGAGTGAACAACGGAACCGAACAGCGTTTTGGATTCATTTCAAAAACTATGCTGAAAACCGAACTGGTGGTTTACAAACTCCATGAACTACTGAACAGAATCAGTCGTTATTCCTGATCAGTTTGCAACACTGCATTATAAAGAGGGTCTAATAATATTGAATGAAAAATTTTCGCGGTTTTTCCATTTCATAATACAAAAGATTGGCTAATCCAGATTCTTTTTTTAAAGCTTACGATTTAACCAAATACGAAAACTAAGTGAAAGCTTTACAGTCTAGTTCAGGCATACGACAGAGCACTTACCAATACTCACCAAGAAAAGCAACAATACCAATAATGAAATTGTTGTTGGTCAGTTTGCTTGCGCGCGCAAACACCAATCAAAGAAGAGAACAAAACCGGTTTTTGTTCTACGCGACGCACACACAGGAAATCGTTTGCATGTGTGCCGTATTGTATACGTCGCGCCCTGCATGCATACGATCATTGATTTCCTATCTTCGTTGCAATTAGAGCATACGGCTGGGCATCGCTGGTCTAGTTGTTGCACTCAGAACTTAATACCGTACGGGTACAATGTTTAAGTTCATTTCGGTTCCAAGCAAATCAGTTCTGGGATACCGCTTCACAAAAAAAATTCCAAATATAGGTTTCGGTTCCGGTTCTGGTTCCGAGTTTTGATTGGTTATTTTCGGTATACGATTCCAGTTTGATTCCCTGGGTACAATATTATATCCTACCGATCCTTTATCATAACTTTTACTCAAATTGACACTAAAAAGTTTCACAATGATGCCTAAAATCCATAAGTGATAGGTTTGAAAGGGTTTAAAATTGATTTAAAATCACTTTTCTTATTTTGTCTTTATAATATTTATGGTAACTTCATTTAGATGGGTTAGATTTTTATCACATAACTAATTGTTGCAGTTGCTCAAGTTTTTCCAGTTAGTTCTTCCCAAAACTGAATACTCCTTCAACCGTTTAAATCAACAACAATAGCAAGTGCAAGAGGAGTGTACCACAAAAAACTTTAATAAACTTTGCGGTCAGCGTTTCCTTCGGCCTCGGCTGCGCGCATAAAACATAATAAAAGCAAATGCAGAAAACCAGAGAGGCAGACAGAAAAAATTAATTTTCCACAAACTAAAGTCGTATAGAATTTATGTTTTGCCTGCATTAAAAAAAAAAAACAAAACAAAACGCAAAGGAAAAACAAAAGCACAACAAGCAACACAATTCAATTCATTGGCTGCAAAGATGGAGACATGGACATGGACATGGTCAACAGTGCAGCAGTCTCCCCCTGACCAGAGGACAAACTTTGTGTAAAAAGATATAAGGAAAAAAAAAACAGAAAGCAATTCTTCGAGGTTGCGTAGAGCATGCGAGAGCAAAGGATGAGGGCAAGGATAGGGGAACTGCAGCTAACCGCAGGCATTCAATTCAACTAGAAAATACAACTTTGCCTTGCTGTTGTTGTTGTTGTTGTTCTTGTTGATGCTGTGCTGCGTTTTTATTAGCCTCAGTCCCCCCCCTCCGAAACAATGCAAAAAAGCCTGGACTACTCTGCGTATAAATAATGAAAACAGAGCAAAAGCAACAGAAGGCAACATCCTTTGCGTAAATGTCTGCGGCTTTCAGCGCGCCAAGAAGCATTAACGCGGAGAGAAAAATAAATACAAATGCAAAAAAAAAAATAAAAATAAAATAGAGGAAAACTCTCGCAAAAACCGCATTTAAAGTTCCCAAGCAATTGGAGCAGAACAAAACTTTTTACTTCCATGCCGCTGTCAGTGGGTTAAGTGCACATGCAGAAATTTCCAAATGAATTTAATCATCAATCAGCGTTTGGTTTCATTTTTTTTTTGTGTGTTGTTTTTTATTAATTAAATTAAAGTTTAACAAAGCACAAAGCCTTTGTCAATGTGGTTCAAGTATTTTCTTACCTCAACAGAAATTTCATTTGCCATGCATTTCTGCACTGTTGTGGAATTTGAAGCTATGTTTGGTGCTGTGGTGAGACTTGAATTTTCCTCAACAAAGTTTTACGTAAAGAACATACGTACGTACTCAATTACTCACCCTGCCCATTAACAACTTACCTATGCATAGTCCAAGGCCCGTTTGACAGTTGGTGTCAACTTCACAAAGTGAAGAACGAGCGGTTGTTACACAGTTTTGACGGAAAAAAATACGAGGGTCGTTTATTACAAACTTGACAAACTTGATTTAAGAATCTTTTACTTAGCTCTCCCTGGAATCGGACTATGAACCAAACTTTTTTTATATATGAACTGCTCAACCTGTTGCTTAAACTGTCTTTCCAAGCTATTTCTATTAGGAGTTCCTTGAGGTAGAACCTGGAACAAATGTTTTTACATTTTAACAATTCACATTGTCCAAATTGAAATGAAAGAAAGAGAAACTAACAATTTTTAATACAAATTGTTGAACATCTTTATAAACGAATCTGTGTCTAAAAGAGCTGTCGGTGAAGTGAGTAGAGTCAACGGTAAAGTTTCAGTCGCTGTAATGTTATTTGTAAGTCAGCAGAGAAAAGTTATCCATTGAGGGGCAACTTCTCTGCTAACATTGCCGATCCCTGGTCGAAAACAGGAGACCTCCTCAACTTGCTAAGTCACTATCAACCGCGCAAACAAATCAAAGCAATTTAGAGGAGTTGTCTGACCGTTTTTAACTCTGTACCAAAGGTACATAGAGTATAGTAAGTTTATGCAAAAGCATGTAACAGGGAGAAGGAATCGTTTCCGACCCTATAAAGTAAATATATTCATGATCAGCATCAACAGCCGAGTCTGTACCTACAGATCTCAGAGATGGTAAGAGATAGAGGATTGACATGTATGGGACATATACTTCTAATACTTGCAGACAGATCAAGTTTATTTTCAATTATCGCCAAGCCCCCACCCGCCCCCGCAATTTGGAAAAAACGTTATATCTCCCACAGTTTTGTAGATAGAAGGTTTGTACCTTCTAAAGATATTTAGTAATCAAGATTATATATCAATTTGCTGAAGGAATGATAAAGATAAGTTGAACGATAATCAAGTTATGACCAAAAGTCTGTTCCAGTGGTTACAGTAGTGGCGCCATCTACTGGTCAGCGCTATTTCTGCAGCGTACAGAGTATATTATAGTCTAGGCTATAGGCTTCCCCGACTTTTTTCGTTTAAAAACCAATAAGTTCTCAGTTGCCAGTAACAACTTCTCTGCTCACACTGCCGAGCCATGCTCTACAACTGGAGACCTCCTCTACTTGCTACATCGATAGCAGCAGAGCAAAGCACATTAGAGAAGCTTTCTGCCCGTTTTCTAAACACGAATAAGTTCTTAGTTGCCAAAGTCAGCTTCTCTGCTCACTTTGCCGATCCCTGGTCTAAGAATGTTCTTAGTTGCCAAAGTCAGCTTTTCTGCTCACTTTGCCGATCCTTGGTCTAAGAATGGGAGACTTCCTATATACTTTTGAAAGCCTTCTGTCCGTTTTCTGTATACGAATATTTTCTCAGTTGCCAGTGGCAACTTCTCTGCTCACATGGCCGATTCCTAGTCTCCAACTGGACACCTCCTCTACTTGCTGCGTCGACAGCAGCCGAGCACACGAATCTAATCAATTTAGAGCAGCTTTCTGCCCGTTTTCTGAATACGAATATTTTCTCAGTTGTCAGTGGCAACTTCTCTGCTCACTTTGCCGATCCCTGGTCGAAGACTGTTGACCTCCTCCATTTGCTTTTTTGAAAGCTTTCTATCCGTTTTCTGTATACTGAAAATTTTCTCAGTTGCCAGTGGCAACTTCTCTGCTCACATGACCGAACCCTGGTATAAAACTGACAGTTGCCTCTACTTGCTGCGGCGGCAGTAGCTGAGGAAAAAAATTTACTGAATACGAATATTTTCCAGGTGTCAGTGGCAACTTCGCTGCTCTAATTGCCTGGACTCCTGGACTCAAACAATATTTTCAAAGAAAACCCCGTTTACCAAGTTGGTTCTACGAATTCTATCCAAGTCTTCAACCAACTCTCCACATCAATGTCACAGGTCAGGCTCACGTCAGTGCTTGTCCTTGCGCACACACACACACATACAAACACACTCAACTCTGCGGCTGCCTGTCGATGCCGCCGCGCGTGTCCTTGTGCTGTCGCATGTGCAGTATGTCCTTGCCCGCAAACGAGTTATAACTTAAGCTCACCTTCCTACCCCTCGAATTCTCGTGGCAATTTATTTTTCGCTTTGATGCTCGACTGCTCCACGAGTTGACGACGGCGACGACGTTATTCTCTCGATGTAATTAGCGAAGTTTACTATGTTTTTTTTCCCAGCGTTACGCAGGATTACAAATTGCGAGAACTGTGAGTGAATTTACTTTCATTAGCGTTTGATTAAGGCTGGCAGTGGCAACTACAGCTATAAATATTCAGGGCGCAGAGGTAAGTCCGGGTGTGTGTGTGTGTGTGTGTGCGCTTCCTGGCTCAGAGTGGAAAATTGTATGTCAATTGAAATGCCCAGAAATCACTGTTTAAATTTGCATGCATTTGCAAGGCCAACGAGACAAAGGACCAAAACGGAAGCAGGTCAACGGGGATAACAATATGCTACAGCCTCGGACTCGGAGTCGGATTCGGATTCGGATTCGGGAGAAACGGTAACGCTTAACGCGCTGCAGCAGTGGGGCATGCATAAAACATAAGGATAACGAACGGGCAACCGTGCTGCACACATAAACACACAAAGACACACACACACACACAAAGGACACGGCCCGAGTATTGTATAATTAAAATTGCATTCAAATGCAAATGCGTTAGGCCAACACAGATTAGAACCCTTCCATTTCCCTGGGCTGGCCCCGAAATGTCCTGAAGATGATCTTCTGCACTGGACAGCAATCCTATTAGTTCTGCTTAGGCAACACATTAGTGCCAAAGGATTTTGCCGAGTCCTGCCTAATTTGCAGTTCAGTGCAATCAAAACAATACGCTTCCTGTGTGTGAGCCCATGGAGAGCATCCTGCGCAAGGGCTTGGCATATTTGCGCATGAATTATCACATTCCCCGTCCTGAATGAAATTTATTTGCAAAAATTCCAGCGATTCCTTGTGGAAATGAAATATCGTCGAAGTGCGTTAGCATATTGAATATTTTTTATGCGAACAGCTTAAGCCTGGCCAGAAAGGATATGCAAAATATGTGTGGGAAAAGTTGAACATATTTGGAGTTGATTGCATTTTCGCACCTCCCTGAATGAAGTAGGATTAAAGCAAGTCGCTGCCAGCCTGCTGGGTGTTTATCCTAACTGCATAAGCACGTGCGTCTGGGCAACAGGTAGAGGGAGCCAGTTGACACAGAGTCCGCAGGTGGCAGGTCGCGTGTCGCTTGACGGTGAAAGAGAACGTCAAATGCGGGTCGCTATATACACACACACATGCATACATATGTTTGTATGTACTTTGGGCACACGTGCCCGGAACGGAAAGCCTGCAGCTTGACTGCCTGGCTTAGGTCTAATTGAAATGCAATGCTGGGCACAGCAAAAATGTGGGCTAACCATGTGTTAACTTCACTTTTCAACTACTAAATATTAGGGGTACTCTTGGCAAATACAAAACCAAATAAAAAACTGCAGACGGTCAGCTTGAATTGCTGGCGCTGAGTGTCACGTAGCCAAGTCTCACCTGTTACCAACAGACACTTTCCTGAAGCATCGGTTATCTATGGATGGAGTAGGCATCTGCTGTAGAGTGCTATCTAAGCTAGCGTCTTTGTTCGCGTTCCGTTTCCGTTTTTCAGAGATCTCTGCAAGACCAAGGAACAAATCATTTCTTATCGTTTAATATTCTATTCTGTTTAATCTGTTTATCTAAACCAAATCCATACATACATTCTAAGCACCGAGGGAGCAGACAAGTGTGCAATCAACGGATCAGCGATATAGTGCAAGACATTCTGACAAAAGTACTGCTTAGATTTAGAGCTAGGTTGAAACGACATAGGAACATTGCATTTGACAACTCCCCATTTCCTTTGATCAAGATACACGCCCAAATGTCCATCCAAACTTTTTCACTTTAGCAAGAACAGGATAAGGTCTATGATAGAAGTCTTATGGCCATCAGGATGCTTGTAACTCATAACTACTTCTGACGTAGCTGTGGAAATGAGAAGACCATACACTTCTTAGGGACCTGAAAAAATCATTCATGAGTGAGTCTCTTCTTGCCCATCTTCTATACAATAATGTAGATGTAGTACACGTTCAGGAGGAATCTAAGTACTATCGCCCTACGACCTAACTCTTAAATCGGGATATAGTACTGGCCTGGCAAACTGGAGACTTTTCTACTCAGACCACAGATACATATCTGATTCCACATTGATTTTGACCGAGACACAGCTGGCAGCATAAACTGGGCAAGTTTAAAAAGGAAAGGAAATATAAGCATCCATAGAACCCCTAGCTAAGACGCTACTCGATGCGAACCATGTATTATGGCCACTCTCAAGAGCGAAAAGAAAAACCAGACCACTATGGTGAAATGGAGAGCTGCCGTTTCATCTATAAGAAGTATAAAAATCTGCTGAAAGCTCCATGTGAAACTTTAGCAAGACTTTGGTCACTACTATCTGAGCTAAAGAGTATCTCTAAAGACAGCCTCGATGAGTTATACGTGTACATAGGCAGAAGGCAATGAGTAATCTCTGACAACAGAAACTTTATGCCTTCTCTTTAGACTAATTTGCCATGCAACACAGAACCTCTTCTATTTGATAAACAGTAACTCTGCATGAGACAAAGCTGTCAATGTTTGTGGTGTATGCCATTTCCAAAAAAATAGGTACATTTTTGTTCGATATACTCGATTTTATTTATCTATTAATCTAATATTGCAGATACTCTGAAAGATAACAGTATGTCATTAACGAGTGGTTAATTTCGAATGCAACTTCGGCAACTATATACATACATAGCCAGCAATTTACATTGTCATTCTCGCTCAAGCTAAAACTTCATCATCCGGGAAATTACAGACTTAGAATATATTCAATGCCTGTTTATAGCGTGGAATTGCCGTAAACGTGTCCGGCGTCTGTTTAGCATCTAACATTGCAGTCAATATCGAACATAAACTCATGAAGCCTGAGTACTCTTAGACTAGTCTGATCTACATCTACCAGAGCAAGATAGCACAACTGCTGCTGAAATCACCTTACTAATTGTAATAAAGTGATGCCGTCATTTATTCTAGATCGAAATGCACTATCTTGAGCCATCTAAAGAAAAAATTCTTACAAAGGTGGAATTTTGCACCGAGACAAAAAAGAATACTGTTCGCACATTTGAAGTCGAAATTTTGATTAATGGTTGCGACATTCCTGCTGTGGTTGAGGCATCTATGACAATATTAAACGTAAATATTAGAAGGATTTTATATGCCTGTAAAAGCGATGCAACTAATTGCATTCATGACTGTCTGGCAACATATTTTGGAAATTGTCGGTTGGAAAATTCTGAATGCAACAGATCGCAGAAATCGCAGTAGATCACAAGAAGGCTGAAAGAGCTACACTGTTGTACCGTGATTGTGTGGAGAATGGCTTCTCTTAAGCAATGTATCTGTAATTTTGGAAACTGTTGTCAAGGTGCGTTACAAACTCCAAGCAACTTGTGAAAACGTTGATGACACCAGCTGCGGCATGTCTTTGCCTATACAGCGACGTAAAAGCCGACCCCACATGGAACGCTTTTTACAATGCCGTCTTCTTTTTGGTCCCGGATCATCCATTTCGTCTTCAGCCAAAACCGCAACCATTAATGTTAATGCGTTTATTTGATTGTTATCCATTTTCACACAAATAAGTCTTACTTTTTTAACGAATTAAGGAACATGAACGAGTTTAAGGAACATGAACCGAAGGCAATGAGAAATCCCTTAAGCTGCCTTTACACTTATCATATATCTCTAAAGCAGAGATGGGCGCGTCGCGAAGTTCCAATGCACACGAGGCAGCGCGCTGCCTACTTGCACTTTAAATACTTGCAAAATTTAGCCTTTTTTTATGTAATTTGACAGGTTCAATTTGATAAGAGTTTCTCTTTAGAGAACTTTTGACAACCGACTATTTAGAGATCTATGACAAGTGTAAAGGCAGCATGACAACAGTAACTATATACCGAGATTTTAACCCTTTTATCATTCTACGCCGAAGTCCATATGCACACCAGCAGCTATCATGACCGACTGGTGGCCCACTCCCCGTGATCTGGCGACAAACAGGCTCAGAAGACATCTTAGCCGACGACATCCCTGTGATCTTTGGGTCCATGGAAGGTGTTCCTCGAGCCGCCTCATTAATTTGAAATAAGTGCCCCTTGGCACCATCCCCTACCATTCTGTGCACGCTGCTGGTTCCCCAGCAAGATGACAAGATCTGTGCTGCGTGTTAAGTTGCTATCCCAGGAATTTGCCGTGCTGTCTAAGGGCCGATTTATCTTCTTCCATATAGCTGCTATGTGTCAGATAAGCTCACAATTAACTCTATTTGTAAGTTTATGAGAAATATAGCTCTATGTAGAAGATGAGAAATCTGCCCTTAGTCCTGTATTATTTATACTTCTTGTTAACTGCTTATAAACAGATTAAGTTCTATGAATCAAATATTTAAGCTCACTTTATAGTTTTTAAACACCAGAAACTGGCTAATAAGGAAGTGCGTCTTCTTTGAGAGGATGAAATCGATTGGGCTGGATGGAATATTTTCTGAAAATAGCTACACAGAGAACAAAAATATGCAAAATCCATACGAAAATGTAGGATTCCTACATGTTTTAACCGGGATTTTCAACCCATTACTTATGTGTAGCTTTTCTACATGCTGCGTTTAGTTTTCTCATTTCAACATGTAGCATGTAGCTTTTCTGCAGCTAGCCAGCGACTGAACGGCTTTTTGCTCTCTTCTTCTCAGCTTCGGCATGCGCTCGGCTCGTATATGTGTAAATTGCGAATTGTCTTCGCCCCCCAGGGGTTACTGGTGACCATCGCTGCATTAGACAGCTACGAACACACACACAAACAAAAATCGGGTTTCTCTTTATACCCGTTACTCGTAGAGTAAAAGGGTCTACTAAAGTCGTGCAAATGTATGTAACAGGCAGAAGGAATCATTTCCGACCATATAAAGTATATATATTCTTGATCAGCATCAACAGCCGAGTCGATATAGCCATGTCCGTCTGTCCGTCTGTCCGTCTGTCTGTATGAACACCTAGATCTCAGAGACTAGAAGAGCTAGAGCAACCAAATTTGAAATGTAGACTCCTATTGTCTGCACGCAGATCAAGTT
This sequence comes from Lordiphosa magnipectinata, assembly GCA_037044535.1. Taxonomy (NCBI): domain Eukaryota; kingdom Metazoa; phylum Arthropoda; class Insecta; order Diptera; family Drosophilidae; genus Lordiphosa; species Lordiphosa magnipectinata. The sequence goes on along the minus strand of JBAMBO010002262.1, from coordinate 813,006 downwards.
TATTTTCAATTTTTGCCACGCCCCCTCACGCCCCCGCAATTTGGAAAAAACGTCATATCTCCTACAGTTTTGATGATAGATGGTTCGTACTTTCTAGAGATATCTAGTACTCAAAATTATTTATCGATTTGCTGAAGGAATGATAAAGATCGGATGAAACGATACTCAAGTTATGAGCAAAAAACGATCAGTTAACACCCACCACCCACCCCACTCATAACCTAAGCATTGCGTTCAGCAGCAATCTTAGTGAGAGAGAGAGAGAGAGAGAGAGAGAGACGAGTTAAAAAATGTTGCATACTTTTCGGCTGACCCACCTCAGGCATACAGGAAGGCTATTAAACATTTGTTTCCATGAGTAACGGGTATATCGAAGTCGGTTAGAGCCGACTTTAACTTACGCTCTCGTTTTATAATGTCCACGCGGCCGCACTTCTGCTTTAGAGGAAGGAGAAATTTAGTGAAGAGGGAGGTTTCGGGCAAAAAAGAAGTTCTTAGAGGTGTCGAGTTGGATAATGTGGTTTACGGGCAAATTTTAATGAAGTTAGACGACCAGTTTGCATTGTAAGATTGTGTGTGCCTGGTTCTTAGGGTGCGTTCACATATACTAGCAGTTTGCTAGTGTTTTTTTATGTCAGTTATCTGGCAGTCTGTTCACATTGACTAGAAAATATGGGAAAATTGACGGATTTCCATGCACATATATGGCAACAGTCAACTGGCTTTGACTCGGGCAGCTGTTCACACATGAATGGAAGCAACTGGCACCTAAAAATATGTCAATTTGCCAGTGTGTGTAAACGCGCACCCTTATATTTATGAGCAAATCTAACTTATATGACCTCTAGGCAACAAAATTTTGCTGGTTTGAATAGCATTAAGTTCTTTAAAGCCGTAACATTGTAACAAAATTATACATAATCAATAAAAACTAATAGGGTAGATAATGACAACAGTATTTTTCGCTTCAAATCAGCGATGGCCCCGCCTGGACCGAACGCATTTCGCTATTTACAGCAACACAAGCCGAACGCATGCCGAGCCTTGTGCCAAGAGAGCAAAAAGCTTTTACGTAGCTGACCAGTGGTCGATAAAGCAAGTCAAAACTGGCTTACGTCGCTTTATTTAAGCACTTTTAACCTCGCTCTTCTTGACAAACCCTGCTTTAAATGCACTTCCAATATAACTAAAGCCACAATATCGTAAGCAATAACTACTACCACATTTTCAATATCGTAATCAGCAAACAACACTCAATGGAGGTAAGGTTTCTCAAAACAATTGAATCATAATGCTATTTGAGTGACAAATCCAATTTGATGATACTTTGGCACCACATTAATGAACTGCAAATATTTACCAAAGCTCGACAATTCATCCGTCCCACCCCCACACCCATCTCTTGCGCTCTCTCACTGTCTCCGAGGGCACGTGGCTGGCGTTTCAATATTTGCTAGATGTAAATTCAAGTCAACTCTTCTCAGTTGGCAATCGAGCGCAACAAATCGCAGCTCAACTGCATAACACACTTTGCATATTAATGCCCACACAGAGAAAGGACAAACAGTCAGTGAGGAAAGCGACAGACATCAAGTGCAGAACTCAATTTTTAGTTTATTGGCTTTTCTTCTTCAATAATAATGCACATTTCGATTCCCCTGCGGCTGTTGCGAACGTGCATTTTGTACGATCCTTTGACCAGCGTCGTCGCGAAGTGTTTTAAAATTAACCATTTGTGCGAAATTTACTTTGCGAATGTTTGAACAAATTATCCATTTCGTGGCTACCTCAAATTGACCGTTATCGTAGGTGCCACTATAGCTGTAATAGCCCGACTCGAAAGGTGGCATCAAAAGGCCCAGCTCAAAGAGCGGCATTCGTTTGAATGAACCGGCTTCTTGTATTAAGTACAGATTCTCTGTAATCAGACTAAGTATTGAGTTCCTCTCGTTAGACAACGCATAAAGAAAGGCCACAGTCACATAATCCAAGCTTTGACGATTCTGATGTAAGACTTGAAACTCCAATGAGAATTTCTGCGAGCCTATAGAATGCTCCGCTTGATCCGCGTGACCCCACTTAAAAGAGGCCTCAACAAGGAAATACTTGCCATTTAGCTCGCCTCCACTCAGATGGGGCGGATTGTTCCAGGTGATGTGTAAGACAGCAGTACTACCATTATTCTCCAGAAACATGGCCAGAGGCACTTCATCATAGCCGGTCCAGCAGAGTACAGGCTTCTTAGTTAGCGTTAGCACACGATTACGCTCTATTTTGATGGGCGATCCTTGACATTTTCTTGTGGTAAAGTAGTTGTTCATATGTTGAAATATGATGGTACCTGCTCCTACATTGATCATCATTATCAGGGCCAAAAAGCAGCAGATCATCAACATGATTAGCATTGATTCCGTTGGGACATCATACCAATAACGATCACCCCATTCTTCAATATGTTCGAGCAGTTTAGCTGAAATTTAAACAGAAAGTAATTAGTTTCGTTTTTCTATTATTTAGACCAGTGTTCGGCAATGTAGGCAGAGAAGTTGAGAGAGCTTTTTTAAAGCTGCTATTTTAGGCTGTTTTGATTGAATTACCCAATAATCTTTGGTATTTACATCCAAATCAATTTCCGGAGTAATTGATTCTTGTCTAAATGGAATATTCAAGCAGCTTCCCTACTGGCAAATGCAATCAATTGCATAACCAACCAATAATTACTCAAGAGGCTATCTGTCAATTTGAGTCAATCCTAAACCTGGTTTCACTTTGATTAACCAAGTGCAAGAGATTAATGCATCCTTGCTATGCAGTTAAAGGACCTCAAATATTGAATTGATGGCAAATGGCAGGCACTTGACCAAAACTCTGCAGTGTCCGAGCACAAAATTGTTAATTACCAATTGATGACCGAACACAGGCGATAGGCAGAGGCGCTTTGTTAGCCCAAAGTGAGCCATTTAGAGACCCCCCAAACAGGTCATGAATGTGAGTTTGCTTTTGTTTAGGCCATGCTGAAACAGCATGAAAAGCGCTGAGCCATAAAACAGATAGGCCCAGAACAGCCAGCAAGTTTATGGCTGGACAACGTACGAGCGCACACACATCAGCTTATATAAATACCAAGGCTAGCAGTGACCTGGAGCCAGGCTGCTGCATCCTGGCTGTTAAAGTTCTTGGTTTTCGGTTTTTGGGTTTCAGGTCTCGGCGCGTGCTTCATAAAATAGTCATAATGCTGCATGTTTTTATGAAATATGAAGTGGCCAAAAAGTTTCTGGCCAGGCTTAGCCTCACTCCACTCTCATTTATGGCATATTTGGTCCTAGGCTAAAGCTAAAGCTAAAATGTAAATATTTTGCCATGTAATTATTTGTGTACAGGACAACAAGAATTTTCTGCTGCATGTGCGTGTGCTGGTTTGTGTTTGCGTTGTGTGCAGACTTAAATGTATTACCGAGCCCATTAAAAGTTGTAAAGTCGCCTGGGACAGGAAAACCAAAAAAGTGAAATTGCATGGGGATTTGGCCTTGGGCGGCATGAAATAATCAGTTAACATGTGCACATAGAGTTTTTGGCAAAGGCTTTAAGTATTATTTTAGGAATTATTTAAGAAAAGGATTAGGTGAAGCTGCTCCGTTTGTGGGTCAGCTTACAGCGTAATTCGAAAGATTCAGGATTTAGAATGCTCAAATGCTTAATTCTACTGCCAAACCTTTCTTTTTTGAAAATACCAAGTGAGTTTAACTTATAAAATATGTGTTCCACTTTTTCTGTATCAAAGATAGAAGAAATTAAAGCAGAGCCTTCTTCGGTCCATGGACAACACAGTCGTTCGCTGCCATCGCTGTTAAGAGCTAACTGACTTTAACCCCATAGCAGGTCCAGTTTAGTTGAGCACTCATAAGATGTATGTCAAAGAACAAAATGCATGAACGGGAAGGCGGAGCATCATCATCTCTGCCCAATCATCAGCGGTCTTTGCCTAACCTACTGCCCGCCAGCCAATATTTTGCAAATGTTCGTCATTATACGATTATATTACATTTTTGCCCAGAGTAATACTCATTTCCGAACCCATAAACTAGTCGAACATGCATATAGCGAATCTCAAGGGGACCAAAAACAACTTATTTATAAAGAAAATTCGTAATATAGAGAAACTATAGAGAAACGATTTCATTATATAGAGAACTTCGTTGTACGGAAGTTCGTAATAGAGATGTTCGACTGTATATATATTCTTGATCAGGGCGACGTGCTAAGTCGACTTAGCTTTGTCCGCCCGTCAAACTAGTTTCTCAGATTAAAAGCTAGCGAGCTGAAACTTTGCACAGAGTCTTCTCTTTAATGCACGCTGTTAATATGTCGTTACCGACCGGATCGGTTGACTCCAACTTATAGCTGCCATTGGAAGCATCGGTCGAAAAATGGGTCTTAGTGAGAAAATCTTTTCGGTTTCAATGTTAGCGTCCCCAAACTCGGCCATTACTAATATTACAAGCTTTTACACAGATTTGCAAATTTTGGCCAAAACCGGATGACTATATCTTATAGCTGCCATAGGACCGATCGGTCGCAAAATGGGTCTTAGTGAGAAAAACTTTTTTGTTTTCCATTTTATCGTTCTTAAAATCGCTGACTTTTATTTCTATATGCTTTGAAACAGATTTGCAGAATTTGGTCAAAATCGGATGACTATATCTTATAGCTGCCATAAGAACAATCGGTCGGAAAATGGGTCTTAGTGAGAAAAACTTTTTTGTTTTCATTGTTAGTGTCCCCAAACTCGGCTAATACTAATATTACAAACTTTCGAACAGATTTGCAAGATTTGTTCAAAATCGGATGACTATATCTTATAGCTGCCATAGGAACAATCGGTCGTAAAATGGGTCTTAGTGAGAAAACCTTTTTTGTTTTCCATTTTTTCGTTCTAAAACTCGCTGACTTTTATTTCTATATGCTTTGAAACCGATTTGCAGAATTTGGTCAAAATCGGAAGACTATATCTTATAGCTGCCATAAGAACAATCGGTCGGAAAATGGGTCTTAGTGAGAAAAACTTTTTTGTTTTCATTGTTAGTGTCCCCAAACTCGGCTAATACTAATATTACAAACTTTCGAACAGATTTGCAAGATTTGTTCAAAATCGGATGACTATATCTTATAGCTGCCATAGGAACAATCGGTCGTAAAATGGGTCTTAGTGAGAAAAACTTTTTTGTTTTCCATTTTTTCGTTCTTAAACTCGCTGACTTTTATTTCCATATGATTTGAAACAGACTTGTAGAATTTGGTCAAAATCGGAAGACTATATCTTATAGCTGCCATAAGAACAATCAGTCGGAAAATGGGTCTGAGTGAGGAAAACTTTTTTGTTTTCATTGTTAGTGTCCCCAAACTCGGCCAATACTAATATTACAAACTTTCGAACAGATTTGCAAGATTTGGTAAAAATCGGATGACTATATCTTACAGCTGCCATAGGACCGAACGGTTGGAAAATGGGTTTTAGTAAGAAAACCTTTTTATACCCGTTACTCGTAGAGTAAAAGGGGATACTAAAGTCGTGCAAATGTATGTAACAGCCAGAAGGAATCATTTCCGACCATATAAAGTATATATATTCTTGATCAGCATCAACAGCCGATTCGATATAGCCATGTCCGTCTGTCCGTCTGTCCGTCTGTCTGTATGAACACCTAGATCTCAGAGACTAGAAGAGCTAGAGCAACCAAATTTGAAATGTAGACTCCTATTGTCTGCACGCAGATCAAGTTTATTTTCAATTTTTGCCACGCCCCCTCACGCCCCCGCAATTTGGAAAAAACGTCATATCTCCTACAGTTTTGATGATAGATGGTTCGTACTTTCTAGAGATATCTAGTACTCAAAATTATTTATCGATTTGCTGAAAGAATGATAAAGATCGGATGAACGATACTCAAGTTATGAGCAAAAAACGGTCAATTAACACCCACCACCCACCCCACCCATAACCTAAGCATTGCGTTCAGCAGCAATCTTAGTGAGAGAGAGAGAGAGAGAGAGAGAGAGACTTAGAGAGCGCACTGCGTTGTGCGTTGTGTGTTAACTGGCCGTTTGACTTGTGACCAAATTCGAGCTGCGACATTAAGGGTGCAGAGTATGTAATAGTCGGGCTTGACCGACGTTTTCAAAAGTTTTGTTGTCTGATCTGTTTATCGTGATGAATTTGGAGTCATTTATGTTGGATTTAGTAATTGACAAATGTCTATTAATATCTGGCGGATAATAAATAGCCGAGTTAAAAAATGTTGCATACTTTTCGGCTGACCCACCTCAGGCATACAGGAAGGCTAATAAACATTTGTTTCCATGAGTAACGGGTATATCGAAGTCGGTTAGAGCCGACTTTAACTTACGCTCTCGTTTGTTTTTAATTTTATCGTTCTTAAACTTGGTGGTTGTTAATTTGGTATGCTTTTAAACAGACTCGCGAAATTTGGTTAGTAAAAAACATATTTTTCCATTTTAATCCTAAAAATTTCGGCACAGTCGAACTTAGCTTGGCCTTCTCGTTCATACAGACAGATTTTCCATCTGTTGGTGATCAAGAATATATATATGAAATGCTCTTTTTGCAGCTCAAACTTAGTAACGGGTTTAAAAACTATCCTCCAAAGAAACTAACCAGCTTCATTTTAAAATTTGTGATTAAGAAAAACCAATTTTGAAGCTTGTTTGTTGCGGTTTCTGGGGCCCAAGTTCATGCACATGAGAACACGGCGAGCGACAGCGTTTTTGCGATTGACAGGCTTGTGGCTAACGCTGCTCGGTGGGAGCAGCTACTCTTGCTGTGAGGTGGTTACTGTGGGTTACAGTCAATATTAACTGCTGTGCAGTAATTAAATTGAAACCAAACCCAGACACACACGCACACACACACACAGACACCTATACTAAAAGGAACTTGCTAAAGTGGGGGGGGATGAGGAAATTATTACCTGCCAGTGTAAGTTTTATTTATGGCTACCAAAGCAAGTCATAAACAGAGGCCGACACGCACATATAGCCTGGGGTTAAAATTTGGGTGGCTGTTGTGCTGGTACAGCGATAACTTCCGACTGCAAACTCCTCCTCGTACCCAGCAAAAGCGTTGACATAAGCACAACTTAATATTGAATTTATTGTGCAAATTATTTTGCACTTGCCACAAAAATTCTTGGCCAAGTTTTATCGCCAACTTTTTGTCAGGCAACCAGGTAATAAGTTTTGCAGTGTTTTATCAAATGTGCAGTGGACTTACCTTTAATTTTCCCCAATGCAACCATTTCAGTATTCATGCTGGTAGTTTTGTAGATAATTTTTGGGAGCAGCAAGTAGAAATTGAAATTGAAATATATTCCTTTTTAAATTTGAACTCAGAATGTTACACAAAATGCTGTGAAGTGTCATTTCATTTCATGCCTTTTACCGGGTGTTTTGTTTTGCACCCCTTTGCCTGTCCCTTTTCGTTTCGTTTTGGTAATGGAATTACCCGGCCAAGAGATGTTATTAATGCCTTTTGAGTTTGCCGCCCACTCAAATGAAATGTCTACAAATTGCTTGTTTACTCGAAATTATGCAAATTCCTGAAATGGGCGAAATGAGACTGACACGGGCTCAGATTTGTCTGCGGATTTATGCAGTTTGCATTTTGGCGGAAATTGAAAAGAAATTATTATTTTGATAACTTGTATTTGCATTTTGCTGTGTGGACAAGGAAGAGCTTTGCCTTGGGCACAGTTGCTGCTAAAGTTTTCCCTCTTCTTTTTTTTTTTGTTGGCCAAAAGTCAAAGCAGTAAATGGAGAAGGGGGGAGGGCATTAAATTTATTTTCCAGTTTTTGGTTCGGACTTGGTTGATAACTGAGATGGATGTCAGTTCGCTTTATTTTTTTGGCTTTTGTAGAGGTTTGTTATTAAAAAACTTTCTGCTAGAGCGTCGCATGTTTTCCGGAAGAAGGAAAGAAAAAAAAAAATAAACCACACACAAAAACTTTTAAAATTAAAAGGATTAGTAGTAGTAGTTGTTGTTTGTATGCCAAGGCAAAGAAGTTTGCAGTCTACTTAATGCTAAGGTAAATTTTTGCACTCAAAAATTTGTGTGTTTACTGCAAAGTTTTTTGATTGAAACTTTTGATGAATTGCCGGTGGGGGCACCCTCAAATGATTTGGGCAAATATTAATGCTGCGGTGAAACGGCCAAAAGCAACTGCTATTGCCGAATTATAGGTATGAATTTTTATCATTTGGACGTGTTGAAAATATTTCAGTTTGTTTTTATAATCCAACTAAGAATAATTTTTATACCTGTAATTGAATTGGGGGTGTAAAAGTGCTCAACACTTGGGTTCAGGTGTCAATCGCCCTTCATCTCTCGCTCCTTTTACAGGTTGCACTCAATTTGAGTTTTTGCAGTTTTATGATTTGACACATTAGGTTGGTCCCCCCGCAAGCGTACTGTTTTCCGGCAAGCTTCAAAGGCACATTTAAGACCCATTATCATTAGAAGAGGACACTTTACTTTGCTTTTGCATGAAATCTGCCATAAGCTCCACTTTTGCCGTTGCTGCCTTTGCTGGCATCCCTTGCTGGGCAGGACATTTGCATGATTTTTGCAGCAGTAATAAACGAAGCTGGCAAGAAAAAAAACGTTGCAAAAAGAAATGAATGAAAAGACTAGAAAGGACCATGTCGATACTTAATGTCAGTCACGTAGCATGGACACTTTGCGTGCATTGACATGACCAGTTCGCTGGAGTTGCAGGAGTCCCATTCGTGTCCGTGTCCCAGCATAAGGGTCAGTTAGTTGGCATGCGAAATGGTTTATTCTCTTTCCCTTTACCTTTGGCCAAGCGCCATTGATTTGCAACGAAATGAAGGAAAAGGAGAAAAACTAAAGCTTATGAAATGGCTATCATGGTTATCACTTCTCCTTCGCTCCCATTAGTAATTCGATAAGCCAGCACCAAATGAGTCGATACACATTTAATAGTTCTTTCTTCCCAAGCAGCAAAAAGCCAACTTCTTCAAACTTTTTACCCAAAACTTTTGCGCTCTGATAAACAACAACAGCAAAACGGAAGCTGAAGCTGATGCTGCAGATGAAGTCAAAGCCAAAGTGTTGACACTCGCACACACACTTTCAAGTTTGGACAGCTCAAATGTATTGTATACAAATGCACTTTCCTCCACTTGCGCTTCTTAGTCCTTGGCCCGAAATTGTTAAGTTTTGCTTTTCAGTTTTTGAACTTGGAAACGGCAAACGTGCAAAAAGTTTTTACTTTTTACTGGCACAAAGAAAATCTGTGCAAAGTTATGACTCGGTATTATTAGAAATTGAATTAGATTTCTGTCGCATGCAGTTTTCGAGAGGGCAATCATCAGGCAAGCAGTAAGCTGCACATGACGCTATGGCTGTGATTGAGCTGAAGGAATACTAGAATTAGAATCAAAATGAAATGGCTGCATAAGCACGATCAAGCGATCGATGTTAATGTGTGATTTTTACAAATTGGTTCTGGCTGCAGCCGGAAGCCTGAGTTCGCTATGGAACATCAAATAAAAAAGATATTGTTAAATACAATTAGAGTTTTAGATGACAACCCATATTTTATTAGAAAATGTCTGTTTATATTGAATAAAATCGGTTGCTTTTATATTAACTGTACAAATATCGGACAAGGTTGCAACCAACTTCAATTTGATGCCTCATCATTAGGCTTTTATTTTCGGTATGTGTCGTTTCGCTGAAGTGTAAACAACATAGTTTTTGTGTGCTCCAAATTAGTCAACTTTTATGCCAACAAAACACAATTTGCGGGAAAGTTTACTTTTCTACTTTCATTTGAAGAATATTGTAGCTGAGCCATCAAATGTGTCCGGCCATACTCCAAAATCGACGCCAAAGCCGAATATTCACGGGGGCAAGGTCATGCTTTGTACGCCAATTAGGCGTGGTTTACTCTGAGCTGCTACAACCGCTTGAAATTATTACAGCGCAACTCTACCGCACTCACTTGATGCGTTAGAGCCGAGCATTGAAGCAAAACCGGACAGAATACGAACAAAGGCAGGACAAGGTAATCTTGCAACATGACAACGCTCTGTCACATATTGCGCACCCGCCGTATAGATCAGACATTACCCCTTCCGACTACTATTTGTTTGATGTCGCAAGCCCTTTAGGATCAGCACTTTTGCTCATTTGAAGAACTCCAAATCGCATCAAAAGACGCATCGTTTTTCCGAGTTTGCATTCGAAAATTGCCAGAAAGAACAATGTTTCAAAACATGAATTATAACAAATTTCCCAAAGATTCAAAGTTCCCCTTGACTTTGTTTCTGAAATGAACTATTTATGAACTTTTACTCATAGCTCACAAAATTAGTGATTCATTGAATTATACCTCATGATATATCATGCATATGATCTGCTTAAAATGATTCAGCTCAGATCAGCTCAACAAAGCAACTAGATCAATCATGCTCAGCTCATATAGCTCATAGGGTTCGTAGCACAAACAAAGTTAGCTTTGAGTTCTCGTTTTTAATTTAACTTCAGCACATTTATTGGCAACAATGTGGCGTCAGCTGCTCAAAGCAAAATTAGGTCCCTAGCCTATTTACATAGATTCCACAAACGTGCAGTAGTTAAGCGTTACATTACTTCGGCGAACATTCAATATGTGAAGTGGGGCGAAATCGTCAAAAACATATACCGATTTTAATGATCGCTGATTTGATGGATTCGTCATCGCCTCGAATAGCAGAATAACTATTAATAACTTTTATTTAAATGGTCCAAAGACCGGGAAATTTGTAAATTTTGCATATAAGTTTGCAATATTAAGAAGATTGGATAAATATCTATTGTAGACGGGTAAATGCGAAATGAAAATCAATCGGTGCAAAGAAAATCATAATGAGCTTAGACTCAAAAGGCAAGATAAGATTGCCCTCAGTATTCCGACAGGGCTCTACACGGGCCACAGCAGAGTGCGGAGCCACATTTATAGGTTGAGAATAACAAACACCCAACTTTGCAGATATTGTGAAGAGAAGGAGGAATCCTCTGAGCATATACTAGCTCTAGCGACTCGCAGACTCAGCACATTTGGGAAACACATTCTACACCCAAACCATATCAATAACCTGTCCTTTGTACAGGAAATAGGGCTGGTAGGAGAGTTGTAAACTCAGTAGGGGGGCACAATAGACCAGGATTGGTCACGGTGCGCTATTTCCCCATCAACAAATAAAAATAAAAAAAGCTGTCTGTCTTTCTTAAAGACTTTCGCCTCCGATTTTTCAATGAAGACCCTACTGGGTTATTATGTCTCGTGTATCATGTACATGATCTCAGTATGAAGGCAACCTTAGGCTGCTGATTGAAACATGAGACATGATAGTCTATTAGTCCTGCGTTTTGTTATGTCTTAAAGTTGAATAGCTTGTCAAATTTATATTAGGATCATGATGAAATGCAAACCTACTAGATTATCATATCTCATGTATCTATCATTGTGAAGGCAGCCTAACTCGAATCTCCTCCAAAGTGATCCGGCTTCAATTTGTAAGCCCTTTTTTACTGGAGCATCTTCATCCATCCGGGTAACCATCCATCCTATTCAGCGCAGCCGCTGTTGCTTTATACGCTTGACCAGACTGGTGTCCCCATAGAGCTCGTATGGGGTCTGCGACTTATTCGAATGAGGAATCCATTGCCAACTTTTAAAGGTTCCTATATCCTGCAAAGAATTCTTCGCTCAAAATGCGTCAATCGACTCCTCATCCGCTGCTGTCAATGTCCATGCTTCTGCGCCGTATTGCAGGACTGGGAAGATTTGATTTACTTGAACCTTTCTTTCAAAAGTTGAAGCCATTATATAGTATAGCTGCCATTGGATCCATTTTTATTTGCAATGGAGAATCTGTTTGCTTTTTAGTAATTCTGACAAATTGATTGCATTTCGTTTCTATTTGAACTAAACTAAAGCTCCATCCAACTCAATCAATGATGGATCCATAGCTACTTATTGAACTTTAGTATTTATGATGGCTACATCTTGTAATTCTTGTAATTTTACTAAATTTGCTGCATTAAAAACATCTCAATTCGTTTCACCTTTAAAAAGATAAGCTTAAGAACAAACAAATGAATAAGAAAATCAAATTTGTAATATTTTGTTAATTAATTTTAATTATTTATTGGCAGTTTTGGTATTCATATTTCCATTTCATTTTTGCAGCATCATTTCTCCATGATTAACCCGTGAATATGCCCTGAGCGTTGTCTGTCTGTATCAGAATTGTGCCTTGTGCTAAACAAAATATATAAAAATAATTCAATTAAACAACTTTAATCTACGCAATAAACAAATAAACACTTACGTTCTGGCGCCGCTTGGGTCACAGCCACAATCATGGCGAGTATGAAACCACAGATCTTGAGGAATTGCATCTTGTTGTTTAGTCTTGGCTGGAGCGAAGCTATCTGTTGATTTGCTTGGAGAAGACAATGCCTTTTATAGCTGAGAAAGTGCAAGCGGGGCTTTGCCCTCGTCTGTATTCTTATCACACTGAGTGAAAAACCCATAGACAACGAAAACAATCAAAAAGATTTCGTTGAACGTTATGGGAAATCCAACACAAAATCTGGTTTGCTCTAGTTGGGGGGGCTCCAAATTAATTTCCAATAAACGACTTAAAGTTTTTGCCGCTTGTCAGTTGGCAAATTGGCCACGAAATACGCTTTGATATAGTCCGAGTTCAGGCACCAGAAGCATAAATCGACAAATTCCTGACTGCTGCAGTCCTCCCCGGATACTAACCCACTTCACAGAAAATTCCTTTTGATGAAAATCAAAAGGTTTAGCTACCAGAGCTTTCAGACGCTTAGGAAATTGGCTGCCAGTGGGTATTTGCATCTACTCCAACTCATTCCGCAGCTCCTCCACTATGTCGCCTTTAGTCATTTGAACCAGTTAACCAGGCGGCCAGACGAACAGACTACCAGACGGGGGCAGACGAGGCAGCCAGGCAACCGGCAACTTCTATTACAATTTATTTCAGGCGTAAAACCAGCGAAGGAAATATTTGCGGTAAAAGTTTAAAATAATTGTTGATGTAACCAAGCATATAGCTAGCAAGCGGGACGAGTTGAGTGGCGGAAGAGTATAAAACAATGAAGTAGAAATTGGCAGTAGAATACAGTGGGATCAGTGTATACCAAAAGTGAAAGAACTATTTTCAATTGTATAATAAATCAAATTTAACTAAAATATTCAAGGTTTATAAATATCTTAAGGGTACTCGAAAGCGAAGGTGTTTCTTTTTTCAGAAGACTTCAACATGAATATGTCATAGGATAATTTTACGGTAACTGCATACGACAAAGTGGCGCTAAAGCAATGTTGGTTACATTTTGAATATATGAGAATGTGTGAGTGAAACATATTCGAAAACCTCGCACAAGAGTAAGCGATACAAAAAGACAGAGTGAGACTAATAGAGGCAAACATTCAAACAAAGCGCTTAGATTTCGTAGAGGTTATAATAAAATTGTACCCAAAATAATAATTTTTACTAATTTTGCCCGAAAATTTAATAAAATTTTACAAAACAAACAATTTTTTTGAGAAATTTAAGTTTTAAATTAACAAGTTTCGCCTTTAGCCCAATAAAATTCCACAACGAGATGTTTGAGAGAAGCTCGGCTTTGCCCCTTTGGGCTGTAAAGACAAATATTTGTTTATCTGGTCGGCCTGATTATAAAATTGGATTGATTTGATTTGTCATTCACACCCACACAAGTCAAACATATGCCGAAACTTGTGCCAAGAGAGCAAACAGCTTTATAGTCGCTGGCCAGCGGTCGATGAATTAGGTCAGCGTTGCTTTATTTTCACTTTTTGGCCTCGCTCTTGTTGACAAACCCTGTTCTATAACAAAGTAAGTAAAATTTGGCTCAATTCATGGACGTTGTCAGTTTTACAAAAAGGGGAGCCATAAACTTCTCCTATCCTGTCCCCCATGGCAACGCCATTGACACAGCAGCTGTTTTTATTGGGACTTGGGAATTCGATAGCATATCTATCGGAACTCTAGCCTTTTAGCGGGAAAAAGCTAAATGTTGTGAAAGTGATTTGACCATCCGTCGCGGATGTTCACCTATGAGGAAATACCCAGAAAGAATGAGATTATTTATACCCTTGCTCCACTGGCAAACATTCAAGCACATTCTTGAAAACTGAAAGTTTACTTGTTCCACTGACGAATGTTGTTTACGGTCCCACTAAACAAAGAACAGCTGATTAAATTACTATGTCTGCAATTGTAAATTAAAGTTCGCTAAGCAGCATGCTCGCCTGGTAGTCCCCCCACGATATTGCTAGTTTTCGGGTTTCATACTTAAGAAATATTTTTGCATATTAACATTCTATCAAAAAGAATGGAACTCTTGCTGCTTGCCTTGGCCACAACTCATAGGCGCAGTCGGTTTTCAATAAAAGGGTTCCGTACTATTCTTCCCCTATGCTAAGCCCTCTTCCACTGAGCTAAAACCATCTTCCACCATATCAACGCCATTGACAGAGCAGCTGTTCCTATTGGTGACACTTGGGGAAAAATCTATATGCTGTGAAAATGAATAGATCATCCGTGGCAGTGCGGATGATCTAGCGAATGAAGTTTTAGCTCTTATGAGGAAATACACAGAAATAATGAGTTCATTTAAATCATCCAGCGTTTGACCTCTAGAATGTGCCAGTGGAACAAGGCAATTGATCATACAGAGAATGACCATTTAAATGTGCCAGAGGAACAAGGCTATAAAACGTTTGATGTTGAGTCAGCAGAATTAAAAGTAAGTAGAAACTTTAGTACCGATACTCATTACCGCTATTGTTTATCACTTAAGTAATCCGGAACATATCTGTTCCTCTTTTAAAATCTTCGAGCTTCTTAAAATTGCTTAAAGTTGTTCTTTAAATCTTATATTTTATATTCTTTGAATCCTATAAGATCTAATGCTGACTTGCAAGCATCTAAGATTTCAACTAGGCAACAAGGTCCAGTATATTGAAGGGTTGGTGGTAATTCTAGATCATTTTCGTGTGCTGAGCACGAATCTGTTTTCAGAAATGGTCCATCACGTCGATCTCGTCATCTTTGTAGTAAAATGAGCTTAAAATTGCAAAAACTGGTTTTTTGAATTCTTAAAGCTCAAATTACTTAAAATCTCGACGTGATGGACCATTTCTAAAAACATCTAGAATCGCCACTAACCCTTCAATATACTGTAAGAAGTTTAAGTTTGTTGCCTTGTGTTATTAAAATTGACAGAAGCAGACATTTCCCGCACTTTAAAAGAGCTTTGGGAATGGTCCTAAAGTACCTTATAAGCTAAAGCAGAGAATTATTGTGAAAAATGTCAACAAGTTCTAGAAATATTAATAGCAGCGCTGGCATGAGGAAGCAGCTGCTGGCTGGCAGTAGGCAGGCAAAGACCGATGAAGATTTCATAAGCAAGAAACAGCTGTAAGGTCAACCAGCCTCCTTTGTGGTGTGTTCCTGTGTTAAAATTATCTGCAAGCATAACGTGACCTCGAGCCGTCAAAAACTTGAAAGCATTAAAATAGAATGTGAAAAAAATTTCTAAAATTCTGTAGGATAAATCCGTTCAAACTTGAATTGGGTCTCGAATTGTCAAAAATCTTCCCTATTAGGCTTGACCGCTTGGCTTGAACGTTAATGATAAGTTAATCAGACTTATTTCATACCAATTTATTTAATTCCAATTCAAATCAGAATAAATTAATTTTAATTTACATATATTTTCAAGTACTTAGTCCCACGGTGCGTGCAGTTGTAGCGACACAAGCAGGACCAGCAGGACCAACAGCAGCAGTGGTAGTGTAGCTGTGGAACCAAATAGTTTTCTGCTTGGCTAAAAATTGTTGAAAGTTTTGCCATTTTCGCAGAGTACATATAAATATGGACGCGGTTGTTGTTATTGTGGTGGTGGGTCCGGGAGTGCTGTCCGGGGGGCGGTTTTACAAGTCAAACAATTAAACCCAGTCTTAACCATTTCTACTACAATCTAAGAGTAGTTAAATTTACACTGACATTTGACTAGGCTCATTAGCACTTCGTAAATGGGAAACCTGTTTGCTGTTTGTCATCAAGTAAAATAAATATAAACACACACATACAAAATTTACTTGGAAATCATTAAGAAATTTGTTTTTATTTAAAAATTTTAGCTTTAAAATTCAATCCAATTCTAACCAGTGCGAATGTATTGTCCATTGTCAGTCTGAATCAGCACAGTACCACCTAAAATGAAACAAAGAAACAATTTTCATTATAGAAAACTTACTGCAGTTAAATGCAACAAATTGTAAACTTACCGGGCACGGGCTCAGCATTGGCCAGGGCAGCCAACATGGCGAGGAGTAGAGCGGCAGCTTGGAAGAACTTCATTTTTGGTATTTGATGTTTTTGGATTATGACTTTGTCGTGTACTGATGCCCAATCGCTGATCGAGAGCTCTTTTTATAGCCGCTGCGTTGAGGCGTGCAGTCTGGGAAATTCCTATCGGGGAATTTGCAGGTTAAAAGATCGAACAGCATTTTAATCTCATTAGCGATTATGGCGAATTCTGGACCGGTTGGAACTTCTACGCAATTGTTTGTGAATCTAATTGAATTTGCATATATGTATGGCTGCTAGGTATTTGGAATGGAATATAAACAAAGGTAATGGAAACCTGTTCTAAATCATGAATGGTAGCGGGTTGAATAGAACTGGGACAAGTATCTGTAGTAATGCAATTCAAAATTGCATGTTACACTTCTTGAATATTTACATACACTCTGTGGTTTCTTAGAAATCTCTAGAGATTGGCGTAAATGCGATTTAATTTTGAACTGAACTAAGAAAACTTTATCAGGGTTGTCCAGGAAATCTCTAGAGAATATCGTATAAACGATTGCACTTTGAACTAAACTTTGACTACTTTACTTATGGAACGAAAACAGCATGAAATCTAGTTACCGGCCATATTTGTGCCCCTTTACTTATAAAGTCAAACAACTTATTACGAAAACCTCTAAAGATTTCTGGAACATACCCAAATATGTGAATTGGAAATAACTTTCCTTATCTGATCTAGTAACCCAGCATTAAAGTTTCACTTCACTTTTTAAATTCAAAATGAAAAGGAACCGTTTTTACCCCAATTCCCTGTAGAAGTAATGTAGTCCAATCCATGGAGTTCGAACACTAATACATTCGAAACATTTGATACGATTTCTTATGTGCTCAAATAAAATTTACTTTTGCAGGGTATGGAAATGTGCCAACAGACTGCATCTTCTATTCATAGATTAAGCTGCTTTTCACCTTATTTTCTTTCTGTTAATTTTGCTCATTAATTGGGTTGGCTAAGCAAACCTGTTAATTGCTGATTATTTGAATTGAATTACATTGAATTATATTGCTTGGCGTTTTGATGATTATATTGCAGTACACAAAGAGATTTCCAAGGCATACGTTCTTACCCCAATTAGTCGAATATAGAGACACAAACGAAAATGAGGACGCGTGTATTGTTATATATTTACATTAAGAAGGCCCTTAACATCGTAACGTTTGATGTAAAAATGTACTCTCACAAAACTTGCTTATATTTGAGTAAAATACTTTCAAAACGCAGCTACACTGAGAAAATGTTGAACTTTATGATTTTTGTGTTTTATTTAAATTCTCAGTAAGAAGATAGTGTGGATTAATTTAAAACTTTTGGTAATGCTTTTATAAATATTTAGAATCTTCATTCTGCTTGGCCATCCGGGAGTACAACAAAGTTGTGTGTGTGTATTTATTTCTTCTCGTAAGAACCAATCTCTCTAGTTGCTTTTGCTGAATTGAAGGGATTTCCTTCTCGAACTCCCTAGAGGTTTACTATGTAGTTTCTGCCTATTTACTCTGCTTAAAACTATTGCTTAGTGTGGTAATTTGGTGTTATTTTGTAGTTGCGTGTTACAGTGAAAAAGTAGCTTTATTTCCCCGAGCAAGAGCTTCAGTAGCATAGGTCTCACCATCATGAGTTTCCACCAACAGGATACCGATCGAAAAATTTAACCATAATGTCAAAAATATTCGATTTTTACACATATTAACCCCAAAAAGCTCCCAAAACTTCAATTTTCCCAAACTTTTAGCCTGAAATATTCCAAGAAACTTTGCTGAAAAAAGGTTTTCAAATAAATCAACACTTTTCAATTTAGAGATTATCAAAAAATGTGTTCTTGAAAAGGGCCAGCTTGCTAAAAAAAAACTTTTCAATAAAATGTCGTTTGAACTAGGGATGCCGGACGTTGTATCGATAAATCGAAATGTCGATATTTTTGTTTAAAAAGACGATATATCATTATAGAATTTATTTCTATATAATAATCATATATATAATAAAATATCATCAGATGAGCAAATATGGAGAGTGTCGACATAATCAAAATACGCAGAATGAAATAGAGTTGGAAAAAGTAAGAGCAAGAAAGACTATGGAATGGAACCCGTTGTAAGGAGCCGGTCGGACACCAGGCAGATCAAAAAAAACTTGGAGAAGGACTGTCGGTAGAGAAGCGAAAAGTATCGGGAAAAGTTGGGGAGAACGACATGCTAGCAGAGTTTGTTGGAAGAGAGAAGTGGCTGATGCCTTAAGAGGGAGACCAAAAATTAAGTGTATTAGTGTGTGAAAATACGCGCCGTGAATTTGCTTCGACCTGACAGCATCAAAGGCTAGCCAGCGACTGAAAGGCTTTTTGCTCTCTTCTCCTCAGCTTCGGCATGCGTTCGGTTCGTATATGTGTAAATAACGTAATGTCTTCGCCTCCCAGGGGGTTCTTGTGACCATCGCTGGGCTAGAGCCGGCCAGCCATAGCTATCAGGAGCCGAATTCAGTAGCGTTTTTACGCAAACGTGAGCCGAACTCATGATTGTGAGTAAATTGCAAGTAAAACGGCTGTAGTCTGGAAAAAGCTCTCTTGCTCACCAACACAAGCACACTTTTTTGTCCTCTCCATTTGGCCGGCACAGCTTATGTCCCATACGGAATTGGAACTAGAAGATAAAAATAAATTTTATCCATATTTTTTAGTGTTTTGGAGCTCCGATCTGTAGATTTAGAGATAGAGGTATGCTTGCTATAGAGGAGGCTTAAACTTGCAGGCAGATTAAGTTTGTTTTCAATTCTTGCCACGCCCCCTCCCGCCTCCGCAATTTGGAAAAAACATCATATCTCCCTCAGGTTTGAAGATAGATGGTTTGTACCTTCTAGAGATAGTAATTAGCATTATTTTTCGATTTGCCAAAGCAATGATAGAGATCGTATGAACGATACTCATGCTATGACCAAAAGTCAGTTCTAATCAAAGGTCAGTTTTGAAATGGTTACAGTATCGGCGCCATCTATTTGTCAGTTTTGAAATGGTCACAGTATGGCTATATTGTTTAGCTTGGAAAATCAAGTAGTGGTGCCATCTAATGGTCAAGTTATGACCAAAAGAAAGTTCGCTGCCGCAGCGCTGCCACTGCAGGGACAGTGTATATTACAGTCGGGCTTGACCGACTTTCTTACTTGTTTAAATATCGATAGCATCGATTTTTTTACAACAAAATATCAATATCGAAATTATACTTTTTTAGTGTCGTAAAAATATCGATATATAATATATATTTTTAAGTATTCGGCAACCCTAGTATGAAACCACCATAATAACTCAAAAAAACTATGATGCAGTTTGCTTTCTAAAACCATTCCCAGGCATTTCTTTTTTTTCGACTTGCACAGTGTAATGTGAACAAGTTGTGTGTTATCACAACTTTAATCTCACCAAGGATTCAAAATATAATTAAATCTAATCTTAAATGAGTAGGCATGAAAATGCTTTGAGAACTTTGCCCTACTCATTAGGCTTTAGACTCTAGGTAACCATACCTACCGGTGGCCGAAGTTACTCGCGTTTTTGACACAGACGCGAGTCGAACTTATGAATGTGTGAATCGGTGTGTACAGAAAGCAAGTAAAGAGAAGAAGAAGAGAGCTCGAAAATGTGACTGTGTCTCTCTCTTACACACAGTGATGAATAACTTTGCAAGCATTTGGTGTGAATTGGCGAGTTTGTTCGGAACCCAGGGGCTATGGCTGGTGAACTCTGTGCTAAAGTCTTTCGTGCTCACCAACACAAGCACATTTTTCTGTTCTCTTCATTTGGCCGGCCCTGCTCAAGGGAGTTAGAGAAGCTGGGTGTGTAATTAAAATATTTGCTGATTCAATTTTAAGGCAAATTTTAATATCATCAATGTAAATTTAAGAATATTGGAAAATAAAGAATATTGTTTCAAAAAGGGATATTCAGCCGTGCTCCCTTTTTACTTCCGCAAAACTTTTGCGATTTCATACCGGTTTTTGGACCAAATTTAGATTCAAAATAGCAAGGGCAAAGTAAGTCCAAATATTGTCCTATAAACTGCATATAGTACATATGTATGTGTAAAATTATAAATAGAAAATAAATAAATTTGAAATCTATTCTTCAAAACATATTCCATATGATTCTGCATTGTAGCTCTGACACACAAATTGACATATTAAATGTCTGTTATCAGTATCACTGGGTGACCCTGGGTATTTTTGTTCGTTCGGCAATTCCCCAGCTCGTTGCACTCGTGTATTCAACAGATCTCGTGGCTATATAAAGCGTCCCGCCTCGCTAAGCTCACAACTCACAATACAAAACACATCAGAACAGCATCAACATGAACTGTCTAAAGATTTGCGGCTTCGTTTTGGCACTAATTGCGGCTCTGACTACAGCCGAGGCGGGTATGTAGCATTTTTATAGAATAGAAATTTATTGCGTTATCTTTGTTTAAAACAGGTTTTAATTTATTGTTGTTTTTTTTTTTTAATTTGCATTTATAGCTACCCAAGTGATAAATGCTGGCGGTCACACCATAGTTCAGACAGACAGAGGGCAGTACATTCGCAGAAATTAGATTAAGATGATTAAAAATACAAATTAAATTCAAAATTAAATAATTCACAACAAACAGCTGGCACTTGTTTTATTTTGAAATGCGCGCCCTCTTAACGGTGGGCGCTAGCAGGGTCACACTGTCTAGAACAACTGTGTGTGTGTGTACACACTGGCTGCGATCGCAGCTGATCAGCTGATGCCGCAATTGTAATTTAAATTTCCATCAACAATTCCTAATGGTTTTTGTGTACTCCAGTCAACAATAACACACCAAATCCCACCCAAACAACCGCAAGACTCGACCACAACAAGCCACAATCGTTGGGCAATCATCAACACTGGCGCGTCAGAGCCAGCGCCGGAGCCCAGACAGGACGACCGCATCAGTTGCATTTTCGACAACGCCAACGAACCGCAAACACCACCCGCGCAATGGCAAAAGTCATGACCACTTCTCCGCCTGCGTCCCAGACCCCTCCCCCACCGACTGATGCCGCCGCCGTCAAGACTTTGCACGCTTTGCTACTTGTGCCGGAGGAGATGGAACTGTGCCAACTGGAGTTGATCTATCGGGCGGAGGGTAATGCAAATCTGGTGCTGGCCTTGCCGCAATTTAAAAAAGTTTTACGTTTGCCAAAAATGATAGCAGGGCTGTCCAGCGACGTTTCCGCTGAAGGTTCGTACGAATATGCCACTTTTTATCCCTTTTCCTTTTTTTTTTCTCATCAGGAAATGGTTGCGTGCAAAACTTCAAACACCCAGGCAAACTGCTGCCGCTGCTGCTTCCTCTTTCCCTCGTCAATCCCAGCCAATTTGTGTTTCAGTCTACTCCTCACTTCTATGTATCCCCATCTCCGTGCTTGGCCAGTTGCAATGCATCCCAAATGTGTTTATTTCTTTGATACACATTTCTCTTCCCTTTTCTGTCTTGGTTTTTCTAGCTGGCGACTTGACAATGCCGGATTTTATGGCTTATATCGAGATAATGCGCCGTCTATTAGGAAATGAGTTTGTCTGTGGAGCGGATATTGTTGCCATACCAAAGGAAGACGATAGATTCTGGATAAACGAGCACATACGCGCTCACAGACCGGGTAAGTAAATAGTTGCTGCCACAGTGCGGGCCAATGAAGATGTTCCATGTACCATGTGGTGCTAAATTGAAAGGTTGAGAATGGAATGAACAACAAGGATAATGACTCCAGCAATTGAGGAAAGTCGAAAGGAGAAAGAAAGAGCAGTCTATGAGGAATAACTAGAAAAATGTTAGATGGTAATTAGCGAGGACTTAAGAAACTAAATTAAGGCGTTTTTAGAGCGTTTTTCCGCAAAACGCTTTTGTGAGTTAGTGAAATTTGGGTGTATGCGTCACACGTAGAAGTTTCGGTAGGTCGGCGATAGACATGCCTGGCCCGCAGTGATCAAACACATTTCGCTATTCACACCTACACGAGCCGAACGCACGCCGAGGCTAGTGTTAAGAGAGCAAACAACTTTTCAATCAAAGAAGAAGCTCAAAGTAGCTTTGTGTCACCTTATTTTCGCTCACACACTCACTTTTTGCCTATTCAAAGTCTGAATTGCAGAAGCTTCGTCCGCTTTTTCTTTCACAAAATTCGAAAACATTTTTGATATCGTTTTTGGAGATTTTCAAGTTGGAATAGATGGGGAATGGCTTTAGAACTAGTTCTAAAAACCAAAATTTAAATTTATAGCTTAAATATTCTCTGAAATATGGCTCTGAATCACTTTTGAAACATGTTCGGAACCGATTTAAAACTAGTTAAATGTCTTACTTCATATGATGAAGGTAAAGAATTTCAATTTCATAGCTTAAATAATATCTCAAATATGTCATTGAACTAGTTTGGAACCGTTTCAAACTGTTTAGTGACCCGAAAAATGTGTAACTTCATATTACCAATCTATAGAACAATATTTCTAGTTCATAACCTAAACAATTTCTTAGATATGACTCTGAACTACTTCAGAACACGTCTTAAACTGCGTTCGCACCAGTTCACAGTAGTGGGACATACACTATCAGGCATGTTCCACTTCCACGCCCACTTTTCAAAAGTGGAACTGATTCATGTTCTCGCAACACCAAAACGAAAAAATTTTTCGTTTTGAAAAATAATGCTTGTTATCGGTGGAATGAAAAGTAATTACCAAATTTCGCACTCTTATAGTTGCTAGATGTGCATAAACTGAATTTTCCTTAATTCTGGAATCAATTTAGACATTGTTAGTGAAATTTGATTTGCATTTTGGTCTTTAATTGATTTATAAAAAATTTTGTTGTTTAATGTGTCCAGATTTTGGCAGTGCAAAGGAAAACGAAGAGTGAAACCTAAAACTCAGCCTCTCTCATTTCCGACTGTTCCATTATCGATCGTTTCGCTTGGACTTTTGGTTTCCCTCTTGTGTATCTATTGCAGATCCGGCCAGACATAACTACCACGAGCCGAAGTCTGTCGTGTTTTTAGGCAAACGCGAGCCGAACTCATGATTGTGTGCATCGGTGAACATTGAATTGCAAGTAAAACGGCTGTAGTCTGGAGAGAGCTCTCTGGCTCACCAACACAAGCACACTTTTTTTCCTCTCCATTTGGCCGGCACTGATCTATTGCCATTCTCACTTGGACCGGTGGTTTGCAAAAAGTAAAAATAGATCAATTTCATAAGGAAGACGAAACTGAAGCGGAATTGCGTTCGATTTAGTCTTCAAAAAGTAGTGGAACTGAGAACATGCCTGTATGACTCTTTACTGATCAGCATGAGCATATTTTGGGAAATTCATGAAGATTGTGGTGTACGGATCATGGCTGGACTAATGCAGAGCTTGTGTTGGTGATTATAAAACTGGACAGACGACTCACTTGAGTTTCTGTGCTCACCGATTCACACAGCTTTAGGTTCGACTCTCGTCAGAGTGAAAATCAAGAATTCGGCAACCGCTGGCTTTGGGTAGGTCGGCCTGGTATAGATGTGTGGGTTGCCCCTTATATTTCAAAGAAACTCAACAAAAACAAGCATATTTCAACGAATACCGTTTTGTATACATCATGAAAGTTCTTAGATAAAGTGAACAAGTGATAGGCTCAGGCACACCCGTCCAGTTTCTCAGAGCTCGCAAAAAACTGTTAACACTATCAGCGTGTCTGTGTAAAACTGTTCTGTTACAGACACAACGAAAAGAGGTTGCAAAAAGACACTTTTAATTCTGTTTTGCTCAATAGGTGTTTTCGCTCAACCAAAGATCGCTTTTTTCGTTTCTGTTTTGCTCATGTCTTTCACTGACCGTTTTGCCGAGAGCCGACTTCCAAAGTGTCTTCGCAGAATGTAAGCGAGTTTGTGACTGGGATGCCTGTGTGTGTGTGTTTGTCTCAGTCAACACTTTTTGCTGACACTTTTTGTGTTTTGCTCATTTGAAGACAGTTTTTGCGTGAGCGCTCGGTCACAAGTGTTCCTCTCAGTTGTTCTTGGCGGTCTGTCTCGTTTGTTTTGATCAACCGAACATGCTCAACAGAAAACACATGAGAAACGAAAACAAGTGTTTTGCTCAGTGAGAGACCGAGTCGTCTGTGTTTTTTTCTGTTTTGTCAGTGGGCTGATCGCACTGAAAAAAGTGTTGAGGGTTATTTATGAGCTCTGCAGTTTCTTGATCTTTTATACGTATAACACAATTTTTGGAATTCCTTCGATGTGGAAAAAAAAGACAACAGGCCAGGCATTGACCTATTTCACAGCTTCCCTTTTTTGAGCAGCTGAAAGAACACTCCTTGACGGACTCCTACAAGTGAGTCCAATTGTTACTGATATTTCGAATTCCATTGTGCTCCATTATACTTTATATTTGAGCCCTTTGAAGAAATCAGTTATTCCTAATAGGTTTCTATCATCATTTGATAGAGTTTCATGTCGTGATCTTCTTTTAAAATTGAAGAGAATCCTCTTTCCTATTCTTTTTTATCAAAATTTGTCTTGATAGTTGGTTCTGTTATGTTATAATTCTAGAATTGAGGCATATCAATTGGAACACAATATAATTCTAGGTAGACAGCCCGATAAACGGCCATTGATTAATGTTGTTCGTGAAACGCAGCCTGGAATGACTCAAGCAAGCATGATAAAGCTGTATTTACGCTTGTCTAATATCTCATATGATATAGCTGAAAAATACATCAGTTTATAGTGAGTTGGCTGTCAAAAAACGAATATGAGAAACTCCGATTAGCTACTTCTCATATATTCAGCATATTTTTTGAGCTTCTCATATATTTAAAACATTTTTTGAGCTTCTTATATGAGATATCAGCCAAGTGTAAATACAGCTTAATCCTTTTCATGATCTGCCTGCTTTTGAGTATTCTATTGTATTGATCAAGAATGATTTGTCTTTCCCAGTTCGTTTCTTTAAATTGTGTAAAATCTTCAGTAACATCAATGCTTGCTATGATTCACTTTTGTTAAACTTGGCTCGTATTCGAATAGATCCAACATTCGAAATCTCTTAACCCAGTTCCCTCTAAGTAATCGCCCCGACAAACATTCAATGTGCTTAGCCACCTTTAGCCAGCATCTACTGTATATTTACTTTGTGTATATATTTGGTATGGTATTTGTGTGCTGGTCAAAGTTTTGTATTTGATCAGCATTTGCGCTGCAGTGGATCCATTTGGCCTTTGCCTTCGCCCTTTTGCTGGACCTGGCCACTGTCCAAAGACTTTTCGAGCCAGTGCAATCAATCATAAACGAGCTTTTTAGTGCCCACAACCGTTCACTGACGTTTACGATGCACAGGGAAAAAGAGAGAGAGAGAGACAGACTGGCACTGGCATTGGAACAGGGGAGTTTGGCCTGTTTTCTAAAATTGCCACAAGGGACTGATTAGTGGTGCAACTATGTCAGTTTGAGCTGGCCAATAGTCGCTGCCATATATCAAAATTCGGTTTATGCCTAGAGCCAGCAACAGGCTACGATGGCCAACGGGCCACAATTTATCATAGTCCGGGGGGGACAGTAGCTAAACCGGCATCTACATGCATAAATACGTGTGTTCGCTTGCATCTCACTTTCTGCTTCTTTTTACAGTTGCGCGTCTGGATAAGGAATTTGTGGGGCCGTTCGGTCTGCTGATGCCAGATGTGACCCAATTGCCTGCCACGTTCGATGTTTTACTTGCCAATTTACAGGTGAGTTGGCTACTTGGAATCGGTTTGGGGAATGGGGGCCGTGGGATATTGACGCTGCCCAAATAAATTGTGTATTTTGTACAAGGACAATATTGGCATTTTTGGCCATATGCGCTGGACAGTGAACGAGGATACTAAACCAGCGGCTAGCTGGCCATATACACATACATACATACCATGGAGCCTGGCTAAGGCACATAAATCAACGGTTCTTTGTTTTGAATTAAAGTGGGCAACAGTGTAAACACTTTGTAGTTGTTGTTGTTGCTGCAGTGGATTTGTGCCTCGCTGGCCGCCGTTTCGGTTTTTGCGGTTATAAAAGACGTCGAAATTGCTTTGAAAGTGCTGCCATAGCTGCTAGTTTTTAATATGCTCTCTAATCCAATGAAACTATCGAAGGGTAGATCAGTTGACATAAGGAAATCCAAGTCTTTAATTGGTTAAGTAAATCTGTTTAGTTATTAACAAAGATGAGACTAATTTGGAAATGCGGAATGGGAACCTTACAAATATGTGGGTAACTGGTAATCGTGGAAGAGGACGATTGTTTAGACACTGCACGACACTAGGTTCAGCATGTTTCTATTCAGAGCTGCAAACCGGTTTTGAACCGAACCGGTTCGAACTTGGAATTCCGGCTTTTTGTATGCTGAAAACCAAGACTATGATATACTTTGCACAAGCGAAAGTGAATATATGTATACACTTTATAGGGTCAGAGATGCTTTGTTCTGGCGTTTACATACATTTGCACAAATATTCTTTGTACCTTTGGTATATTGGGAAAAACGTGCAACAGACACTAAATCAGATAAAACTGGCACAAATTTTTCATCTTATACATATACATATCGAAAAACTTCATTACCAGCTTGCCATGAAGCTTTGCCTGCTTCGACTGCCCCCCTAAACCTCTTTCATACAACCAAAAACTTCATGAGGAACTTTATGAAGTTTGCTTCAGAGTGTAAATGCGGACTAACAATGTATCTAGGCGTCAAGTGTATACCTATTGTATTGTTACTTAAAATATATTGGGAAAAACGTGCAACGAACCAAGGTTCGAACCAGAACCAACGCCCAAGAACCTTGAACCTCAAATATCCGAACCTTAACAGTTGGTCAACTTTGGTTCGAGTTAGCAAAACGAAGGTTCCGAAAATTTTTGTTGGGTTTGCAGCACTGTTTCTATTATTTATGGGTATCTCTTTACTAATTCAGCGGAAGTTAAATGATTTCTTTATTTTTTTAAAGTGAATTTTTATATGCCTTAAACTAACTGAAACAAGAAGCGGTTGATTTCTAAGTTAGCTTTTAATTTATTCCTCTTGAAATGCATAACATTTTCTTTAGGTTCATGCGACTATACTGTCTTAGTTATCTCCAAACTATCAGTCGGAATTGATTGCTATCGCTTAATTCACAAATAATTTGGTAAATTCAGACAATAATTTTTTAAGTAGGAAGGGGCAAGTGCCTGACAGAGATGGAAAAAGTGCCAGAAAAGTTCTTTCAATGAATGCGATTTGATCCAAAAGGAAATTGCGACCAAAATAGAAAGAAGTTAATATGTAGTGGGCAATTTCTTGCGTAACGTATCCCAGTATGGTCAAAACATGAAGGATGAAAAGACTAGCCCAGCCGAAAGACTAACCATTCTAAGGGCTGCTTCTTATTCTCATGACTTAAGTGCGAAAATGGAAAAAAAATATTCCGTTAATGCCTGTCTATCCTCGGTTGAAAACGTTATTCAAAATGCTGAGCACATAAGACACCAAAATCTAAAAAAAAACCCCCCTTTTAACCCTGCGAGGAAAAACGCATGTCTTGGAATATGGAGTGAAAAAACGTTGTTTTATGGACAAAAAAATTTAACCTCGATGGGCCAGATGGCTTTAACTTTCATTATCATAAATTACGAAAATCAGAATATCACTTAAGTCGTCGCCACTCTTGTGAACGCGTGGTTATGGTTTGGGGAGCACTTTCCTATTATGGTGCATGTGAATTGCATTTCTCACATCAAAAGTGAATGCAACAACTAGTACCATTTAGGCTGGGATGACACATTCAATTTTTACGAACAATTTTTGTCACAATTTTTTGAAAATGGGGAAACGTCGTTGGTGTGAGCGAGACAAAGTATTATTGAATTCGCCTCACAATATTGTTGATGAGTGATAGAGGCATTGCTGCTGCCGGCAGCGCAGTAGGCAGAATTGATTCTACTAGATTCAATATTTGTAACAATTCGGTTGACATTTAATGGATTTGGTAAATCTAGGAGATTTCCATATTGTTATTAAATATTATAATTCAATTCATTGCTCAAAATGAAATCGCGAAAGAAGAAAAAATTAAGTTTTCTTCAAAGAGAAGCAGACGGTATATTTGAATTAAATATACAAGGCATATTGCATTTTGGTGATAAAAAAATTATCCGGAAGAATTCAGCCACAAAAATCTTAAAAAATGAGTTCGGATCACGCCTACGCTACCTATCCACAGGTATGGATATGGATGACTGTCTCACTCATATTAGGTGAATCTCAATATTGTTTTCAGTTGCATGTTAGGGTCCAGCAGTCAAAGATCTCTAGCACTATATAATGCCAAAACTGGGAAAGCATAGCAGCGATTTTTTCGCAAGTTGTATTGGCGCAGTTGATGGTACAACAAAAGAAAGTTGATTGAACAAATATACTATATTATGTTCACAAATAGTTTAAGGCAAACATTGGTCAAAATTCGGACAATGAAGATATGCAGATATCCACATATTCAGAATTGATGTTGTCTGCAGACGGATGTCCTAGTGAAAAGATGTATTTGTTGATTATTCTTAGTAACCAATCTGATGATGAGTGCCCAGACAATAGCAACCGCTTTCTGACTAGTGTCAAAAATTTGGTCAATATCAAATGACTATCTGTTCACGTACATTGAGAGTGACTCTGGCATTTCAAAATACCAAAAAAAATTACCCAAAATACTAGATTTGTAACATTTTTTCGCGTTTTGGGGATTTTCATTAGATAACTTTTTAAAAAGTATGCGGCGAATTCGAAATCAGGTGTTCGTCTGACGGAACAATAAGTTGTAGTCTACGAAAGTTTTTGAATGTGTCATCCCAGCGTTCTTAGCAACTCTGTCATTTGCTAGAACAGCGTTTGTTTGGGTCATAAAAACTTCGACACAGACGAATGAATATTTTTCAAACCTTCTCGTTTATTCTCTTTATTCGGTCACTCAATGGGTACAAATCGTAAAACATCTTATTCGAAATGGCCGCCTTGTGCCTTCCAGCAACGCCGAAGACTCCTTGTCCACTCATCTATCGAAGTGCGCACCTCATGCATTAATAAATTGTCCACTGCTCGGACAAGGGCGCGCTTCAAAGACTCAATATTTGGGTGTCGAGTAGAGCAAAACATAGCTTCGAGAACGGCCCACAGTTTGCAGTCCAATGGATTCAGATCTTTGCTACCATTAGGCCAATCGTCCGTAGAATTGAAGTACGGTACATAGTATTATAGCCATGTTTGAGTCGGAGTTTTGACTTGTGAGCTGGAGCGGGGTCTTGTTAAAAGGACCACGACTTGTTTGCAAATAATGTCGTGTTGAGAGGCTTCACAACCTTTTCCAAAACGTCGAATTGATACACTTTTGCTAAAGTTTTGACTCCCTTTTTTAGAAAAATGGAAGCTTGGTGACCCCATCAAAGGCGACTCCCCACCAAACCAATACATAAACCGTATGGTGACTTCTCTAAACTCTCGGAATGAGTTCGGACGCTTGTTTTGATGACACAGCATACACTCTATCGTTCTATTTGTTGAACGATTCCTCTTCTGTGAAAATTTTCTCGTCAGTAAACAGAAACCGTCTGTGGCCATTGTTCGCGCATGAAACTGCTACTTATGATGCAGACATTGCTCATTTATTTGCAGACTTCCTTCAATCAACATACACATCTGCTACCTATAATTCGTCTTCATCTTATCTTCATCTTATGTATGCACTTCCCCATACTTGCGGTATTTTAATGCCTATTATTCACGAATCCGACGATTACCGAAACTTAAAGCTCATTAAGCCGCCTTTTTCGTCTGGGCCAGATAACATTCCTGATTGTGTCTTAAAGTTTTGCACTCATACTTTATGTAAGCCTTTGGCGAGTCCATTTCAAATGTCTATTAATACTTCGTTTCTACCAACTATTTGGAAGTCATACCCCTTCGTTCGTTTCGTTAAACAACCCCTCCACAAAAAAGGGAGTAAGTCTAACATCGAGAATTATCGTGGAACTTATCACTACTCAGTAGTAACACTTTTGCAGATCCATAATTTCTCCAACTCAACATGGTTTCATGAAGCTCCGTTTTACTTCAACCAATCTCCTTGATTTTACCTCTATCATACGGCGTGGTTTTCTAGAAAAGTAGCAAACTGACGTTGTTTTTACTGACTTAAGCAAAGCGTTTGATGCTGTAAATCATCTTCTTCTCTTGCATTAACTTTCATCAATAGGTTTCCCTGAATTACTGCTCAAATGGAAATCTATCAGCCATGCTCCCATTTTCGCTTTCGCAAAACTTTTGCGATTTCAAACCGGTTTTTGTACCAAATTTGGACTCAAAATCGTAAAATTCTTGCGAATGCGAAAATAGAAGCATGGCTGTATGTATTTGTTGAATCGGACTCAGCGAGTCTTATTTTACTCAACTCCATTAAAAGTAGTGAATGCCTTTTGCCTGGCGTCCCTCAGGGGAGTCATCTTGGCCCATTGGTCTGTTTATAAATGACCTCCCCCAGGTAATCCCTCATCACACGTTTTGTATGTAAAAATTTCTTTATCCTTCAATAGTACCGACTGACAATCTGTTGCAGAATGATCTTGTCAGCCTTGAATCTTGGTGACAAAACAATTTGCTGTTCTTAAATCATTCAAAGTGCAAGCAAATGACATTTTACCTCAATAGATCTCACTTGCTTACTCTCTATCTTGAACGCATCCAACTATGACTGACCTAGGTGTTTTATTCGACCATAAACTTTGCCATAATGACCATATCGGCATTATAGTAAATAAATCTAAGGGTGTTTTGGCCTATATTAAAGGAATTCGATAATACTTTCATCACCAAACTTCTGTTTACTTCTCTGGTTCACCTGATCCTTGAATATTGTTCTTGCGTTTGGTCTCCTTAGTATGATAAGTATCAAGTCCTTATAGAAAGTGTTCAAAAACAATTTCTTCTGTTTGTATTGCGCAGCCTAAACTGGGAGCCTCATTGCATACCATACTGACAGGCTACGGCTAATAAATCTGCCAACGCTAAAGAATCGGAGAACTTGTCTTGGAGTCACTTTGACATCTCTGACATTAGCTGATATATGGCGATATTGAATCGTGTTACCTTCTCCAATTTGCTGTTCCAGCAAGAGTTACGCGGTCGTATCAACCTCTTGCACTGAGCATGTGTGGGACGAATTTCGTACTGCATGGTCCTTTTCGCTTTGTATGTGCTAATTATAATAACTTGTACCATTTGTTGTCAACTGAATACTATCAGTGTATTAATTCGTATAATATTATGTTGTGTTTATACTCTCCACGCTCTTAAACCTGTCTTCTCCATCCACTTTAAACACTATGTTACCCTTTTCATGTTGACAGAAAACAGTAGAGATATGGCCACTTTCAAATGGTACAGATAATGAACCTGTTTAAGTGACGTGCAGTGTAAATGTTGATCAGAGATATCAAAGTGGACCATTCGACCTTTGATTGTCATATCAATAAGTTTGGTAAATTGCCTGCTTCCTTCTCTACATTTACTTAGTCATCATATTTGAAATACACCCATTAAAAGTACAGTACACCGACTCGAATGCTGCTGTGCTGCTGCAGCCTCTATTAATCAATTAAGAGAGCAGCCACTAAAGATCCACCATAACCGACTAGTCTAATTGTACATATTTCCTAGGGTATCTCATACTCCCAACCCATTCCACAATTGGTCAATTTTTGGCTATTCGCTCTCTCGGTACATATTGAATTTATGGCTTTGGTGCCAAAGCATTGACCGAAATAAAATTGCAAGCCAAAGGAAACAAACAACTGAACGAAGGGCAAAAAAAAAAAACAAAAAACAAATAACCATAGCCATTTTGCTCGCGGGACAGGATGGGGAATTCCCCCATATATACATACCTACCTAGCAAATTGGAAAGCCTTTTAATTGTGTCTTTAAATGTTAATTTTCAATTTCAACTTGAAGTGAAAAGTCCACAGCAGCTGCCCCATAACTCATCATACAATCAGCGCCAGCAACTTTTGTTTTATGTCACAGCAAAGGGGCCAGGGCAGGGCAGGGCAGCAGGAGAACAGCGATAACCTGGCTCCAACTCCAGTTTTTTTTCTTTTTTGTGATTCTGTTGTTTTTTGCCGTTGCATTTTCAAGTCAAAATGGCGTCAACGCTGGGGCGAAAGTTCGCGGGCATAATATTTCATTGCAGGACATGGGCCAGCACCTGCCTTTTACTCCATTTGGCAATGGACAAAAAAAGGAGCAAATAAGCCAAACGAATTAAATTTTACAGGCAAACAGCAATGGAGGAGAGCTTCGTCGTCTGGGCCATACATATGCCATCGAAATAAAACCCAAACAGGGCTGGCTGCAGTTGCCAAGTGATGTCAACGATTTATTTGATTTAAGACCAACAGGAGCAGGAGTCCGTGGAGAGCAGGACCAGAGCTGCCAATGTCGTTATTGTAGCATGCAGCTACTGAAGGTAAGAATATACTCTGGCATCCATTTGATTCACCAACATTTCCATTTTACAGCTGCACAAAGGCAAAATCAAATGTCGGAGCGCATATTGCCCCTTGGAACTATTTTCCGGGTATGTCAACCAACAAGTTCTACAAGTTGGGGTCATAAATTTCCATCTGCTCCATTTGCGTGTCCTGTCGTGCTTCATAATTCCAACACTTTCGGTTGCAGCACTGCCACTCCTTTTGGCCTCCGCTCAGCCCATATTTTGGCGCTCCGTCCGTCTCATTCGCTTATTTGTGGCCCGCTGTTTTAAGCCAGCCGTGCATCCGTGCACAAAATTCAATTTGCTTGCGCTTTCATTCCGGTTTACCGCCTGCCATGCTTTCTTTTTCCCTTCGCAAAGACTGGCCGACACACACATCCCCCCAAACCCACACCCCATGTGCCGTATATACATAACTTTTAATAGTGTTATTTATATGTGGCTGCGTTCCGTTGTGTTCCTCTCTTTTATTCGATGTTTCTTCCTCTTTTAGTTCACCCGGCCGTATGCTCCATGCCTTGAATGCACTTTTCGCATGCCCGCAAAATAATTTACGTGTATTTCAGAACGGCAATTTAATTTATGGCGATCACGCGAATTCGATTTCCTGCGAACAATTGCATTCACATGTTTTCCCAGGGTAAGTCAAAGACACAAAGTGGATGATGCAATATTTAATGCATATTTGATCCTTTGAGGGGAAAATGGAGTGATGATGAAGGAAGAATGAGAATAAAAGAATCTCTGTTTTGGTTATTTGATGAGTCAGTTTTGCAAACTATGCAAAGAAGATGGTATTTAAGCTTAGTGTGAAAGATTTTGGTCTCAGTCGTATTCCGCGCACCTGAGCAAGCAGGACGACGACCGTTTAATGCATAGAGGAAAAAACCCTGTACAGAAAATTAATTGCCGTCAACTCAAAAGAAGAACAAAATAACCTTAAAATATTTGAGTAAAAATGTGGAAAATTTTCTTGAAATGAAGAAAGTTCAACTTGATCAGAGAAAATTTGTTCTTAAAGTGAGAACATTGTACTACAAATGATAAAACCTGTTCTTACACTGTTTTTGACAATGTTTGTGCCAATGTTTGTGCCAATGTTGTTGAATGTTTCCCTCTGTGTGCGTATTGATACCCGTAACTTGTTGAATAAAAAAGACAAACTAAGTTCGGAAGCTTTTTAAAACGCATCAAGAAGTCTTGTTCGTCCTAGATCACAGAGGCTATAATAGGTAAAACAACCGAAACTAGAAAGTAGACTTCCTTGAATTGCAAAACATACTAAATAAGGGGTGCTCAAGCCTATTCCGCAACCACGCACTCAATGTTGTTTTGCTTAAAGAAATATCTCGCGCGTATATGGGGCACGCGCGCCATAAGCCTACATAAAGCAACAACAAATTCATATGCGTACTCTCCTCTCCTTCTTTCCGAGCTAAGGTTTTGTTGTAGGACCGCCCAGACCTGCAACAACAACATCACATATGACTCTCTTCTCTCTTTAATATGTATCTGGCAAATTAAAAAGCAACAACAATGTTGCTTATGCGTAGTTAGCGCTTGCTTCGCTCAAAGTGGCCGAAATATTTTCACTATTCGCTGCGGCACACACACACAAACAAAAATCGGGTTTCTCTTTCTATTTATGGTTGTTGTTATTGCTTGAGATATATTTTGTGCATTTGTATTTGTTTTCACGGGGCCGTGAGCTCATTCTGGGCACCCCTGCTCTAAATGAATATACGGGTATGTCAGGCACTTTAACTTATCCTCTAATTCAGTCCTCGTTCTTCGGTTTCGCACATCAAAGATTTAATCTTAAAGCCTATTACCGAGGGCGTTCGAATTTTCCTTCTGCCACAGTTTGGCTTTGCTTTGATGCTCATTTGCTTTTAGAAAGTGTGTCCATTTATGTGAATTTCTGTGACAAAAGAAAAATTCCAACGCCCTCAATACTAGGCTTAACTAAAAAGGTTGAATTTCGGATTCATCATAAATATTTAATCCTTTTTGGTTAATGTTTCGGCACTAAGGAATTTACCGCAAAGAAACTGCACACTTTGTTTTGTTTGTAATTCAAAAGTTATTAATCAAAAGTATGTTTTTCATTTCAAAATAAATTATAAATTTATAAACATTATAAAGTCAAGCCCTTTTTGGTTCATTAGTCTTTGCACACCCGCTTTGTTGACTTTCCGACTTGACCTTATCCAGTTGTTTTCATCTCGTCCATGTTTTTGGCAACTCTACCGTCCTTTCTTAAATTTCTTTTAACAATAACTCAATGTGTCGTAACTGTCAACAGTTTAATGGGTTAACCTCTTTACGCACAAAATTTAAGGGGTGATTTACTTGCTCGAGCTTAGTAAAACACACTAGACACATTATGATTTCTATAAAACGTTATTAGTCGTTTTTTCAAGCACTCTTTCATGCAAATATTGGCATTTATGGTACCCTTTGTAAAAAAAGCACTTGTTTTAAGGACTCAGGCTCAAATGGCCTGCCATATCAGCACCTTATGGCCAAATTTTTGCATGTGTATTGTCGACACATGCTCGTCTACAGTACTGCCTCTCCCTTTAGTGTAAAATTGTGGGCCGGATAAAGTTGTTGAGTTCAATTTCACATATGATTCATCAAAATGCATTTGACTGTATCATTGCCCAACCGATCATAAAGCTTTCGAGCTCTCTGCTTTCTAACTCCTACTTATCGCTGACTTTTTTATGAAGCTTTTTGTTTTTTGTATGTCTTTAGGTTATTCCTTTGCTTCACCCTTTGTACCATTAACACGCGTGTGCCCGTTTTTTGTGGCAAATCTCGAACCGATACCGTTTAATACTTGTTAATTAAGGTGTACACCTTCTTGTTGGCGACTATGTTCACTTTTTTTTCTGCCGGTTTTCGGCAAATGAAACCAAGATGTTCGCAATTCCGCATCAGCGCATGCGCAGTGTTGCTCGAAGTTGTTAAGGTTACTATTCAGCTGAATTATAATTCAAAAACGATACCAAACTTCATTTGAAAAGAAAATCGATTTCTATTTCACTCGGAAACGGGAACATCCTAATGAAAATGATTCGGAATTACAATCAATTTACTTTTTAAATCCAATCGGAAATGTGTATAAGCCAATAGAGCAAGCAAAAAATGCATAATTCTTTAGAATCCGCTTTCTAAAGGCATAAAGGGAGAAATATTCATTTAAAAGTGTGCAGTTTGTTTTCGGTACACTCCTTAATCCGGCATTCTATTACCTTCGTCTAATAGGAGCTCGCCTCGAATGTTTACTTTCTTTATACTAGGACCTCTACAGGGGTCGGCAGAATGTTTACGAGCTTTAAAAGCTCTACGGCAGCGG
This sequence comes from Lordiphosa magnipectinata, assembly GCA_037044535.1. NCBI lineage: Eukaryota > Metazoa > Arthropoda > Insecta > Diptera > Drosophilidae > Lordiphosa > Lordiphosa magnipectinata. The sequence goes on along the minus strand of JBAMBO010002262.1, from coordinate 776,550 downwards.
CCGAGCAATCAATTCAAAGCAAAAAAGAGAAGCTTTTGAAAGCTCTCTGCCCGTTTTCTTTACATGCATGCGGAATACTTTCTCAGTTGCCGGTGGGCTTCCATTTTACCACTGCACCAAAATTTCTTTTCCTCTTTATGACATCTTCGCCCGCATAAATTTCTTTGCAATTGAAAACAAAGTTAAAGCAAAATCTCCCACACTATTCTCTCTCTCGACACGCAAATATTCAATAAATAATGCAAGCCAACAGCCAAGCACAAATTCTCAAGAGCCAAGCGCTCGCTAACATTGGCATTTTGTTTTGTTTTGTATTTTGTGTTTGCTCCTTCGTTTCAACACCTTTTTGGTACGGTAAAACGTTGACAACGTCGCCAACGACGACGACTACAACGACGACCGCACAAAATGTGGGAATGTGCATTGCAAATGCTAACGACATGGCCATAAAATCACTGAAATTCTCCAGTGAAATTATGGTGCTTATAAAACATTTGTTGGTGGCCTGCCTGCTGAGGGAATACAGCCAGGAGGACGAGCAAAGCCAAAGCCAAAGCCATGTGGCAATTGGGGAACTGGAGACAAAAGGTTTGGCAGCTGAAATTGGCGCCGCTAATGTTGCCATGGTGGCGGGAATGGAGGGACAGCGTGTTGCTGGTCAATTCACGGGGAGAACAAGAGCAGCAGCTGAAAAAGCAACGACCCAAAGGTACACAAAGCGTTCCCGTATAGAAACAACAACAACAACAACAACGTCAGCAGCAGCAACAACAACAAGCGCAAAGTCAACGAATGTACAGGAAACGGAAACACGGCCAACTCTGACACAAACTCAAGCACAAATCAACAAAGCGGAAATATTTGGGCTGCAAAAAAATTGTGTACTACAAAAGATTTTGCATTTACAATTGCTAGTAAAGGTGAGTTTTGTGTTGATTTTGTTGATACACTTTTGTAAAGTGTAGATTAGCTTTGAAAATCATTTGTCAACAACAAACAATCCAGTTTCGTATGCCCGTCCTATGTCACGGTGCTGTACAAAAACAGAATCGCGATTTTTAATGTAAACACATAAGTTTTTTGCTTCAAATCAATGTAAAATGTCATCAAAAGCGCTTAATAGTATTCGCCGTTTATCAATTCACCCTTTTCTGAACGAAGGCAAATCTGAAATCTATATCTTTTTGTAAATATCAGTTGGAGCAAGCATTTGCAAGTGTATTTAGTCTTCTGCACACCAAAAGTAAGCTTTTTCCTACATTTTTGTTCCCCCTTTTCAAGCAAAAAAGTGGCCAAATGGCCAAATGCTTTACATTTTCTGGTTTTGTTCCCCTTTTGCAGCAACATTTTGCTTATATGTGGCAAACGCATCAGGCTGAACATACCCAACGCAGCTACCAGGCACTACAACGACTGCTTAGAACTCACACAGTAATCAATGTCCAGGAGTTGGCTACCTTACAGCCAGAACTGGCTTACCTGCTGGGAGCTACAGCTTTGGATTGTTCGATTATGTTGACATTTCAGGAAATCGAATGGAATAAAGAGTAAGTACTTGTACTTATGGCTTAAGAAATCCATTACAAAATGTTTTGCCTTTACTTGCAGTTCTCAGAATCTGCAGCCCTGGCTGGTCACTTTGCTGGGTCATCAGTTTCTCACCAAGCTCAGTGTTTTAGATTTGGATCCCAAGTCTGATAGTCACTTTCATAAATTCATAGAGCAGACACGTGAAATTGAAAAGTGCTGCCAAGCATTAAATTAATTAATAAAGTTCACACAGAAACTAAAAGCCCACGCGTCCGCATTCGCATCCGAATGTGGAGCGCACAAAACTGTGCTACAGTTTCCTTCTATTGCCAGTTGCCTGGGTGCGGCTGCTGCCTTGACAGCCAACCGGGCAGCAGCCGTGTTACAAACAAACCACAGGACATAGCTTTAGCGAGGGTGAACAAAAAAAATGGCTCGCCGTGAACACTCCTTAATTAATTTCCATGCGAAAGGCGTCGTCGCCACAGCAAGTGTGTTCAGAATGGGGCCAAGTTATGCCGTGCCGCGGTGTGTGTTTTGTCAGTCGCTTTTAGATCAGCCAGCGAAACGGACAGCCCGGCAACATGGGCAACAAAGTGGTTACCTTCACCGAACAGCAATTGGACGACTATCAGGTGAGCCGCTTTTATGCAAATTTCGCTAATCATTAAATTTGGCCATGTTTCTCTTTAAAGGATTGCACATTCTTCACACGCAAAGAGATTCTGCGGTAGTAAAATAATAAGCAAAACTATTTCCATTTGAAGTCCATTGTTCCGCACAGCCTTTTGTTAGCCACAAAAGAGCCTCTCATCCCCACTCAATCTGTTCTGTTTTTATTCGCAGCGTTCATAAACGCTTTCGTGAGCTACGTCCGGATTTGGTACCACGCCAGATGACCGAGGGTCAGGCCTCGAGTGTCAAGGTCCCCTGCGAATCCATTGAAAAGATGCCCGAATTGCGTGAGAATCCTTTCCGTCGACGTATCTGTAAGTAACACAACAACGTAGAAAGGAGACATGTGAAAAAACACACACACTCTCTAACACATACCCCCACTCCCATTCTAGGCGAGGCCTTCTCACGCGACGGCCTGGGCAATTTATCCTTTGAGGACTTTTTGGATGCCCTTTCTGTCTTCAGCGAACAAGCGCCCAGGGACATTAAAGTTTTCTACGCTTTCAAAATTTATGGTAAGTTTCGTGTGCCGGTTCCAGCACCTTCTACTCGTCTCTGCCCAGCTCTTGTTTATGCATTACCACAACAAAAACAACAACATTTGCCAGTTTGCACCATTCCTTTTGTGTCTTTGGCATTTTGCATGGAAACGCATGGCCTTTGCGTGATAATTTGTGGCCTGGTGCCAGAAGGAGGTCCCATAGCTTTTCCAAATGCAGGGCCAAAGTTCAAGGACAGTCATAAATTCCAATAAGCATTTTAATTGAAATTTTAATTGGAATTTTGGTAAAATTATCACCAAAAAAAAAAAAAAGATAAAAAGTTCTTAAGTGATTTTACCTGGTGAAATTGGAGAAAGAGATTTGAGTAGTGCGCAGAAAGTGTCGGTTTAGTCGAGTTTTTTACTAAAACATAACTGACTGATCAGTGTAACCTTACCTTGAACCTTACCTTGTCCGAACACATTTCGCTATTCACACCGACACGAGTCAAACGCATGCTGTGGCTGGTAACAAGAGAGCAACTATGCAAGAAAGCATCAAGCAATGAGTATTAAAGATAAAATTTGCGCTGCCTCTCAATTTTAAAGTGCCCGTAGAAATTCACAGTGGTAAGAGCGAGACGGACATATTCCCAAATGTACCTAGAGAGCGTAATGCTAAGTTCACAAAGGCAAATAATGAGACAAATTTTTAGGAAATGTTGATGAAAAATTGGCTAAATAGCCATGATTGCAGAGTTGGCAGGACTTAAATCCTAAACTATGATTCCATTCACTAATAATTTAATCAAACATGACCAAGAAGTTCGCCAATTTGGACAATTTAAACAAATATTCATCAAAATTACCTAAAAATTTGTCAAATTATTTGCCTTTGTGAACTTAGCTTAAAAGAGAGCGAGCAGCTGACTAATTTCTGACAGAAGCCGTGTCGACTGCGCAATCGTTCAGTCTAGATATCCTAGTATTAGTTCTGTGAGAGCAGGTCGGAGCAGGTTGTTTATGTCGCTCTCCCTTTTTGGCCCCGCTCCTCTATACCCTGCCTTAAAGATATTGAAGCTGGCACTTTGGAGTTATCCATTTGGTTCTTAAGTTCCTTTCACAAATTATTGCTCAAAATTCAATCGACTGACTGAGTGGAAGCACTGTACCATAATGTGAATGAGATTCTTCGGTTAAACTAAAACTAGAGATTTGCCAATACTTGACTCCAAAGCTGATTGAATAATACTCAAAAGCAAGAAACTTAAACTAACGCAAAGCTTTTAAAGTGTTAAACATCCTTTGCGAACGTTGATCCAGAACAGAGTCCGGCACGTCTCAGTCTCTAGTGTATTGACCAGGGCTCTGCGGCAGCGATGTCGACACACCGACAGTATACGTGCTTATACTGCTCTCTTTTGCAACAACAAAGAAATGCTAAATGAGCGCGCTCTCCCGTTGTTAAACACACACACGCAACGCTAAAATGAGCATGTGTGTTTTGTCGGCCCCTGATCCAGAATGTTATCTCTGCGAAAAAAGATCGAAAATCTTGTCACAATTACCTTGTTTCTCAAATTTTCGAACATTTAGCATGTGTGAACTTTGGTTCGAGACGACCTACCGCAGCTTCACAAATTAATGCAAACTTTTAGCATTTTTAAGCAGTTTCTTTTGGTACCCTGTACCAAAGGTACACAGAGTATATTAAGTTTGTGCAAAAGCAACAGGGAGAATCATTTTCGACCCTATAAAGTATATACATTCTTGATCAGCTTCAACAGCCGAGTCGATATAGCCCTGTCCGTATGAACGAAGAGATCTCAGAGCTGGTAAGAGATGGAGTTTTGACATGTATGAGACATATATTTCTAATAGTTGCAGGCAGATCAAGCTTCTTTTCAATTTTTGCCAAGCCCCCTGCCGCCCCCGCAATTTGGACAAAACGTCATATCTCCCACAGTTTTATAGATAGAGAGTTCGCAAATTCTAGAGATATTGAGTAATCAAGATTATTTATCGATTTACCGAAGGAATAATAAAGTTCGGATGAACTATACTCAAGCTATGACCAAAAAAAAGTTCTCTTTCGCACCTCTGGCAGCAGTGGCGTCATCTGTTGGTAATTTTTTCAAATCCCTTCATGTTCAAAGCAAGTAGTGGCGTCATCTATTGGTTAGCAGCGCAACTTTCAGCCACTATTACAGTCGGGGTTCACCGTCTTTCTTACTGGTTCCTTTAAACTGCATGCATTTTTTATAAGGCCTCTATAACAGAGCCGGCTAGTCGTAGCTACCAGGCCGAACTTATGATTGTGTGAATCGGTGAACATTGAATTGCATGTAAAACGACTGTTGAGGTAGGGTGCAGGTTAGGGTGTTGATTTGCTGTAGGGGCGCTTGCGCGGAGTCCAAATTAATTTCCAAATTAAAACCGAGAACACACGTCTGTTCACTTTGACTTCACTTTTTAATAATCTAGTTGCTCACACACGAGTCAAGCTAGCAGCACGTACTTATAAAAACCTTAGAACTAATTAAATAGAGGAATGCGGGAATGAAACATAAACATCCCGCCACCCTTGCAATATCGTTGCAAATTCAGACAAGGGGCAATAGGAACTTCAATGGAGGTAGGATAATGTGTCATCTATCATCAATTTACAAGGCGCGACAGGCACCTGAGAGTGTCCAGCCAAACACAGTGTTGTGTGCCACTGGGAGACCCTCGGTGTTCGGCAGAACTCCTGTGCGGACAATGTCTGAGTAGACGTCAGCTCCCAGCACGATTGCTACTGTAGCCGGGCGATCAAAGTTCTCATCGGCCAGGGTAATGTGATTGAACTTCTGCCTTACGCGTCTATCAATAGAGGATGACGGAGTACGCATGTGGAGGTCCGGGTCAGATTTCAGGATCACCTCCAGTTCAAAGTCGGGTGTCGTTTTAGAGCGGATCACGGCTGTGCACGCTTCCTCCGCACCGATCGTTACGCTGTTGAGGTGGAATGCTCTTGCCAAAGACGCATTTATGCGAGACACAACCTCGCATGGATCGATGAGGGCCCGCGTATCGTACTCGGTGGATCCGTTGTGGATTAGAATGGACGCGGTAGGAAGCACTTGGGGTGTTTCGGTGCTGCAACAGCGTGGCTAACGACGGCGGTTGGACGCGAGGAGTAGATTGTGAGCGTTGCTGCTGGACCGGAGAAGCGGAACTGGATGCTTGGGACAGACTTCTGCGGCCTCGCATGTGGAGTAGGGTATGATGATCCCCTTGGCATATCCGACACTTGTCATCACTTCGGCAGGAACCTCCTGAGTGTTGATGTGCAAGGCAATTCGAGCAGTGAATGCGGGAATGAAACATAAACAACGACTATGAGTTTCACTCCGTCTCTACGTGATAATTTGTTGCTTAACGATGGTCTAGGGCAACGATTGACTCGCCTGGCCCGCATAGGCCAAACCCATTTCACTATTCACAACGACACGAGCCGAACGGATGCCGAGGCTAGTGCCAAGAGAGCAAATAGCTTTTCGCACACCAACACAAGCTCACTTTTGGCCTCGCTTTTGTTGACAAAAAGCCTGGCCTCTTTAGTATGAAGCTTGAATGAGGTCTATAGCATCTCAATAGGTGGTTGTGCCCAGTCTTGCCAGTTTGGCTTTAGACTTATTTTCCTCTATATTGCGGTGCCCAATCGAGCCGTGCTCTATCATTTAAGAATCTCCGCCGTTCTAAAAGTGCTTTAGATTTATTGGTTGAGTTGTGCATGTCTTACCAAATTCTTTTCTCTATCATGGGTGGCTTCCTAGAGGCCCACCATCTCTGCTTGCCAGTTTTTCGTAGAATAATCTTAGCTAACTTAACACAACCCAAAAAAATCTGTGTGGAAGAAATATGCAAACTACAACTGGCATCTGAACAATACTCAGTTTGATATTTTCATGTGATTAATAAACTGTACAAAGTTAGATTTGCTACTGGCCTGTCTGTGCTGGACGGTTGAGGTTCAAATTTTCAAAATTCACTTTTCCAAATTGAACTCAAATGTGGAAGCTGCTGCTTTGGCATTCATTTAGAAGTATTTTTGTGAAAATATTTTCACAGACTTGAGCATAAAGAAGCAGCGTGGGTGTGCAAGGGGGCAGCACTTTGTTTCAATGTGCATTATTAGATTGACACAAATTGCAATGTGCAGCAAGGAGTTTGCACACACACACACATATATATAACTTAGTTGTTGCTCACATCACTTGACTTTTGTGCAAAGAAAATGTCAAGTTGTGTCAAACAATGTCCTCTTTACCTGTACCCTCTGTATGTCTCTGATGTCTGACTTTAACTTTACAGATTTCGATCAGGACGGCTTCATTGGGCACGCCGACCTCATGTCCTGCCTGACAACAATGACCAAAAACGAGCTAAGTCCGGAGGAGCATCAGCAGATAGCTGACAAGGTGATTGAGGAGGCCGATGTCGATGGCGATGGCAAGTTGTCCATTTTGGAATTCGAACATGTTATACTAAGGGCACCAGACTTTTTGTCCACCTTTCACATCCGAATCTAAGAGGTGAATTATTATTAAATAATTAAAATTTGCTTATACATGTTCAATTAGTGTGATTAAGTCTGGTGACGCTGTGCCGTGTCAAGTGTCAGTTATAAAATTTATAAGCTCCAGCATATGCAGGCACTGACCTGACCTCCTCTCCAGCAGCCGTCAATGAACATTTGGCCAGAGGCCATGCAGCATGCAGTTGTTATCCGTGTGTGTGCGTACCCGTTCAAACTTTTATCAATATTGCCCCAGCGCAGCTTAAACTTGTTTTGGAAGCCAAATGCGATTGGCGTTTAATTAGTGTAATTGCCACAACCTTAATTAGTTGCCAACTAATTCACACACCACGTTCAGTTTTTTTTATTTTATTTTTTAAATCACGTTCAATATTTAATTTAGTTTACTATTTAATAATACGCATAATTACATACATATTAATTGGTTTAAATTTACGCTTAAACATTACAAGAAAGTCTCTATTACAAGTATAAGCCATAATTGCAAGTTTATGTCGTAGATTAATTGTGAAAAAGTAAACCGTTTAATTGTTTTCACTTTGAGTTTCGAGTGTCTATTTCCATTTATTGCTAGCAATTGCATATGCGGGTGGGTGGGGTGGTAGGCGACGTAGGAGGAGTAGGAATAGGGGGAGAACTGAACCAAAAATGGCTATACACAAAAACAACAACACTTATCTTTATTCAACTAATTGCTAGAAGTACTATGCTTTATACGAGTTCAAAAATTATTGTTATGGCTTGAAGAGTTTGTTTATACAATTTGTTGTCGTATACATTAAGTGATATATTCAGTAACTAATTCTAGATATTTAGTTGGAATAGCTGTTGTTCTGGGTTGACCAATTTTATATATATATTTTTTCATACTTTGCTTAAGTTTCTATTTCTAGTTTTTCGTTTCAAAACATTCATTTTTGCGTTGAATAGAATGTGGCTGTCACTTCACTTCAAGATTTGTTACTCGTATACATGGTTTACATTCATTATAGTCTTTTTAGGTTTAAAATATTCTTCATGTTGGACAAGTGTGGGTGGTGGTGGTGGTGCTGCTGCTGCTCCTTCATCTAAGTCTTAACTTTAGTTAGGAAGTTTCCTGCTAATGGAAGATTTATGTCATGTCTTTTTTTCTAAAACCCCAAGTATTCGATGTGATATTTTAAGCCCTATTGGACTTTTATGCAAATTTTTACAAGGGTTGTGTCTCGGCTAAACTGCAAGCACAACTGTTAAAGGTTGGTGTCTTGACTTTTTTTTTGGTTGGGAAACTAAAGTTGGGTCAGTTCTTTTACTAGGTCTAATACTTCAATTGGTTTAAGTGGAAGGAAAGATTGGAAAAAATCCATCTTTTTATAGTTGAGATGAAACGAGATCAAATGCCAGATATTCAGTGGAAGAAAGAATGAAGAATCTATATAATTTTTAACAAACTGTGCAATAATTGAATACTGTTGCAGTTGCGACTCCAAATTAAGAAAATAATTCACAAAAATGGTCGAATCGTGCGTTTTGTTAAAAACTTTTTCGTTCGGTAATCTCATTTTGTAAATCTTTCGAATAGCTAGTCCAATTTTAAGAAAACATTAAAGAAAAACTACACATTCCATAGCTTTCGTCTGTTGTGAAAACGAAGCCCATAGCCCATTCCGTGGAAATTTCATATAAAAACGACAAAGTCTGCTAATGAGAGAACCGGAAGGCCCTTGAAACAGTACTGTACAGTACTAAAGCGTGAACTACTAACACTTTGACTGAAGAAAAAAGCGAAATAGTTGTTTGTCTACGTAATTTTCCAATTACTGCGAGTCTAGGTATATAACAATTGAAAATAAAGGAAATTTCCAACATTTGAGTTAAACAATGGTTGGGAAAGTAGTTTGATGGTTGTTTTAGAAATTGGTGCATACATAAAATTTATAATCTTAACTGCTAGCACTGTTAAATAAAACTGAACAGAGTGCGTGCTTCTGGTTCTTGAACAGTACTTATTTCTGGCATGTTTACCAAATGTTTTATTACAAGTTTCAATTAGGGTATTCACCAGCCCTCGTAAAAATGTAATTGGTAAATTTACCACACATGAGTAAGTGAGCGACCCCTTGTAATTTACCCTAGTAATTGTTGTGGTAAACCAACTGTTTTTTGACAGGCTGTGAATTTTGCTGATACTTGAGAGTCAAAGCTTAGTTCGTGAATGTGATGAGTTAGTGAGCGACCCCTTGTGTTTTACGCTAGTAATTGTTGTGGTATGCCACCGGTTTTTGACAGGCTGTGAATTTGGCTGTTACTGAAAGCTTAGTTTGTTAATGTTAATCAAAATAAAAATGCCAAGACAAAGTGTACAAGTACTGAGTAAGCTAAAAATGGACATGGCCCTTCATGAAATCGAATGCATCGATGGTAGGTGTACAAATCAAGCTTAATACGAGTATGAAGAGTTATGAATACATAAAAAATCTTCATGATGCAGTCGATGAAGTGATGGACGAGCTTATGGAGAATCTAATTGCAATTGTATGCTGTCGTCGAGGAACCAAGTTCTGTGTGTCCAAATCAGACAACTGGCGGACCAATGTGCTGCCATTTTTCAATGTTGATCGCTTTCTCCAAATGCTCCGTGTCATTAAACGTCAGTTCGATTCGATTATCGAACTGATCCCTGCGGAACCATGTTTTGTGTCGACTGTATTTCGAACCCAAATGCAACTTTGCACTTTTTTGTTTGGAGTCGTCAGATGAAAATGCATCATTAAGCAAAACTGCAACTATGTATTTCTAGGTCTTGTTAGAGAGTGTTTGGAGCTATTTTGAGGAAAATGTCCCAATTTATTTATGAATTTTTGGTATGACCTTATATTTTGAAGACAAAAATCTCGAAACGGCTCGGTACTAAGAACTTTTTGTCGATGCTTTGAATAATTCTATAACACTCCAAGTCTTTACACTTTTACAAGCGATTTTTTAAACATACCTCAGGGTAGCGAAAAGGTGGTACATTTTTACCATTTTACGAGGACTGGTGAATACCCTAAATATATTCTTAAAATATGAAAAATGGATTCTCTAATTACTAAAAAATTTTGATATGTGAAAGTACTCAGAACGACAGAAAATTCCTTTCGTCACAGTAGAAAACATGATTTCTCATTCTCCGATCTCTATAACTACCGACTGAAAGTTGGACGCACTATATATGATTGATTCTATACCCAAAATTTGCAAAGTGAAGCATCTAAGAGTCTAACACAGTATGTATTCGATCTGGTACTATTTAAGACCCAACTCAGCTTCATCCCAAGTCAATGTGCAAACAACCCCCCCTTAATTAGTTACCCTGGTCGTGACATTTTCTAAAGGCCACACCAGGTTAGTGTCTCGGCTAACAGTTTTAATCGCTCTCAATTGGTGGGCTTTCGATCTAAAACTCATGATTGGAAAACCCGTAATCCGAAAAGCTTTCGAAGCTTTTCAACAAATTTCAGTAGACCGAGGAATTGTGATGCTCATAGTTGGCGGCGGCGGCAGCATGATGCAAATACGATGGTATTGCTGTGGCATTTAATTCTGATGCTCGCCGCCGCAAAGCCGCAATACTATGTCCTCGCCACACATCCTCATCGGTGGCGTCCGTTGGTGATTGCATCGATTGGTGGCAATGCGGCAGCAAATGGGCATTGCTGTTGCCAGCGGCACTTTCCTGTTGCTGCTGCTGCTGTTGTTGTTGTTGCTGTTGGGTTGGTGTCGGCGGTGCCATCTAAATGGTTGTTGTATAGGAAAAAATGTTGAGTGGTGAGTTTAGGTTAATGGAGCTTTTGTTGGTGAACTGGTTTTACCTGTTGTTGTTGGTGATTTTGCTGCTGCTGTTGTTGCTGGTGAGCTTGTTGCTGCTGCTGTTGCTGTTGTTGGTGAGACTGCTGTTGCTGCTGCTGCTGCTGGTGAGATGGTTGCTGTTGCTGTTGGTGCAGCGGCTGGAATTTAATATTTACAGAACAGCAGCAATGTTAATTCGGCAACAGAAACGGTAAAAGTTGTTTTTTAGTGAAAATGTTTAACAGTCATTCCCCTAGAGCCCTTTTAAATGTTATGTAAAGGGGCCTGAATTAGTTTTCTTAACTCTGCCCAAGTATTTCTAGCTGTTAAAGCAATCAATTAAAAACAGCAATCGTGAAAAAGCATTGAGAACGCAGAAATGTCTGTCTGTTTGTCATCCATGTGTGGCCTACAATTCTCTGATTTAAGCACTGAAGTTTTCACTGTTCAACAACTTCTTGGAAATGGCATACAGTCATAATCCGTTTAAAATATATTCCATCATATACCTACTTTTAACTTGACGGATTCAAGTTCTATACAATAGCTACTATACCACATTCGAATTTTACAAATTTTGTCGAAAGTGAAAACCGGACGGTATATACCATGGATCGGCAAAAAACACATTCACATTTTGGCATTGCGAGCGTCTGTGTAGCCACTGACACGAAGTTCATTTTGCTCGGCAGCATTGTTGGGCAGCGACGATCTTATAATGTCTGAGTCGACAACTGCGCTGCTGCTGAGCACTTTTGATTGCACAGTAGATAGCGACACGCCGGCTTCTGGTATATACTAGCATTGTCTCCAACGTAAAAAATGCCTAACAGGACAACGTTGACTACCACCTATCGATTCTGTGAAGAAACCCTGCCGACAAAAGCAGTCATCTAAACAACTATCTAGTAATAAACACAGAAATTGTGAAGAAGCCCTGACGACACCAGACAGCTTTACGAATGTCCACAAAATCCACTGATTTCCCCCCCCCTAGATCTATAGAATCCATAGTATAGATTGGAGCCCTGCATGAATGAAGTCAAAGTGCCCTTTGATATTTAAAGTTTGTTTCTTGTTGTAAAAAAAGGTTCAAGTAAATCAAGTCAGAAATTGTTTTGGTTCGAGTTAGTCAGCTCAAATTCCCAGTGACTCCAAACAGATCAAGCTCCAAACATATCAAGCTCAAATAGATCAAGCTTTAAACAGATCGAGTTACAGTGGTTCCATAGATCAAATCAAATCAAAAATTGAGCAATTCGCTATGCTCCTGCTGGTTCATGGTCGATCTGAGAGACAACTTCTTAAATATCTGGCACATTAGAGCGGGTATGACCCAAAGAAGAGTAATTGGACCAGTACTGTGCAGCGCGGACTTGCCCTTTCCAATCGTCCAAAACACACTGAAAGCCACTTATGCTGATGGCACAGCCTTCCTACCTTCCAGCCGACCTGGACCTGAGATATTTGCCTCTGGGGCACTGCCTGTGACACCTCCATTCAAACCGGGAAAAAATCCTTCGCATAAAGATCATTGATCCCTGGTATATCCATAACTCCACCATCTAGAGAGACCTTGGCACTCTACCAGACTGCTCCCATATCAATCGACATTCCAGTAGATATAGAGATCGGTTGCAAGCTCACACACAAGGCGACAAACAAGATACGGACACGGCTTAAGGCGACCAACAGGCCGTTAACAAATTTATGTTATCATAAAAACTCACAAATATATTTAAAGATGTATTATGATTTTGTTAAGTTATCATTTAAAAACATTATTCTTTTGACCATCTCATCTGTGGATGTTATGGCGGACCTTTTTTCTGATATGAGGTTTCCGGCTTGAGAAATGGCCGTCCCTGATGACGGACTGCTTGCAGGAGTGGCCCAAAATTTTTGCAGCTTCTTTCTTCTTTATTGGTTTCCCACCATTTTAACTTATCAAAGTTTTCACTAACTATGCTCATACTGCTCGTATATGCCTTTATTTCACGATTCATTATGTCATCTTTAGATTCGTGTGAAAAAGTTAGTACGAAGTCTTTAAATGCACCATTTCCAGTTGTGGGATTGATTCTAGTGTTATTTGTGATATGTTTTGGACGATTAGCGAAATCTTCACATATTGCATGTTTTCAGAATTAATGTTACGCTTAACTGCATTCTTAACTACTTTTCATACAGAAATCCACATTCCTAACTACTTTTCATACAGAAATCCACATTCTTAACTACTTTTCATACAGAAATCCACTTTCCTAACTACTTTTCATACAGAAATCCACATTCTTATCTACTTTTTATACAGAAATCTACATTCTTAACTACTTTTCATAAGGAAATCCACATTCTAAACTGTTTTCCATACAGAAATCCACATTCTTAACTAATTTTCATACAGAAATCTACATTCCTAACTACTTTTCATACAGAAATCCACATTCTTATCTACTTTTCATACTTAAATCCACATTCTTAACTAGTTTTCATAAGGAAATTCACATTCTTAACTACTTTTCATACAGAAATCCACTTTCCTAACTACTTTTCATACAGAAATCCACATTCTTATCTACTTTTCATACAGAAATCTACATTCTTAACTACTTTTCATAAGGAAATCCACATTCTAAACTGTTTTCCATACAGAAATCCACATTCTTAACTACTTTTCATACAGAAATCTACATTCTTAACTACTTTTCATACAGAAATCCACATTCCTTACTACTTTTCATACAGAAATCCACATTCTAAACTACTTTTCATACAGAAATCCACATTCTAAACTATTTTTCATACTACTACTCATACTAACTACTTTTCATACAGAAATCCACATTCTTAACTACTTTTCATAAGGAAATCCACATTCTTAACTTCTTTTCATACAGAATTCCATTTGTGGAATCAATGTAAATAGGCTGTGGGCGTATTTTTGCTTTAAGCAGCTGACTCTACATTGTTGCCACTCAATGTTCTGAAGTTAAACTAAAAACTAGAAGGCTAAGCTAACTTCCTATGTGCTGCGAACCCGATGAGCTATTTGAGTTGAGCATGATAGTTGCTTTGTTGAGCTGATCAGAGCTGAATCATTCAAATCATATAAATCATGGTTCATCTCATGATCTATAATTCAATAAATCAATAATTTTGTGAGCTATGAGTAGAAGTTCATAGATAGTTCAAATTAGAAACAAAGTCAAGGGGAACTTTGATTCAACTCATGCAGGGCTCTAGTATACTTCTATCCAGGAAGGGCATCATTCTCTTATCTAATTTTCTACCCTTTTCGAACCCTCCCAGTAACATGGGAAAACAAATAACCTTTATTATTCTGATTCTCTGGTTGTAAAGTACACAAAAAGAGGCGCTGCAATTGATTGCCCCGACTACAAAACCCCCTGAACCTTATGGGTGATTATGGGGCTTTCATTTTGTTATGTAGCACCCACCTCTGTAGCTTTGTCTCAAAGTGTGCTCTGTGAGCGATTTTATTGAGATTTTTAGAAAATAAAGGTATTCGGCCCAAGGAAATGGTAGCAAACAGGGGAAAATTGTTCAAATCTGAAACAAACTTGATCTGCATTAACTCTCTGTAGTCGATGAATTCTAACCAACTAAATGTAATCTCGAAATAGTTTTTATCGAATCTTAAGAAAACAATAGAAAAGTTAGAGTACGCCTGGTACTCCCTCACTCACAGAACATTTATTTCCTTAAGGGTTGTGACTTACCATTGGCTCACCATTCAGCTCGTTTTGTGTGGCATTGGGCTGCGTGGAGAGTGGCGGCGGCGTCACCGATGAGCAACTGTTCATATTGGGCGGCGTAGTGGCGTTCGGGGAGCCGCTGGGGCCGCAGCTCACCCCGCCCACGCTGTGCTGATACATCATCGAGTCGCCTAAGGATAAGAAAATTAAATTTACAAAATGAATAAACATAATGCAAGCCATCCCCACCTGACGTCAGAACTGTAACAATGAAAACTTTGAACAAAAATATAAAAAAAAAAAACATGTCTCCAAAATGTCAATTAGCACAACTATACGAAATCAAACAAAAAAGACTACAAAATTGAGAAAAAAAATGCCTTTGGGTATTCCTGAAAATTAAACGACTGCCTGTTAATTGAACGAACAAATAAGCCAGCAGCTCGAGACCATTATAAATGATACGATATCTGTTTTTTTGGGGCTACCGAAAAATAAATGAAATGAAATTCTCGTGTCTGGGCAATTGTCAACTGAGAACTGGATTGTAGCCGAAAGCTAAGCAAATAATTCCACAGTTAAAGCCAACTCAAAAAGTGTCAACGTGCGGGCAGATGGAAAATTTTGAAATCGAGGCATGTGATTGGGATTACGGGGGAGCCGGAGCCTGACTTAACACCTACCCAAAGCATTGAGACCATAGTGCTGATAGCTGCCCATGTTAATGCCCGAATTGAGGCCGCTATTCAGCGTGGACGAGAGCGGTGACGATTGATTTAGTTGGCCAAAGCCTTTGCACAGAAATGCCAGAGCAGCAGCAGCGGCAATTAGTGAGAGATTAGTTTTAGGCATGTGGTATGCATTTAGGTTTAAAGTACTCACCTGCAGTCATGGGATTGACACCGACGCTCCAGCGGTCGCCACCAAACATCCCAGTGCCGCAGAGTCCATCGCCCATGGCTATGTTGGTGATATTGGCCCCAAAGGGTGGTAAACCATGCGAGGGCAAAAGTGCACCCGGTGTGCGAAACACATTGGTGGTCTTCTTGCGTTTCTTCCATTTGGCGCGACGGTTCTGGAACCATACCTGCAATAATACATAAAGAAAGTCTTTGAGAATTTGTTACGTACAAGGTGCAAGGAATCAGAGAATGATCCTAACAAGGTATTAAGATACATAAATATATTTTATGCGCAAAAATTTGAAAGGAAGAATCAAAAGATTCCACATCTGTAATTTATAGGCCATTTCCACTGAGCAACTTCTAACATCTTGAAGTACAAAATATCGATTTTATAGATATTTTCGATATTTTTCAATAAAAACCCGGATCTTAAGAATGAGACGTCATTTGACGCGTAATATGAACTACATTCTGCGTTAAAAAAATTAAGATTTAGTTATAAAATATTTATTAAATTAACAAAAGATATTTATTTCTTATTTCATTTGTAACATAAGAAGTTCTGCAAACTTATTCATGAATTTAAATTTATGGACCGAAAGAAGTGTTTACTTTTTAAAATCATCATCTTTCAAAATAGAACATTCGAACTACAAAGCATAAAAAAACTTATTCAGCTTAATCTGCGAAACGAAAAACTTTTGATTTTACCAAAAATAGTAAGACAGAGACTTTAGGAAGACCCGTTGAGTATGTGCCCATCGGTCATTCGGTTTCTGGTGTAAAACGCCACACTTCTTATAGCCGAAGCCAAGTGTTCCGATGACACGTGGCTTCCCGGTAAGATATGACAATGCCAAGTCAGAAAGCACTGGCAATGCGTCTTTCTCTACCATCCAGAACTTAATGGGGTACCGATCCGGGGTAAATAACGGTAAATTAAAATTCCCACAAATTCCCAGAAGTCAAAATCAATTATATTTGCATTTACCGTTAAAAATTATGGCCTGCATTTCAGCCATGCATCTTTATGCTTTGCTTTTAAGTGCGCCTTTATATTAGTTGAGTTGCCATCTCTGTGCATTAACTTTAATAAAATAACTTAAACATTTTGCTTTACATCTCCAGAGACTAGCTTGAGCACAAGAAATAGTTATTCGCAACAAATCAAAAATATCACCGAAAAATATCCCCGAAAAATATCACCAAAAAATATTCGATTTCCGATTTATCGCCTAGGAAAAATATGTGATAATATTTTTCATTTTGGGCAAAAATATCGATATTTCGATTAATCGATAATACTTTCGACATCCTTATTGAAAACCCTTCCATGAAAGCTGATTAAATGATTATAAGATAAGACTAATGATTAAAGTGGCTCTCGTCCCATTCCGGACATGAGGCAGGTCTTTCCACCTTCCAAAACAAAAAAGTTTTTCTCACTAGAACTGCTTTTTCGACCTGTAGCAGCTATATGCTATAATCATCCGATCTCCTCCGTCAGCTTTAAAGCTATCTTAACCAAACTTTACACGAAGTCTTTTGGTACAAATACGCTGCACATTTGTCGGAACTAGACGGATCGGACGACTATAGCATATAGCTGCCACGATCGGTCTGATCGGCTGAACGATCGGTCGAAAAACTAGTTTTAGTGAGAATAACTGTTTTGTGTTTAATGCAAACGCCCCAAAATCTCGTATTAATAAGTTTTCTATGCTTTTACATAATTCCACCAAGTTTGATGAAAATCGGACAACTATATGGTATAGCTGCCATACAAAAATTAGGTCTAAAAAAAGTCTTAGTAGGGAAAACTTTTTTGTTTTCAATGCTATCGCTCCCAAACTTGTTATTGGTCAATATTATTTGCTACGACACAATTTTGTCAATTTTAATCCAAATCGGACAACTATATGGTATAGCTGCCATACAAAAGTTAGGTCTAAAAAAAGTTTTTGTAGGAAAAACTTTTTTGTTTTCAATGCTATCGCTCCCAAACTTGTTATTGGTCAATATTATATGCTACGACACAATTTTGCCAATTTTGATCCAAATCGGACAACTATATAGTTTAGCTGCCATACAAAAGTTAGGTCTAAAAAAAGTCTTAGTAGGAAAAACTTTTTTGTTTTCAATGCTATCGCTCCCAAACTTGTTATTGGTCAATATTATATGCTACGACACAATTTTGCCAATTTTGATCCAAATCGGACAACTATATAGTTTAGCTGCCATACAAAAGTTAGGTCTAAAAAAAGTCTTAGTAGGAAAAACTTTTTTGTTTTCAATGCTATCGCTCCCAAACTTGTTATTGGTCAATATTATTTGCTACAATATTTTGCTAATTTTGATCCAAATCGGACAACAATATTGTTTAGCTGCCATACAAAAGCTACGTCTAAAAAAAGTTTTAGTAGGAAAAACTTTTTTGCTATCAATGCTATCGCTCCCAAACTTGTTATTGGTCAATATTATATGCTACGACACAATTTTGCCAATTTTTATCCAAATCGGAAAACTATATAGTATAGCTGCCATACAAAAGCTAAGTCTAAAAAAGTTTTAGTAGGAAAAACATTTTTGCTATTAATGCTATCGCTCCCAAACTTGTTATTGGTCAGTATTATATGCTACGACACAATTTTGCCAATTTTTATCCAAGTCGGAAAACTATATAGTATAGCTGCCATACAAAAGTTAGGTCTAAAAAAAGTCTTAGTGGGAAAAACTTTTTTGTTTTCAATGCTATCGCTCCCAAACATGTTTTTGGTCTATATTATATGCTACCACACAATTTTGATCCAATTCGGATGACTATAGAATATAGCTGCCGTAGCAACGATCGGTCGAAAAAGTAGTTCTAGTGATAAAAACTTTATTGTTTTCAATGGTAGCGTTTTTATACATCCCACTTATGAATACTAGCAGTTTCCACACAATTTTGGGAAGTTTGGTCAATATTTGATGAATATATCGTATTGCTGCCATATAACAAACTGACAAGCAAATGGTCAATTCATATAATTTATACAAGCTGCAAGGGTATATAAACTTCGGTCGAGCCGATAAATGAGACAAGTTCAGAAACGAGAGAGGTACCTCGAAACAGGGGTACTTAGTGATCCGTCCTAGTTCATTAGTTTACATTTTTTTTACCAGCTCTGCATACAGCAGACAAACAAGTGACAAATAGTTGGCGACCGTGACTCATAACGTTTTATTACGTTAATTCTGTGCTTGGTGATCTTCTGTCATAAGACAGTTTAATAAGAATAAAACCTTTTTTAATAAGCTCTAACCTTCGATTAGAGCAGTTTATCAAATAACCACACAATCAGCACTCCACTTGTTTGCCCAATACATTTTGAATCTCTAACCATAAATCGAGAGACACCCTCGACATGCCAAATCAGACACTCGGCAGCATATAATTTATGCATAAGGGTGAAGCTTAAAAAATTACCGTCAAAACACAATTTAACGCGCAGCATAAGGAGCATTTTGGGTTCACGGTTCAAATTGGGCGCAACCCGAGGAAAATTCACATTTTGTTGTTTGTCTGTCTGGCAATCATACGCACACACCCTCAACTTGTGTGTATGTGTGTGTGTATTGGGCGGTGTGCATAAAAAATAAATGTTTTGTTTAACCGACATTTTAACGCCTATTTACGTGCCGTGCACGTCATGCACGTTATGCCAATTTAATGGCTGGGCGCCCAAAAGCAGGCAATGACTTTTGGCTTTTGTTGTTTTCATAAGAAAAGCAGGCCAAAAGCCCCACAACATACGAAAGTGGCAAGCAAAATAAAATGCCAGGCAAATTAAATTTACCACGAGTGCAAAAGAGAGAGAGAGACACTGTGCGAGTGAGATAGCGACAGCGCAGACAGTGAGACTTTGCCTTAAATTATTAAATTAAAAGTTAATGAATAGAGCGACGCATAAACACGTAAAAAACATAAACAAGTCAAGGTCGTTGTCACCATTCCCACTCGCCCCTTCCCTCCCCGCAATCAGAGCATTAGCGTCCCTGGTGTAACATTGAGAGACAGCGAGCTGTTTATAGTTTGGGTCCGCTGTCTGCCCGCATTTGCCCGACATATGACAAACCCCCAGGAGACACCATCAGCGAGAAGAGCATCCGAAGCCTTACAAGCAAAGTCACTTTGCCTGAAAGTTGCCATTTTTCTTTTTTTTTTCTGTTTTTGTTTTGTGGTGCTTTTGGCGTATTCCTTTGCCATTAGTCTGGCTTAGACAGACAGACGGACGGGCGGACAAGCGGCACAATGACAGCTCAAGATTTGCCACGAAATATATCAACGGTTAAGTTGTCAACCCGATGGCGACGCGTGTGATGTGGATCTGATCTCAACGGGAAAATCGTTTTCATGTCACCAGTCAGTCAACCGCTGAAATTTTATTTTGCTTCACTTAAAAAAAAAAGAGAAAATGTGGAGAAAAAAAAATAGTGTGGCCATTTCAAGCAAGTTGCAGTCGGACAACTCTGTGCCGTGTGTATGGGAATCTCTTTCCTTGTGTCTGTGTGTTCGGTTGCCTTGTAAATGTCAAAACCTCAACATGTCTACGTTGTTTCGCCTCCTCGTTCTTATGCATATGGAAATGCCAATTTGGAAATGAACACATCCGACATGGGCTTCGACCTCTCCTCGACGATAAGACAAAAGCTCGTAGGCTGACCAAAGATGGCGGACAGTTGTAGGGGGGGGGGGGGGGGGGGGGGTCAGGCAAATTGCTGTTGAAGAATTTACATATGGAATTTATGCGCATGTAAATGTATGTGTGTGTGTGTGTGTGTGTGTGTGCTTGTCGAGACATGTTTTGACTGTCACGGCGGTAATTGATCTCGATTAAGACCTCGGTTAAAGAGGAAGAGAACAAGCAGCAGACATTTAAGCAAGAGAAACAGGAGAAGGGAGTTACTTAACAAGCAGCCAAAACACATGTTCAAAGGAAATCTTAAGGCTAGCTTAATTATTCTCTAAATAAACAAATAAATATTTGTAGCTGCGTTCGATTTAGCTAGAACATATGAGAATGAAAATATAAAAAATATAGAGGAAAGCTAACTTCAGCTCAACCGAAGTTTATATACCCTTGTAGCTTGTAAAATGTATATAAATTAAGGTTTTAAATGATTTTCATCGAACATTCTTAGCTGAGTTATTTCCCAAACTCAGCAATAGAAGTCGCCACTACTTTGATCATTTGCTTGCCAATTTGTTATATGGCAGCTATATGATATATTCATCAGATTTTGAGCAAACTCCCCAAAATTGTGGGGAAACCGATCATATTATAACTGGAGAGTAAAAAGACGCTACAATTGAAAACAAAAAAGTTTTTCTCACTAAAACTACTTTTTCGACCGATCGTTCCTACGGCAGCTATATGCTATAGTCATCCGATTTGGATCAAACTTGATAGAATTGTGTGGTAGCATATAGTTTTGATCGATAACAAGTTTGGGAGCGATAGCACTGAAAACAAAAAAGTTTTTCCTACTAAGACTTTTTTTTAGACCTAACTTTTGTATGGCAGCTATAAGATATAGTTGTCCGATTTTCATTTAAATTGGTGGAATTATGTAAAATTATAGAAAACTTATAAAAACGAGGATTGGGCACGTTTGCGTTGAAGACAAAAAATTTTTTCTAACTAAAATTACTTTTTCCACCGATAGTTACTATGGCAGCTATTTGCTATAGTCATCCGATGCAAAGTTTGGTTAAGATTGCTTTAAAACTGACGGAGGAGATGGCATAGAAACAGACGGACGGACATGGCTATACACAGAGAAAACAAAATTGGCTGCGCGGCGCGTGTAGAAACGTCAAAGCTAAACGAAACGTGTTGCGCCCTGCTAAATTGCACACGCATAATGTAGAATTCAGAAAGCTACACGCCACGTGCAGAAAAGCTATACGTAACTTGTAGAATTTCAATATCTACACGCCTCGTGTAGAAAAGCTAAGTGCTGCGTGGGCAAATACAAAATGCAAAAATGTTTAGTGGTCCTCTTCTGCCCTGAGATGATGCGCATAGCGAAATAATTGATATAAAAAAAAAAAAAAATAAAAAGTGCGCAGTCATTTTTTTTTTGTGTAAGTGAAAATGTAGGATTTCAACTCGTTTTGACCGGGATTTTCAACCCATAACGTTAGTGTAGCTTTTCTGCCCGCCGCGATTAGATATAAGAAAGCTTAACGCGGAGTGCAGAAAAAGCTACACGCCACGTGTTGAAATGAAAAAGCTAAACGCGACGTGTAGAAAAGCTACACGCCACATGTTGAAATGAAAAAGCTACACGTTTCGTGCAGAAAACCTACACGTAACGTGTAGGATTTCAATATCAAACGCGGAGTGCAGAAAAGCTACACAAGCGTTATGGGTTGAAAATCCCGGTCAAAACGTGTAGAAATCTCACATTTTCGTGTAGCTTTTGCATATTTTTATCTCTGTGTATCAACTCGGCTCGTCATGCTGATCAAGAATATAAATACTGTGGTCGGAGATGCTTTGTTCTATGCGTTACAAACATCTAGACAATTTTAATACAAGGCTAAAAATGATGAAGCGACGACTGCTTCTGTTTTCCGCAAAAGCCTTATCAAGACTTTGACTGTGGTCGGGCGTGGCGTACCAGTTGTATGTGTGCCTGCTGGTGCGGGAGGTTGTGGGTTCGATCCCGCCTCGGACCATCTAATAGAAAAAGGTTTTTCTTTCTTTAGAAAAAAGCTTTTACACACCCGATCACCTTCATCAGCTACTGGCGCCAGCTGTGAAGTAACTAGCCATGAAAAAGCAAAAATTCTCTAACTATATTGCCGTTCGGATTCGGCGTTAAACTGTAGGTCCCTTTCTCTTGTGCGAAAAATTATAAGCACACACGCCAAGAGATTGAGAAAGCTTGGCCCTGGCCCTCCTGGAGGTGCTGTTTGAGCCAAGTGTTGACTTTTAGTATCAAGACTTCATATGGATCAGTTGAAAAAAAGTCGAAACTGTGCAAAAGTACAAATTTTGGAGTTTTGCTACTTTGACTAAAGCAATTAATAACTGTTTTCAAGAAACGACAGTAGCAATGTAATATAACTTTCGTCACATCTTGTCATTTCAAGAAAAGATGTATCATTTCTTTGTTGGAAATAGTCTATTATTCTGCTAATTGAGTTGGATAATTTTCAGAATTATGGGTTAACTCCATTACTTTCGTGTGGTTGTTGTTGCTTGAAAAAGACTTATTTTCTAATATTCGGTTGTCTGCCCTGCCATTGTGTGGTCACCATTTGAAACTGAACCGAACCGCTTAGCCTGCTCGTAGACTGAACCGCAAACCGCAAAGGTTAACCCAAACCAAAAATCGGTTTAGGGTAAATGGTCTATTTAAGAAAAGGTACGCTTTCTGACATAACAGTGTGGCTTTAAACCAGCGAAGGGCCCGCTTGACCCGAACACATTTCGCTATTCACTTCGACACGAGCTGAACGCATGTCGAGGTTTGTGCCAAGAGAGTAAAACAGCTTTTCCGTCGCTTTATTTTCGTACATTAATACACTCTCACTTTTTTGATTCTCTTGACTTGACAAACTTTGCTTTAGACCAGGGTTCCCCAAGCAGAGAGCGTGAAAATGTGACGGTGTCTCTCTCTAACACACAGTGATGCATGACTTCGGCAAGCATTCGGTGTGAATTGGCGTGTATGTTCGTGCCCCAGGGGCTATCGCTGGGGAACTCTGCTTTAGACTTTAATATCGTTCAGTTCGGTCGAGTAATAACGCAAGTTTACCAGCTTTTGCACCTGAGAAGATAGCAAACTTTCCATATGTGTTTTTGAATGCTGAATTCAAATCAGTTATCCCTTTTTTCCGTAGAACGTCTAAACGTGTGATCCTGTAGATCCAGTAGTCCTGTTTGCTTTAATGTAAGCTGCATTAAACTACGTTACAGAAAAACCAAACACGATTATAATTATTCTTGTTTTTCAAGCTTAAAAAGTACCAAACAAACCATGTACTTAGTTGGGATTTACACGATGAAGCAAACTTCATGAAGTTTTCATAGTAGGCTTGAAAATAGAAACACATTTGTGTCTCTCGCCTACTGAGAAAACTTAATGAAGTTTACTTCATCGTGTAAATCCCGTCTGAACGCCTATTCTCAGATGAGATAAAAATTTAGTTCGGACCATATTTCATATAAATAGGACTGCCGTTCAAAAGCAATCAGATTTCAAACTGAAATATTGTGCCGAACTAAATTTTTTTCTCATCTGAGAATAGGCCTTAACTATCAATTCCTCTCAGCATTAACTCTGCATGCTTTTGCTCTGTTCGAGACGATTTAGTCTCGTAGCGACTCGTGGATTAACCTTCAAATCAGCAGGATTCCGTATAAGATTTTGATGATACTAAAATCTTTCGGGGAATTCTATTTCAAATAAAAACAAAGCCGAACCGAAACTGCGTGTTGACAAACTCAATTTCTTTGAACCATTGAACCGAACCAGTACTAGTTTCCGAGCGGTTTGCCTGTCTGCATAAATTCACATAAACTCAGGACCATTTAACATCTCTGCCTACCAAATCAAACCATCAGTTTTCCAAAAAAAAAAGGAGAGAAAATTTCAGCCATATGTTTCAAACAAAAGCATTTTCATGTTTTGACTTTTGATTCTCACTGCTGCACAGCAAACAAACCAAACTGAGAAGAAAAAAAACAACAAACAGAAACTGGAGGCAGACGACACCACCAGCTAGCAATAACTGTGGCAAATAATAAATGAGTCAAGTTCATGAAAAAGCAATTTCTTGCGGCAGGCCACAGATATTAGCACCCCAATTCCACAACAAGTATCAGTTCCCGTAATGCTCTGGCCACGGCCCAACCCTCGTCGTTGTTCCGTGGGCCAAAATGAAAGCAGAAGTCAGAAATTAAGTAGGCAGCCAAATTACATGGCTGAAGGGATGACGCGATGACTGGATGACTGGATGACTGTGACTGCAAATGGGAATGGGATGGGAATGCGGGATATAACAAGTGATTTGCTTTGATTTTATGGCTGAGGGTGTCAAAGACCTAACAGCTTTTTATTATGAACCTGTTTATGGTGTTGCCTTATGATTGCAGTCGGGCATAATGGTCTTGTGGTCTGGGTGTGGGGGGGGGGGGGGGACGCAGTGCGTTATGCCACATTAATTGCACATTATGAGCTAATGGCGGATTAAACAGCTGTAAGAATACCTGGCCAAAAAGTCAATTTACCATTGACAACTCGTTGCCGGTTATGACATAGAAATGCACTTTGGCCACTTGAAAAGCCAATAACAAAAATATCAATCGCGTCGACAACAACAGCAGTTGGGGAAATTGCAATCAAAATTTGATTAGTCCAGCAATGTAAATATTATTTATGGAAGCGGGGCTAAGAGGAAGGCAGAGGAACAGACCGCCCTCTCGCTCTCTCTCTCTCTCTCTCTCTCTGTCTTTTTTAATAAACATTTGATTGGCAAAGCATTTGGCCTGTTTTTATTGACAATTTTTGCAAAATAATCAAAAATCAATTGGCCAGGTTATTGCTTTTTCTTGGTTCCCCACCCCCTGCCCAACCCAGGCTGCTGCCTGGCAACCAATTGAAAACCAAATGAAATGGCCACTCCACAGCCAGTGGCAGTTCGGGTCCAGTCCTTGGGCTTTGATGTTGTTTTCTTCATCTTCAACTACGTCAACAAGGACAATCTTTTTATTATTATTATTGCGGGATGCTCCTGCTCCAGCTGCTTCAGCTGCTGAGTGGTTTATGGTAAACGCTTTTCGGCCAATATCTTTTCATTGTGCAAAGCAGATAAAAACTGCGTATAAATTCATAAAATGCCGTCTCGACTCTCCCACACACACACACACACACATACACATACAAATGGAAGTCGATTTATTTTATGTTATCCTTTAAATCCTGCTTTACGACCAGGCCAGCCCCAGCGACACTTGCCGCGAACTGGCCCCACCCACTGAGGCTGTACTATGACCGTCTCTCTCACTCCTCCCTTAGCTCAAAGCCGTCGACGCTTTGGGCCTTTAAGAGTTGTCAAGTTGTGTTTGTGTTGTGGCTGAAACTCTTGAACCCCCCTTCCCCCCTACACAAGAGAGTGAAACTATCTCAAATCTCAGCCCATCATTTGATTTATGAAATAGTTTTGAGTCCTTTCATACTTTTTAATAAGACTGGGGAGGGGGGGAGGGGGGGCATCCAATTGTGTGACAACTGCAACCCCCAAAATATATTTGGTTCCTGGTTGGAGCATGCGCAGCTCTTGGCTCTGTGCACCAAACGAAGGAAAAAAAGACAACGCTTTTCTATTTTTTCTTTGGATATTTTCAACCTTTTTCATTTATCAATGGCAGGTTTATCCTTCCCCCAAACTCCAAGTCTCCCCCGAGTCTGTCTGCTCCATCCCGGGCACTTTGCCACGCCATTTTCGCACAAACATTTCAATGAAAAGTATCAACGAAATTGCTTTTGAAATTGCTTCATATGCCATAAACAGAATGCGTGCCAGATTTTCTTGATGCTCTTTATGTGCGCGCCGCCTTCCCTATCCCCAGCCATGTCCCGCCCTCCCCCCCGGCCACTGAGTGTGCCTTTTTGTCGTTGTTAAAGCTTTCACCGGCAGACGGCCACTAAATTTAGCGCAAAAAACTTCGCATATTTTCGTATTTTTGGTATTTCAATTAAAACTTAATTAAAAAGCGTTGCCTTAGTTATCAGACGCTGCTCGATTCAATGGCGTTTTTTGTGAGAAAAGTCCAATAAAAAAAATGCTACCAATTTATATTCTCTTTAGCTGCTTAGTAGCAATATTTATGAATTTTTTGATCCGCCTTTTGGTCAAATATTTAGACATAAATCTAACAGACACCTGTCCCGCCCTCCTCCTTGGTACACTTTGGATCAATTGAGCACCCAGTGGGCTATTATTAGGGAGGCATTAAGCGGCTCAGCAAATAAATTAGTTTTGTCTGAAGTCGTGGGGAATAATTTATGGCCTGGAACTTGTCTGTTCTTTGGCAAGTTACAACAAAGTTGTCTGGCATCAAATTCAGCAGAAAAAGCAAAAAGATGCTGGCATTTTGAAGAATATCCCAAGTTGAAACAGAAGAAAATATTTTGAATTTAATGTCAAAAGCATATCTCTATGAAAACTCTTATTTAACTAAATACAGTATCATATGAATGAAACAAATTCCTTAACGTACATTAAATTTCAAGCATATTTGATTCTAGTCAGAATTAAATGGAACCTATTTCATTGTGTCTAAAATTGAAAGCATCTTTCGATTTTGGTTATAAACAAGGATTCAATTCGTTATGAAAAGATGACTGATGATGATTATCGCCCATAATTTCGAAATTCAGTTCTATAAAAAACCCCAAAACTGTGCCCTTCATAATTTTTTATTGAATGGGATGACGCATCTAAGAATTGTAACGTCTTTGGTAATATTTTATTGAACTATGCAACAAAATTAAACTTTTTTGAATTCATTGAAAGGATGGTTCATCACGTCTGGATGTATGGTAACTTGCGTCCCTTTAGATGGCTTTTTATTGGGGAGCCAACACTTTAGTTTTGAGTATCTTTAATATTAACGTAAAGTACTATTTCTTCACTTTAAAATAAACTATTTCCAACAAATGTGTACTATAGCGTTTACGCCGATAAGGTACCATGCGAAAACTTAATAAATGATTGCTTTTAGGTTGCACATAATAAATATAAAAATCCCAAAATTTTTATTTGAGTTTTAACCTCTGCCAAAAGCCTTCAAAGTTTCCACATATATTACGTCTACGATACATACACCAAATCGAAATTTCGTCAACGAATTCTCTGTATCATTTTAAAAGTTGTCAAATTTGAATTTAATCGAGCTACAAAAAAACATGAAGCACCAACTAAGACCTAATTATGACGAAGCGAGCACATTTCCAACAAAGAGGAGCATGGGACTACATTTATAAGCCTGTCCATTTCGGAAAGTGCGACTAATGTGGTTCGAAGGTTGGAGTTAGCATGGACCACGACCGGGGTTCAAACAAGGTCTTAATAACCGATTCAAAAGGCGAACTCTTACGCGAGCGAGAGGAACAATTTTCAAAAGCCCTGCATCATATTTTCGAATTTATGAATAGACGGCCAGCTAAAAACGTTCCAAAACTTTGTTAAATGCGGAAGCAGCATACGTTCCTGAACCAGAAAACCCCTGTGTTAAAACGGAAGCTGAAGACGTAACTACAGCGACAGTCCATCTCAAGAAGAGCTGCTCGGATGAGGCCGAGATCACCCAGAGGCTTTATGGCCTATTGAGATGTCTAATAGTGTATTAAAAGGGGGAAAGGCGGAAGAGAAGAGAAGTTGATAGTTGCCGAACTACTTTAAAAAAGCAAAATTAATTACATTGAACCATTTTTAACTTCTCACACAAAAAGGAATGTCTTTTTATACTGTTTACCAAAGGTACAAAGAGATTAATGGGTTTGTTCAAATGTGTGTAAGTAAAAAGGAAGCATCTCTGATCCTATGGAATAGATATATTCTTGATCAGACGAGTCCATAGAGGCATGTCCGGACCTTTTGGACAAATACGTATAGTAATCCTCATTATTTTTCGATCCTCAAAATTTGGGAATGATCAAATGGACGACAGTGTATTTATAAGCAGCACCGTATAAATAGACTGCGCAGCAACGGCTGCAACCGTGATGCGCAGCACTTCAGTTCAGTTCAGTTCGTGTGGACCCTCACTTCAAAGATATCTTGATAGCCTCTAAGTGTACGTCAAAAACTTGCGTTCTTCTAGAAGTGAACGGCGCGTAATAGTAGAAATTCTGCATTAATATAAGATTTCGCATAAATATATATTTACTAAATACTATTTACATATTGTCTTGGTTATATTAAAAACAATTTTTTCAATGGTCATGCTACCTTTTTGACAAATGACTTTTTGACTTCAAACTACAAATGTAAGCAAGGGCAACAGTACGAATGAGTGATACCTATTTAAACAAAAAAAAAAATGTTTTGTTATATCTTTATTACTCCAAAACTCGTCGTATAAGGGGGTATCACTATGACCTTACAGTTTTTCATACATCAAAGGTACACTCTAGTGTACAAACATATGTTCTAAAAAAAATCATAGAATTGTTTGGGATAAGTTTTTTTCAAAAGTAAAACATTGTACTATGCGATGATTTTATGAAAGGTTTGATCAAATATGTGGGTTTCTCAAAACCCGCACTAAGCTCAAGCTTAAGCTCAAATTAACGAAAAATCTAGACGTGATGGACCATTTCCCAAAATAGATAATTAAGTTCTATGCCTGTTAGTGTTTCAATTTAAATTTAATAATTGTAATAATTTAAGTTAAGAAAATTGAATGAATGTTAAGGATAAAAAAACTGTGACTAGCGCGTTAATTTATAAGTGCCAATGTACTTGTTGCGCTGGGAGTAACATAAATAAAATAAATCTTTATAAATTTTCATTCGTGTTTAGCACATAAAAATCATCTAGAATCGCCACCACCCTTTAAATAAACTGGACCTTGTTGTCTAGTGCTATCAATAAACTACAGCAGGGCGGAAAGGGAGTTTCACATCTGTATAGTAATTTTATGCCTTTCCAATGTTCATTCAATGCTCTTATTATTTTGAGCAGGAAAAATTATACTCGTCGACAGTTGGTTTGTAAAAATCCGTCCGTGCCACAGTACTTCGAGAGATTTAATTTTCTTATTTGAAAATATAGTTAGAAGGTTTGTGTCTTATAGCCTATTTCCACCAAAGAAATGAAGCTTCATTTCTTGAAATGACAAGAAATGAAGAAAATGATATCATTTCTTCCATACAAATTGTTGTTGCATTTTGCCCTTCATTTCCTTCATTTCTCAAAAATGATGGCATTCTCCGCGAATGCTCGGACGCTTGGTATTTGATGACACAGCATACTCCCTATCGTTCTGTCTGTTGCACTACTCGATTCCTCTCTGGTAGATAGAAAATGTAATCAGCAAAAAACTAATGATCCATATCAATTTAAAGATATGGCGCAATTTTGTGTATAATATGACATTTTGTCAAATATCAGTTGTGTATTTAGCTCTCTGCCGACTGTACAGGGCGTATAATAATGCGTTGCGCCCATGGTAATTGCTAACCTGCCGGAGAAGGACTTGTTTCCGGCTCCATAAAGCATAAATACTTCCCATGAGTTCGAGCAGTCGGCAGCCGAGTTGATATAGACCATGACCGTTCTGTCCGTCTGTTTGTCAACGTCCGGCCGTATGAACGAAGTGATCTCAGAGATGGTAAGAGATAGAGATTTGACATGTATGGAGACAGTATCATTTCTTAGACTTGCAGGCATGATCAAGTTTATTTTCAATTGTTGCCAGCGCCCCCTCGCGCCCCCCTAATTTGGAAAAAACGTCATCATCTCCTACAGTTTTGATGATAGAAGGTTCGTACTCTCTAGAGATATCTAGTTCTCAAAAATTATTTATCGATCTTTAAAGTAATGATATAGATTCGGATTGAACGATACTCAAGTTATGAGCAAACAACGTGTCAGTTGACGACCCACCACCCACCCATAACCGTAAGCTATTGCGTTCAGCAGAAGCACTCTTAGTGAGAGAGAGAGAGAGAGTGAGAGAGAGAGAGAACGCACTGCGTTGTGCGTTGTGTGTCACACTGGCCGTTTGACTCGTGATCCAAATGCGAGCTGCGACATTAAGGGTGCAGAGTATGTTATAGTCGGGCTTGACCAACTATCATTCTTGTTTTCATTTCATTTCTACACTATAAAGTTTCTATTGAACCATAAATAATATCAATTTGTCAATTGATATTAGGAAAAGGTCCAAAGGATATCTATTTAATTTTCGAAACTCTCACAAGGCGAAAGGGATGTATAGAAATTGAGAAAAAGGATAGAGACAAATTGTGTTTCACATCGAAACTTCATGCAATGTAAAGAAATATATGAGTAGGCTCTGTGACCACACGCATGCAGGATAGTGCAGTGCGGTAAGATGCCATGCCAATTTGTAACGTGCAAATGGTCCCGAGTTCGATCCCCTGGCCAAGACGGGGTCACAAAATTATGATTTCGTTGTATTTCTGTTTCTATAAAACGAAAAATAATAGTTCTTAGAAATAGTACCATTTTTCATTACATTTTTTGCTTTGTTTAATTATTAAATATCAATTTGATCTTAAAGAATATTATTTTGAAATGTTCGAAAATTTGACTTTGATATTTTCGGACTGGGATCGGCTTTTTATTGATATGAAAAAATTTAATATTGAGCCCCAGATCATATCATTATTTTTTTCTGCACTCCGTTCGCGCACTGGCGACGCAATGCTTTCGATTTGGTCATGCGTTTTTGTTTCAATGCTGTTGTGAGCAAGTGGCCGGTGTGTCTCTTGTATGCACTGAGTCCCAAGTCACGTTTTATGATGCGCGCAATGCTGTCCTTGCTGATATTCATCTCACGAGACATGATTTTTTGTTTGCGCAGTGGAATTCGATCTTTCACGGTGCGCGGAAGGCCGGATTTCGCGCGGTTTTTTGTTCCATCAGTATCCTCAAATAACTTCACGGTACGATACACAAAGTTTCGGGTGATTTCGAGTGGGCGCAACATCCGAAAGATTTCACCTTTTTCGTAGATGCATTTAAGCAGGTCAATTACGACAACACGATTTTCAAGCAAGCGCCATTCCATGATTGCAAACAACTGACGTCAAAAACTTTTGATGCAGTAATATAGCATAAATGTCACTTGTCAAATAGCCGTCAAGTTAGAGTGGATGCGTCCAATGGTTCTCGAGAACGAGTGTGTTTAATACGTGTACCCAAAAAATTGCCACTACTAGGTATATTCTTAAGAAAGCCAAATCAAAGAAACTTTCCGACGGGCTTAAATCTCGATTCATATTAACTGTTTCAAGCTGCTTAATTATGTTGCGCTTGTAACCTGTGTGTGTCTGTGTTCATCTGCAACTTCTCTCATCTCACTTCTCCGTTTTGGTTGCCTGGCAAATGAATCATGTGAGAAATTCATTTGGTTGGCACGTGCTGCAGCGACGTTCGTCTGTCCGTTTAATGCAACAATTTAATAAACAAACCAATAAATGCTAAACATTCCAAACAAAAGCCATGACAATGCCTCTGACAATGTAAAATCATGATAAGTCAATTTTGTGGGCCATTTCTACCCCGAGACCCCTGCTGAGTTGTTCACGTGCCAAACAGATTGTCGCCGTCTCTCTGGGTGGTTGGGAGTGTTTAAGATGCGAGCAAATTGTCCCACTGTCCAGCTGTGAGGCGGTGTGAAAACACGAAATTAACAATTGGCCTGCAGAGATAAGACCCCCATGTTAATTTTCCATTGCATTAAGTTGAGTTTACATCAGAGCTCTTACCCGTCTAAACTTTTATTAAATTATATTTATGCTTACTCCCGCAACAACAACAACAACAACAACTCCTTACTACGTGAGCTTCATAACTTATGCACCAGACTTGCTGTGTGAACTGTGACTTGATTTTCGTGTTAATATGCCCCACCATTTAGGGGAGAAGCCATAGCCAGCCGCCTGTCTTTATGCCATCATTAGCTGCAAATCCTTGAAGATTGATTTAGGGCCAGACGTGTGTGTGCATAGCAAATGAATGTGGGGAGGACCTTAACACTTTTCGCCTGTTCCACTAAAAACTCGCCAATAATATATAATTTATACATACAGACACACAAGTAGAACAGCAGCACGCCAACTTAATTTATATGCTAATTTTATTAAACAACAAATCCCGAAAACTAATCCAACCCAAAGGCTGACATTCTGCTAAGCCGCAACGACAACGAAAAATCAAACATTATAGCGTGTTAATGGCAACAAAAAAGGAAAGCAGGAACAGGAAAACGCACCCCCAAACCCAGCATGGCATGCATCATTCACATTCTCATTCTCCCCACCTGCATTGTCAGCATGGGACAGCCGGATGAGTAAGAGCGAACAACAAAAAAAAAGAGAAAACATTAACAGGCAACACTGATACGCAATTATTAAAACAATTTATCAAAGTAGCACATCCGGCAGGATGCCCGACTGGGCAGTGGCAGAGCAACGGGAAGGTGTCGCCAGGTTGCTCATTTTTAGTTTGCCGAATACTAATTGTTTTTGGCTAGAAAGCCAATAAGACTGACAAACTTTTGGCATTCATTTAAACCGCAAAACAATTCTCGCATTGCATAGTTTTAGGCGAAGGGTGGGCGGCTGCCTGTGGGCTTGGCAGGAAGCGGAAGCTTAAACACAAATTTAATGAAGCAGTAAATTCGATTGTCGCATAAACAAAACCCAACGCCCTTATGCAAAGGAGTAGGAGTTGGCCTCAAGCCGAGCCAGGATAATGGCAGCAGCAGCAACAACAACAACAGCAGTCAGCAGCCAGGGAGTCAGCAGCCACAAAAGGCTAATGCCCATTCTGAGTGTGTGTGTGTGTGTGTTTTTGTGTGTGTGGGCTTGGCAAAGTTTCGGACTGACTGCGGTAGTCATAAGTCGACCAAGGCAGAGGGAGAGGAGCCAGAGTGTTGGGACTGGGAACGCCGTCTAAATGTGACTTTATGTGCTTTAATAAAGTATAATTTTTGGACGCTTAAATGGCGTTCCGCGCCAGCTTCAGCTCATAAGCCCAATGGAGCTTCTTTATCTGTTGAATGCAAGCCACAATTTTTACAGACAAAAATTGTTTAAAAAAGGTTTTTTTCAGTTTTTTTTTAAATCCGCCATTGAAGTCAGTTTCTGACTCCGAATCGACCAAAGCTCCTCCAAATTTTTCCCAAGTTTCGACTAAATTATGTTTTGGTAATGTTCATACCTCGATAATGAGTGGAATCATGATCTTTCTAATCTCAAAGGCCACAACGGAAACACCGTTAAATGGATTCAACTTGAACATAATACCAAAAGGTGCTGTTTGACAAGCTGAGAGTGTTGAAAAACAACTTTGACATTGGTGTTATGACGGGGGAATTTATTTTACAAAGAAGAAATAGTTGTGCCAGAATATATAACGATTTTTTATGATTTTTTGAACATAGTTCAAGTAATTTGTTGAATTATTTTAAGAAACAAAAATTTTGATGTCTTTTAAAACTAGATTTGGTACATTTCATACTCAGTGCTACAGAAATCTCTTCCAACCAAGCTCCAATCTAATTCTAACCGAATTCTAACCAAATTCCAACCGAATTCCAATACTTAGGTGTTGGTTTCAAACCTCTCATGTTTTGTTAGGAGATTTTGCTAAATTCACCACCCAAATAGCCGAGTTTCATATCATGTCA
This sequence comes from Lordiphosa magnipectinata, assembly GCA_037044535.1. Classification (NCBI taxonomy): domain Eukaryota; kingdom Metazoa; phylum Arthropoda; class Insecta; order Diptera; family Drosophilidae; genus Lordiphosa; species Lordiphosa magnipectinata. The sequence goes on along the minus strand of JBAMBO010002262.1, from coordinate 742,399 downwards.
TATGGCATCCATAAGATATAGTCATCCGATTTCAATCAAATTTGGAGAATCTGTTTGAAAGCATATAAAAATAAAAATCACCGAGGTTAAGAACTATAAAATGGAAAATATAAAAGTTTTTCTCACTAAGACTCATTTTCCGATCGAAAGTTCCTACGGCAGCCATAAGATATAGTCATCCGATTTCAACTAAAATTTTCAAATCTGTTTGAAATCATATAATATTAATAATGGCCGAGTTTGGGGACGCTAGCATTGAAAACAAAAAAGTTTTTCTCACTAAGACCCATTTTGCGACCAATGGTTCCTATGGTAGCTATAAGACATGGTCATACGATACGAACGGTTCCGTCCTATAAGCAGCGTGCAGTAAAAAGAGGATTCTGTGCAAAGTTACAGCTCGATAGATTTAAAACTCAGAGACTAGTGTGCGTAGAAACAGACGGAGAAAGCAAAAGCGACTCTGCTCGTCGCCCTGATTAAGAATATATATAGTTTATGGGAAACGAATATTAGCATGCTTTACAAACGCCTTTGCCAGTATATAAAAATATTTCAATTTATTTGTGATTCTTTAATTATTTCGCCATATTAACCATATACTGAGCTTTTTTCAAAGTTGAAGATAACCAAAAATCCAGCTTAATATTTGATTGTCATGTACTATTTTTCCGTGCGACAATCACTAAACCACACTGCATCATTGTCCTAACAATATTCTCATTCATCCGCGTTCGCTTTTCTGCGGTTTTGTGCAACACAAGCGAAATGTCATGTTGCCACTAAACGAACTGACAAACTGCCAACTGCAAGTCAAATGCCAAATCAACCAGGCCGCCACCGCAACGGCAAAGCCACAGAAAGTTTTATTGTCAAATTGTCACCGGGACTCACCTGGACACGGGATTCGGTTAGGCCAATGCGCATGGCGATCTCCTCGCGCATAAATATATCCGGATAGTGGGTTTTGGAGAAGCAGCGTTCCAGTTCGTTTAGTTGCGCCGGCGTGAAGCGAGTGCGGTGTCTCTTCTGCTTGTTTTTGTCCAGATGCTGCAACAGAACAGAAACGGGGTAAGGGGGAGTATCAGCAAATGCCACCAAACAAGGACGGTTTTGTCGTTGCACAAATACAACTAAAACTACGGTTACAATTTACTAAAGAGTTACAACTACAGTTACTACATTATGGAAATAAAATTACACTTACTTTTTTTTTTTTGGTTTAATTATTTATTCATTGCACAATAATTCAATTTCATTCAACAGACACACATTCACATTTTTTGATTTTTGATTTTTGGTTTCGAATTTCGAATTGGTAGATTTTTGATTGAAGGAAAAAACATCGAAAAGAACATTGGATTATTAAAGAGTTCAGCATTAACTAAGAGGCTGCGTCTATAGAAATGATATAATGGATCTTTTCTATATAGCTGGCACATTCTCACCTGATCCTGTTGCTGCATGTTGTTGTTGTTGTTGTTGCTGCTGTTGTTGTTGTTGTTGTTATTATTGTTGTTATTTTGTGCACTATTCAGCGGATTGGAGTTATTATCGCATAATCCGCCAGAGATATGTAGGCGTGCGACACCCCCACCGCTGACAGCACCACCACCACCAAGATCGGCTATATTCGGAGCTCCGGGCAATTGGCCAAAACTATTGACGCCCGCATGGAGCGCTGTTAAAGCGGCCTTGGGTAAATCACAATCCTTGGGGCCTGCAAGAAAGGGGAGAGGCGAAAAATTAACAATTTTTATTTGAGTTAAATCATTTTCTTGAAAGGAGTTCTCGCACAACTAAGTTTCGACAGAGTAAGACAGACACTAACTAAATATAAGAAAACTACAGCCACAACCTGCACAGCTTTGGTACATTTGGACTCAAATGTCACTTGTACTAAAATTTTATACTAACTACAAGGTAGCGCAGCCGGAAGTGCCATTTCGCATGAACGAGAATTTATCGAACCAGAGAGCTACAGCACACACAAAACCCAGGGCTACTCAGTCGTTCGTTACGATTTTGGACAGCTTTCGATAGAATTTTGGCAATACATCAGGAAATCGAAGGCGACCATGTCCAGATTACAACTTTGACTGATCGAACTAAGGCCGACTGAGAATGTCGAAGCTGCGCAGTGCGCTACCTTGTAGTTATTGTATCAGGCTATCTATCGGCTTTCAATTCTTGACCTTGGAATAGTTCAGTTAACTATGATGACAGAACTTTGTGGTGGGTGTAAGTTTAGAGGTAGGTGGCTTCATAAGAAAACCGTAAAGTTCCTGGAAATCTCCTTGGAACGATGTGTTAACTGAGAACTTTTGTATAATCTGTATAAATCCCTTAGAAAAAGACAAGCTGCTTTTTGTACTGATATCCACGTAGCGCGAAGCGAAAACAAAAGACATATTGCAAACTAGAAGAGTCTACCCTGCGTAAAGTTGGATCTAGTTATAATAGCACGAGAAAAGTGCAGAGTATCCAATATTGAAGCTGCCTTTACACTTATCATATATCTCTAAATAGTCGGTTGTCAAACTTCTCTAAAGAGAAACTCTTATTAAACTGAACCTGTCAAATTACATCAAAGAAAGCTAAATATTTAGAGTTATTTGCTTTGGTATTACATTATCGTCAGAGAGTCTCTTTAGAGATATATGACAAGTGTAAAGGCAGCTTAAGTGCTTAATAAACAAGTATGAAAGTCGATCCAGCCCGGCTGTAATATACTCTGTACCAGCGATCTTTCTTTTAGGAATAGCTTGAGTATAGTTCAAACGATCTTTATCACTTCTTCGCTAAATCGATAAATAATCTTGATTACTAAATAAATCTACTAAATCATCTATCTACAAAACTGTGGGAGATATGACGTTTTTTCCAAACTGATCTGTCTGCAGTATAGGAAGTTTATGTCCCATACATGCCAAACCTCTATCTCTTTCCATCTCTGAGATCTGTGCGTTCATACAGACAGACGGACATGGCAATAACAACACGGATCAAGTGTATATATATATACTTTATAGGGTCGGAAATGATTCCTTCTCCCTGTTGCATACTTTTGCACAAACTTAATATGCTCTGTATACCTTTGGTACAGTGTATAAAAAGATCTGTTTATGCGACAACTTTTAAAGAAGAAAGGCAGGCTAGCTACAGACATAGTGAAAGTGACTGCAGGAAGTATAGAAAACATGTTGTTTGAAAAATACAGAAAAATGTGATTCTTCGAAGCTTCCTAGTGTTTCTATATTACTGACACTAAGGGTGCATTCAAACACACTGTTGGGCTGCCATATAGTTAGGTATCAGTTGCTTCTATACAAGTGTAAACGCCTGCCAGTGGCAGTGACAATTGACTGTTGCCATATATGTTTAAAGAATTTTTTGTTGAAATTCTCATATATTCTACTCAGTGTGAACAGACTGCCAGACGACTGATAGAAAAGAACTGGCTGCCTGCCCTATACCTATGTACGTCGGGACTTTATGATGAAGTAAACTTCAAGAAGCTTACTAACGTGTTTATGTTATGCCCATTTTGCCAAATCATTTTATTAGATGGCTCCACTATGACTATGAATTCGTTTTCAATTCATGAAATGCTGAGGCGCAGCCAACTTAACGTTGCGTTGGTGTTGTCAGATCTGCCAAACAGCTGGTCATTTTGTAAATTTGCAAAAGCTGCATAAATAGGAACAAAGTTGAGTATGCAAATTAACGAAATCATAAATTTCATAGCATAAACGTAGTATCAAGTGGCGAAAAATTCAATTGCGATTCCATACGTTTCGTTTAACAGAACTTCCCTTAAGTTCCATTCTACTTAAGCTGCCTTTATACTTTTCATCTACGCTACATATAAAACAGTTTGTCCTGATTCACTGACTGATTGGCAATCAACGCAGAGCGCAAACGGTAAGAGATAGAAGGCTGAAATTTGGACAGGAGTTTCTATTAGTGGTGAAAGTTCGTACTAAGACAGGGTTTTGGAAAATTCCAACCGGAAAAGTAGGAGAAGCGTCGGAAAAGTTTGTATGGGAACAATTTTGTTTTTCATCCGATTGACATGAAATTTGGTTTGTAAGCGTAGTACGCGAAATAATTTGACACGTGTTTTCCCGATTATGCAAAATCCTCCCACGAGGAAAATGGCATGCAAATTCTGCATGCAAGAATCTATTTTTCATCCGATTGAGTCGAAAATCGGTTTGTAAGGATAGAATCCGAAATAATTTGAAATGTGATTTTCCAATGTCAGAAAAGTCGAGAAAATTCCCGGAAAATTCTGTAGGCAAATAATTATTTCTCATCCGATTGGCTCGGTTTGTAAGGATAGAATACGGAATAATTTGAAATGTGATTTTCCAATGTCGGAAAATCCGCCCCCAGGCGTGAAAATTCCCGGAAAATTTTTGCATGCAAGAACTATTGAAACTCGGTTTGTAAGCTAAGAGCTTAGGTTTGTAGCTAAGATAGAATACGAAATAAAGTGAAATGGGACGGTAACGATAACAATAACGATAACGATAACGATAACGACAACGGTATAGGAAAGAATTACGTTACCGTTAACGGTAATAATTCACTATACTGATAGCGACGCAGCGAAGCGCTACAGTTTATTTGCTAGTAGATATATATGAGATAGACTCTCTAACAATAATGTAATAACAAAGCAAATTACTCTAAATATTTAGAAAATTTAGCCTTCTTTGATGTAATTTGACAGATTCTATTTGATAAGAGATTCTTTTTAAAGAAGTTAGACCACCGACTATTTAGAGATATATGACAAGTGTAAAGGCAGCTTAAGGGCCGATTTCATATCTCTTAGATAGCAGCTATGTGTCAGAGAAACTTTGAAATTACTCTGTTATTTGTTACGCTGCCTTTACACTTGTCATATATCACTGTTAAGTCGGTTGTCAAAATTCCCGAAAGTAAAAACTCTTATCAAATCGAATCAGTCCTTTTTTATCATAGAAAGCTACATTTTTCAAATATTTAGACATATTTTATTTGTTATTACAATACCGTTAGAGAGTCTCTTTAGAGTTATATAAAAAGCGTAAAGGCCGTTTTTAGTCTATGTGAGAGTTAATGCTATATAGAAAATGTGCTTTATTGTAAAAGTCCAGGGATAGTTGTTGCATCATATTTTGCCTCCATTGAATTCAATTAGATTGTGGAACTATAGAACTCATGGAACTCATGATTAAAAGAAGTTTTGGACTGTGCTTCTGTGTGTCGGTAGATCTACGTATGGAATCGCAATTGAATTTTTCGCCTCTTGATACTACGTTTATGCTATGAAATTCATGATTTCTTAAATTTGCATACTCAACTTTGTTCCTGTTTATGCAGCTTATGCAAATTTACAAAATGACCAGCTGTTTGGCAGATCTGGCAGCATCAACGCAACGTTAAGTTGGCTCTGTTGGTACACAACGGAAGAGTTCATCATTGGAGCCGGAGTGCCACTGGGTAGCGTTCTCGGTCCTTTTCTGTATGTATTGTACACTGCCGACATCCCAACAGACCCCCGACTAACAATGTCCACTTTTGCTGATGATACGGCAATTCTAAGCAGATCACGATGTCCAATTATCGCATCCAGACTTTTGGCAAGCCACCTATCTCACGTGGAGGAGTGGCTGGCCAACTGGCGCATAAAAATTAACGAGCAAAAGTGTAAACACGTGACGTTCACACTCAACAGAAGCACCTGTCCCCAGATATCCCTAAACGCGACTATGATACCACAATCGAACGATGTTGTTTACCTTGGTGTCCACCTCGACAGAAGGCTCACTTGGCGCAAACACATAGAGTCGAAAAAACTTCAAATAAGGCTAAAGGCCAATAGCCTTCACTGGCTAATTAACTCCCGTTCCCCTCTAAAACTGGAATATAAAGTCTTACTGTACAAAAGCATCATACAGCCTGTCTGGACTTATGGCTCACAGCTATGGGGAAATGCCTGTGCGAGCAGTGTGGATATCCTTCAAAGATCACAATCAAGAATTCTTAGAACACTCACTGGAGCGCCATGGTACATTCGCAACGAGTGTGTCCACAACGACCTGAGGATCCCATTGGTCGAAACTGAAATACAGCAACTAAAGCGCAAATATTCTGAAAAACTTCTAGCCCCCCAATGAACTTGCACAATCTCTCACCCTGCAAGCAACGCATTCTCGACTCCGAAGAAAAGATCTACCAACCCAGCGACTGAATGAAATGGCCGCAGAACATAAGCCAGCTCCAATAGGAGATGGTTGTACAATAGTTTCTAGATTAAGATTTGAAAAATTATTGTTAGTCTCATTAAGAGAAGATTTAATAAATATTTAAAAATTTAATAAAAAAGTTGGCTCTGTTTTGAATTCGACAAGAACCTTCTGGTCCTATCTTTTTAGTCTTTGCCCATCGACTGCAATTCAGCAGCTGCCTGCTTCTTCAAGATCTGCCATAACCGCTTGGGAATTCCAAGGTGGCTTAACAGCAAAAATCAACACCAGAAGCCAACGCCAAGTTAACAGAAGCCTTTGTGCGTCCCCAAATGGCTTTACTGTATTAGTGAGAGAGATTTTATCCACACAGCTAACACAGTGACCAATATCTCTGAGCGGAGAAATGCATTCAAAATAATTTGAAAATATTTAATAATGATTTTTAACGATTTTCAAAATGGATGTAAATATGCATACATAAGAACTGTTTCAACTGGCTTCAGACTTCGATGTTGGATTTGAATTAAGTAGTCCAAAAGTTTTCACTATTGCCTAGGACATTTCCAATCGGATTTTCTCACTGTTAATTAGGCAATTTGAATGAAATATTCGAAATTGCACACTTTTATTTAGAAATATTATATATTGAACTGGATTAATGAATTCACTTGCTTCAAATGCTGCTCAATTTGGGTATGATCACTTTTCGTTGCTTTTTTCGCTGAGTTGCTTTTCGCTGCGAGGCCTAGTTGATTAAGTCAAACAGCATTCAATTAAGTTATTTGATAGTAAGTAACTTTGTTTATGTTTTTATAATTTTAATAACTCACAGACGCGCGCACACTTACAACAACGAAAAAAAAACACCTCCGCCGACGGGTGCAAATAGTATTTATGAATATTTAGAAAATTTGAATATTGGTCGAACTGCGTCTAAAGGTAACGACGTTGCGTATGGCTTGAACCGAACTGCGGCGATCGGATAAATTGAATTTTTCAACAACCTGTCATTCAAAAAAAAAAACAAAAAAAAAGATGCCAAAAAAAAAAAACAGTAACGAACGCGGAGCGAGAGAGAGCGCGAGCAACAACAACAGAGGTGCGATACACACTCATACCTACAAACATGGAAAACAAATACAAGTGCAGCTGCAGATACAGATACAGATTTGAGCGCTAACCCCTTTTTTTCAGTTTTACCTTTTGGCTTCACTTGACTACGTAACGTATTTTTTTGTTGGATTTTGTGTACAAACAGTGGCCGGTAGGGTGGGTTGGGCTGGGAGAAGAAGGAGACCCAAACGTAGGCTTCATCTTCTGGAATTTTTTAACATGTACGTGTGAGAGAGACTGAGACTCGAACTCTTTGATTTCGATTTTGTCTGGATGTTGTTGTATTTTTGTATTCAAGTCAAACATTTACTCATCGCCAGTTGATGCGAACTCTCGTCTATACATAACCTTTTGGGGGCCTTCTGATGTGGTCATTGATTTTCATTTAATTTTACAAAAAAAAATAACTTGGCTTTAGCTACCTGCCAAAGTAAAGGTGTAGGCGAAAAGTGTGCAATTTCTGTGGAAAAAAATAAATGCAAATCTCGTACAAACATGAAGACGGACAGTCAGTCAGTCAGTCAGTTAGTCAGTCAGTTGGGGACTATCGGCTACCACTTTGATGTGTAAGACACATGGCGGCTTTCAATGATTTTTATTGTTTCGAAATGGACTTGTTAAAATTTCGGTTACTTCACAGGGAATCGCCGACGCTGCCGCTGCTGCTGCTGCTGCAGTCAGTCAACAGGTGAACAGCCAAACGAGTGCAGCCTGTGACGCCATCTAAAATCATAAATTAAATATCAACACTTTAACAGAAAACAAAAACTCCAAAGTTTTCAACGACATTCCCTGATTTTAGTGCTGTGTTGTTGCTGTTGTTGTTGTTGGCCAGTTCAGTCGCTTTTAAAGCGTTACCAGTAAAGTGCTAATTTTTACACATACACCCCGAAACGGCTACTGTTCATTAGCGAAACTTTTCGAGGTTCGAAGTTGCCGCTTGCAACGTTGTCATTTCAAAACAAACACTGGCCGTCAAACTGGACCCCAGTGGCAGCTTCTAACTGTAACATCGAGATCAGTCCATACCTATACATAGTTTTAGAGCATTACGCAGCAGCACGCATTCGCATCGCACGTATCTGCTCGTGATTAGTAAATTTAAGGCGCGGTGTTAGGTGCGATATCTCCAGCTGCCAGCCAGCGACCATATCCATCATCTCTCGAATTCACGCTCGCCGGCAAAGCAACTCAAATATAAGTATCAACCCAAAGAAGTGCGACTTTTAACATTCAACTGGACCTGCTGCTGCTGATGCTGCTGCTGCCTACCTGCCCAACTGCCGGCACGGCCAGTTTCCTTCTTCGTTTGCTGTTTTCTCAAATCACGTTTTGACTCTACAGAAAAATAACGCCACTTCTCGAAATCGCACTGTTTCTTAGTTTAAACTAAACTTAAGTAATTTACAGTTGTAACACTTGAGTATGAGCAAATAGTGTCAGCGGAAAGCTGACAAATGCAACGGTACATTTTAAAGCAAAACGCTACACTTTGGTCCATACAGAAGACCTAAAGTGGGGAAGCTTTAAATGTTGTAAATTAAGTTTTAATTAATTACGTAAATTTATTCGGTATAAATTCCCTTTTATCTTAGAGTAAGCCCGGCATGAGCTTGAAAATTCCATCTCAACCTACAGGATATTCTACTCAATTCAAGCTATTAATGCTTGGGCGTTTCGAAATATCCTCCAAATATGCTTACTTCAATCCCTTTGGAGATCACGAGTTCATAAATTTGGGAGTGAGAGCGATAAAATATGAGTAGCATTTAAGGGCGCACGCACACATGCGGCTGAAAGATGAATTGACGGCTGGCCATGATATTTTAATACGTCAGCAAGACGAAATAAACATACATGCTTGAAAGCAAAGCTGAACTTACAATTGAATTTGAAAGATCAAACCAGTGCTTGTTGTGCACACTAATAGCCTATTTCCACCAAAGAAATGAAGCTTCATTTCTTGAAATGACAAGAAATGAAGAAAATGATATCATTTCTTCCATACAAATTGTTGTTGCATTTTGCCCTTCATATCCTTCATTTCTCAAAAATGATGGCATTCCCCACGAAGGAATTTGGTATTTTTTTAAAAAGTACTCGCTACTCTCTGGCACTACTCGTTACTCTCTGGAAATAGAAAGTGTCATCACCAATAAACTATTGATTTGAAATTAAAAATAAGGCGCAATTTTGTTTATAATATAATTTAGTCAAAATAAGTTGTGTATTTAGCTTTCTGCTGATTATTCAGGGCGTTAACAATGCGTTCGCCCAGGGTAATTGTTTTCCTGCCTTTTTTTGGGTAAATATTGCAAAAACTCCCCGTGAGTTTGAAAGTGGCGCCTGTTGTTTAAATCAAACCATTCAGCTGTTATTGTCAACGTGGCATTGCGAATATCAAAATGATGAAGATTTTTCAATTTTTAGAAATGAAAATGATAAGAAATGAAGCCAGTGGAAATAGGCTATAACATGCACGGAGTTCATCTTTCAGCCGCATGTGTGCACGCGCCCTTAGCCAAGTGGCCACAATCAATGGCGATCGATGCTGTGCGATGAGATGCCATTCCATTCGTGTGTAGTGTAAGATCATGTGTCCGAATCACAGTCGAGCGCGTAAAAGGGGTATACTAAAGTCGTGCAAATGTACGTAACAGGCACAGGGAAGCATTTTCGACTACATAAAGTAGCAGCAGCTGAGTCCGCCCTTCTTTATGAACACCTTGATTACAGAGAAGAGAAGAGCTATGGCAACGAAATTTGAAATGTAGACTCCTATTGTCTGCAAGCAATTAGGAAAAAACATCATATCTCCCACAGTTTTGATGATAGATGGTTCATAACTTCTAAAGATAGTTAGTAATTAGCATTATTTATCGATTTGCCAAAGAAATGATAAAGATTTACATACATCAGGAGTATGCAATGAGAGGAGAGATTTTCAGCCATAGAGAAAAGTTATCATTGTATTGAGCACGAGCTTTAAAGCTATCTGAAGCAGACTGCTTGCTGCGTCGTCAACGGCCGAGCAAGAAATTCAAAGTCAAAAAGAAAAGATTTTAAAAGCTCAGTTGCCATAAGTGCTGCCAACTTTTTGTCGAGAAACAAAAAAAACTGTTCTTGACGGGTCGGAAATTTCCTTTATATGGAAGTCAAGAAAAATTATCAAGACTTCACAACATTTTTGTTTGAAAACTTTCGATATTTCTGTCAAAAGATTTGTTAACTTGGCTAGCACTTAGAGATGAGTGTTTCCGAACATTTGTGGTGGAAATTAGGGTCGATAAATGATTGAACGAGGTGACAAACTATCGGTTTGCTTATAGGTTTTGCAAATGACTCCAAAATACAAACAATAAAGCTGACAAAATGTCGAATTCATTGAAAAACAAGTAAGAAAGTCGGTCAAGCCCGATAGATAGGCAAAGACTGCTGAAGATGGCACTGGGAGGTTCTTCAAACAGCTGTACAGTCTACCAGCCTCTCTTGTGGTGTGGTCTGTTCCTCTTTTTTTATAGTTACGTGCAAACATAACATTACCTCGAGCCTGCTAAAACTTGCTAGTTTGATTATCATAAAGGTAGTTAAAAACAGTCACGACTTTTTGTCTGTTTTTCAACATCTTTCAAACCCCCAAAATTGGTCATGTTTATTTCAACACCATAATGATAACTAATTGGACATCATCTCATCATCATTATCATTATCACATCAATCATATATGCACAGTTATGTCCTTCGACATTAGTTTGTGACATTCTAGCTAGTTCTGTTGTAATAGAGCCCAAAAACTAGTTACCAGTAAACATTTTGGGCCTCCAACACCCTTGGCAGCCGTTAGTGGGTGGGTCGGGGGTATTCGGATGGGTTTGGCAAAACGAAACGAAACGAAAACCGCACAAAAGCGATTAATTAATTAAAATTGGCAAACATGAATTTATCGCGCAAGCAATTTGCACAATTTGCGCAAATCAGTTTGTCTGTTTTGGCCGGCGAGCAGCGAGCGCGAAGTATATGGATAGCAGAGCAGAGCAGAGCCTAGTGCAGGATGCAGGACCCAGAGATGCAGCAAACAGGACTCTAGTCTGTGCATAATTATTGAAATTTGGAAATTGTGCGGTTTTTAGGCTGCCAGCAGAGGACCGCAACAGGGAACACACAGCATACGCAGCAACCGCAGAACATTTCGATACAAAACCGTTTCACCATCCGAGCAGAGCGGGGGGACGAAGAGGCGGGAGCACATATTTCACCGCAAAAATGCTTACACAGGGTGGAGCAGGCGGCAGTCAAAGTCTGTGTGCAAATTACACAAATGCAATCATTAAATTAATTTAATTAATCCGAGGCATAAAAATGTAAATGAAATGCGATTTAAGTTTTTAAGCGCGAGACGACAACTTTTCGCATTTCTTTGGCTCGCAAATTGCTTTTAATTGTCTGGTCCCCCAAAGCCATATGCAAATGTTTCTCCCTTTTTGTTAGTTTCTGTTGTTGTGCCCAAAAAAAACAAAAAAAAAACAAGGGCTTAGGAAATTTATTATGGCAGACTTGCGCTTTGCAGTGAGGATTTTCACAGACGATTGAAATTTATGGTAGCGCGAATTTTCTTGCTGCCAGATGAAAAAAATGTATAGACTAAATTTTGGACTTATATATAAGTCCGAGCGGCTGAGAGGTAATCAGCCTAAGGAGCAGCTTTATCAGGGAAAGCCATCATCTGATCGCTAAATCTAATTTTTGAAAAGATCCTTCTTATGAAAAGATGAAAATGATAAGCAAAAATACCCCAAAATTTTCGAGCTTAATACTTGTTTTTTGTGACCGATCCTTCCTATAACATCTAATAGATAAAGTCATCTGACTGCTTAAAGCCTTTGATTTGTACGTGGACTACGATTTATATTTGGGGAACTGGTCACACTAATGTCAATGGCTAAAGTCTAGTAATACCAAAAAAAAAAAGTTTGACATTTTTAAGCATATCGGTCTTACAACGTTTTCAGGTACGAGCTCTATTTGAGTTGCTTACAGTGAGTTAAAAAACTCAACTCGCTAAGGAGATTAATAACCAACAGTACTTTCGATGAACAGATGTCTTTTGAATTCCAGGCAATCAGCAAATAGCATAGAATATGCGCTGTTTTTTATTGAGAATACAGAACTTATTGCTCCAATTACTAAAGATGAGGTTATGAATGCTTTGCGTAAAACGAAACTAAATAAAGACCCAAGAGCTGACAGAGTTCCCTATGAGCAACTGATACACGGAATCATTTCAAGAGAAACTTGTCGGTGTATATAACCAAATATTCATAACGGGTGAAGTTGATAATGCGTTTGTAGAATCTGTGATCTAGCCGATCCACAAAAAGGGCTGTCATCATGAGGCTAGCAACTATAGAGGAATAGCTTTCATGAACTGTGTGGCCAAAATGGGCATAATTGCCTACAGATTAACAGACTGGGCGCCACGAGAAAAGCTTGTTTGCGAGTATCAAGCAGAATTCCGGCCTGAGTACTCTACTACGGACAACGTGTACATCTTGGCAGCGGCAGTACATCTTAAACTGGTTGAAAAGCAAAAAGTATACGCTTACTTCGAAGACTTTACGTCAGCTTTTAACAGAGTAACATGGCAACTACTTTTCTACAAATTACATCAATTGGGTATTTCATCAAAAATACACGATCTCCTGCAAAATATCTATTGCAATACATCATACTCAGTGTGGACTAGGAGTGAGCTGTCTTTCCACACACACTTAGGCGTAAAGCAATAATGTCTTCTTTCCCCATTGCTGTTTATATTATTTCTAAACGATCTTCATGATGAAATTGAAGGAGGACTATGAGTCGGTGATATCAACTTCCGAGTACTTCTGTACGCAGACGATATCGTGCTGTTAGCAGACGATATCCACATGATGCACCGAATAAACTACTAGCTTGAGAAATACTGTAAAAAAAGTGGATTATGGTGGTGAATACCAGCAAGTCAAAAAAGGGATGGTATTTAGAAATGAGAAATGTACTTACAACTCGGAACCAATACCGATTGTATCAGAGTTCACCTATCTGGGAGTGGTATTTACACCAACCTTATACTTCACAAAACTGCATTAACAGTACGTGGAAAAATTATCATTGCAATCAAAGAGTATCCTTAAGCTCCAAATGGTAAAACTGAGTAAAACATACAACGAACCAAGGTTTCAACCAAAACCTTCTCCGAATACTTCCAACCTCAAATTACCGAACAGCACCCATTGTTAAATTTGGTTTCGAATCCGCCAGCCGTAGCTCCAAAAAAAATTGTATGGGGTTTGCAGCCTTCGTCTTTTATACTTCATGGTAGAGTTGCCCAGAGCCTACCCACTCGACCAAAAGTTCGTGCGCGAATTCGCGAGCGAAACTCAAAGCGAATGAAAAACAAACAAAACAAAACGTTTACGAATTCGCCAAACATTCGTTTATGATACTTGTGTCGCTCATTTTGAGGCAGGCAAACATTCGTACGCGAACATTCGCAGGCGAATTCGTGAGCGAATGTTCAAATACATACTGAAAATGCAAAGTCAAAGTCCAGCAAACGACGGCAACGCGGCGTCTTTTTTTACTAGCTGCTGAGAGAAGCAAGAAAAAAGAGAACTCACAAAGAGTTTCGCTTAAACTAAACAAAATACGAATAATGTTCTTCGCAAAACTTTCGCTTGAAGCGAAAATTCGCTTGTGTGTCGGGTGGGTACTTACGGCGGCGTAGACACCAATATAAATGAAGAAAACATTTCTAAAGTTACAACAACTACAAGAAATAGGAAGAGAACCGCAAATATTGCCTGGTGATGTGCTTGTGTGTGATGCATAGAAAATCATTCGATGCCAATAACAAAATCTACATAATTAGGAGAGAAAAAGAAAACTTACGAAGTTTTTGTTTACTTTGATTGTGAGTGCCTCTGCACTCGGTTTTAGCTATGCGCAAAACAACAACGAATACGCGCAGTGCTCATAGGCCGGGGGCACTCCTGAATAATGGGGTTGAAAATGCTTCTTTCTGTGCTTCCACTTTATTTCCAGAGAAAGTGTGAATAGAAATTATAAAATTCGTCAACTCACTTACTTGCTCCGTTATTCAGCTGCTAAGTTGTTCAAATGATCAGCTGCTCTTTAGCTGTAATCTTTTTGATCAAAAACAGGGAGCGTATATATATTCAGAATATTTAGAAACGCGAAGAAGAGCTAAACAAAGACTCACTAAGCCTAAAGTCACTGGTTAAAGAACAAAAGCAGATTAATCAGTCTCTAAGTAAAGATTTACTGAACTCAGTCACTAAACAAAAGTAAAGTTGATAGTTAGCGACCTTTCTAAATTGTAGAATTTGAGTATTGCCGGCTCTAGGTCAAACAAAAGTAACTGAACAATGAATTAGCTAACAAAAATAGAATAATTGAAGAAGCACATGTTCACTTCTTCAGTTTAGGGTTAAACAAACTCTTGAACATGATATTACCTGGACGAGCGAAAAAGACAAATGAAACGGATTGGTGTAAAAATATGGAGGATCTACTAACACGAATACTATTATCGAAGACGCAATCATATTTTACTGATGCAAGAAACAGCTTGACAAGGACGTACAGGAAGCTTGATCTCCATGTAAGAGTTGGATATTGCGATGATAAGTATAACTGTGACACCATTTCGTGGATAATGAAAGCTCGAGCAGATGTCTTGTGGCTCTAGAGTAAGCAGAGAACAGGCTTCCGCGTGTGCGACATATGTAATTTAATGGAAGAGGAAACCATAACACATAAGTAAAAGTAAAAGTAAAATTGGCTCAAACAGCACCTTCAGGAGGGCCAGGGCCAAGCTTCTCTCGTAACACATATCATTGGGAAATGTCCAATATACAAGGAGTTCAGATGGAGGCATTTTCAACAAACTTATGAAGATGTAATAGGCGCATTAAATGGCAAAAGGGGTTGGCTCAATCTATCTTTACATACTAGTAAAATAATTAAATATAGAAAACACAAAACAGCAGAATTTAGATGGGAAATAGCTAAGTAGGGTTTTGTGTAGTATGAACGATTGGGTATCTTGCGACAAGCGTGGCAGCCCCGTGTATTAGATCTGCATCAGATCCAGCGAAGCTTGTAAACGCGTTAACTTAACTAAATCTATCTATCTATCTTAGATAGTATCTATCCAACTCATGAACATTCCAACAAAAAAATTATAAAAATTGTATAAATTTCACATGCGATATTATTAAAATATTATTCGATTAATTGAATAGTCATTTTTCCAGCTTTCGGTGGTGCACCCCTTTTCCATCATTTCGAACTTAATAAAAATTAAACACATGTGTTTACAGTACAATCAATAAACTTCCTCCGCCCCTTTTAAAAAGTCGCAATAAAATATATTTTTGCCATATTTTCACCATTTTCCAGTGTCCACCCCGACACAATACCAGAGGGAACTATGGAAAAATCCAGCAGCAGCAGCCGGCAGCGTGTGAAAATGGCAATAAATTAATAAAAGTAATTAATTACTTCGAGGAATTCAGCAGAGAAGTGCAGTCGCCTCTGGTAAATAAAAAATATTGAATAAAACAAAAATGTCGACCATAAATTCTGGTTCGGTCGTTGCATTTGACTACGGAAAATGCAGTTGGTCACGAAGTGCAAGCTAAAAATTGATTGCCGAAATTGAAAGTACTTGAAATATGATCAACAATGTGGTGGAAAAAGTTATTAATTCGATATACAAATGTAATTTACAATTTGCGGCATATTTAAAAGAGCAATTATGGCAATTAACACACTAGACCTGCCCTGGCCCTTGTTCACACCCGCACCAACCAAGTGGGATGGCTGGATGTGCCGAGTTAGTTAAATGTATACAACTTAATTATTGCTAAATGCACGCGACACCGGGCGCCAGCTGTTTAGACGGCTCAATTATAGGCCATTTAGCAGAATCGAAGAATCGGAAGTAAGTCGAGACGCGGCTTCTCCATATACCCATATATAGTATGTATGCACGTCGTATGCCCAAGAAATTAGTTTAATTAGGGCCACAGCCGGTTGGCGGGATAAATTAATGTAAATATTTATTTATGATATATTAGCGTAATTCACTTAACGATCTTAATTACAAGAGAGACAGAGAGGGAGACACTTACCCAGCACATTGGCCCCAAGATTGTTCAGCATGTTTGCCGAGAAGTTTCGTATCGATAACGTCGACAGTTTGTTGCCTTTTTTCTGACTGCAGATCCCAAATTCAATTAGATTGAATTAAGTAGTAATTTGTGATTTTTTTTGTTGTATTTGTGTGTGTTTTTGTTTAAGCTTGTTTCGTATACTCGTCTATCACAGTTTGTTAATGCTCAATCCTTAATTATTTAATGCGAATTACATTTCAATAGTTTTGGCTTGGAATGTGTCTGCAATTAAAGAAGTTGATGGAGTTAGAATAAAGCTTTTTAAATTACAATCGAAATCAAAGGTTACAAATGAATGTTTGGTGGGTAATATTGGGTCATTTTACAGGTACTATTTCTCTCACACACTGTAGTTGACTGTCTGAGAGTACAAAACTTATACCTGCTATATTTCTTAAATGTGGGACTTGGACCTACCAAATTCTTAAGACTATGACTATCCTGAATAGTTCCTTAGACCCTCTTAAATCCACAGCCCTGACAGGTGGAGAAAGTAAAGCTAACTTCATCTGCGCCGCAGTTTTAATACACCTGAACAAGTTCGCTCCCACTGATATCGATTTCGATCAGATGTTGCAGATCCGTTTGAAAACATGTAATATGAATAATGGCCAAGTTTAAGAACACTAACATTGAAAACAAAAAAGTTTTCTTGGCTTAAGTGTAGGGACAATTTATTGTTCCTAGACATCTCAACCTAACCTAATGCTGGGTTTACACTGCGTCACAAAGTGTCACATTCAGGCGTCACAGCGCAGAATTCCCTTAGCATTTTTGCGCTGTGACACTGAATGTGACACTCTGGGACGCAGTGTTAACCCAGCATAAGTTTAACAGAATTTCATTCAACATTTGTCTTTCTTCACATGATGTGGCTTCCTATTGTCGGACACTAATTTGCCCTCCGCCCACTTTTGGATATATATTCCTGATCAGCATAACAGGTTGATTCCTAACTACGCTTAGATTCGGAGTTCAACTGAGGATCTCACGCTCTTGTTCCAAAATCCAAAGCAGTGTTGGTCAGATGGCCCCTAGCCACCGGTGGCCGAACTCACTTGTGTGTTTTACACAGACTCGAGCCAAACTTATAAGTCAGTGAATCGGCGAGCACAGAAAAGCAAGTAAATCAGCTGAAGTCTCTCTTGACCGTCAACATAAGCACACCCCAGGGGCGGAAATTGCCATTACATAATGGATGACTCCTACATTACTTTTCCCTCAGTATGAAGGAAATAATCCCATACAATCTGCTTTACTTTTCCCCATATGAATGGCTGCTTTGTAAACGTGGTGCCCACAGTCTGCATTACTAGTAATACAAGAAGTATGCTGGAGCCGAACTGCCATCAGGTTCCCATTATGAAAGCGTATATTTTTATTAAAATTGTAATGCAGAATGTTTGCAGTTTGTTTGTGTTCGATTCTAAAGTCTATCTCTCCAAAAGCAGCGTTTGTAGTGCATTACTTTTTCGTCAGGCGAACTTGTCCATCTTCTCTATTTGGCCGGCCCTGATCTAAAGCAGGGTTACCCAAGAAGAGAGGACAGAAAATGAGTAAATGCTTTTAAGAAGTGTTACCGTGGAATAGAATGTCTCCTAACACTGACAGCGACTGACTTTCAGACATTCAGTAAGAAATGAAATTTGACTTAAGCATGTAAATTACCGAACGCTATCGGCCTCCAGGGTCTATAGATGGGGAACTCTGATCTAAAGCCCTCAAGGCAAGAGAGCGCAGTGAAGTTCGGGTGTATTCCTAAGCAGTTAAT
This sequence comes from Lordiphosa magnipectinata, assembly GCA_037044535.1. NCBI lineage: Eukaryota > Metazoa > Arthropoda > Insecta > Diptera > Drosophilidae > Lordiphosa > Lordiphosa magnipectinata. The sequence goes on along the minus strand of JBAMBO010002262.1, from coordinate 724,034 downwards.
GCCTTATAACTTTGTATACTCTTTATTAAATGTATTAAGAAAGCATGTCCCACACTATTCTTAAAGTAGTTCATAAGAAATAATCTTAATTTTGCAATTTTATTTATAAATTCAAGGATTTAGTCTATGGGGACTCTTCTTCTTTTTTGATGACAGCATTGAGATATAGATTTAACGATTTTTAGAAATCTTCGTGCATTCATTATTGATGAAAGACTGGTCAACGAGGAAATAGTCGATAAAGTTGTTAATTAAAAACTTGCTGAATTGCTGAAGCTACCTTTACACTTGTCATATATCTCTAAAAAGACTCTCAGAGGATAGTGTAATAGCAAATCAAATATCTCTAAATATTTAGAAAATTTGAGCATTCTTTGATGAAATAGAACAGGCTCTATTTGATAATAGATTCTCTTAAGAGAAGTTTGACAACCGACTATTTAGAGATATATGACAATTGTAAAGTCAGCTTTACCAAAGATCCGAAAGTATCAAAGGCAATACGCTTGTCCTATAGAACTGCTATAGACAAGCTAGACCTAAGCAAGTAAGAAAGTCAGTCCAGCCCGACTGTAACTGCACACTCTGCGCTGCGGCAGCGAACTTTCTATTTATCATAACTTGACTTATTGATGGCACCACTACTTGAATTGCAAAACTGATGTGACCATTTCAAAACTAAACAATGGATGACGCCACGACTGTAACCAAATCAAAACAGATCTTTGATGGGAACTGACTTTTGGTCATAAGAATATTAAGTATAGTTCATCCGATCTTTATCATTGCTTCGGCAAATCGATAAATAATAACTATCTATCTGTAGCAGATACAAACCATCTATCTATAAAACTGTGAAAGATATACCGTTTTTTTCGAATTGCGGGGGCGGCAGGGGGCGTAGAAAAATTGAACCTGAACTTTATCAGCCTGCAAGTATAAGAAGTACAAGTCCCATACATGTCAAACCTCTATCTCTTACCATCTCTGAGATCTGTGCGTTCATAAGTACGGGCATGCCTATATCGACGCGGCTGTTGTTGCTCATCAAGAATATATCTACTTTATAAGGTCGGATATTAAACTTTCGCCCTGTTACATACTTTTCCACAAACTTAATATACTCTGTGTACCAAAGGGTACATAGTATAAAAAGTTATCATCGTTGTGAGGTGTGTTTCCATTGCTTCGGATAGACCATAAGAGTTTAAACATGATAAAGTGGATGGACATGAAAAGTGGATATTTTTTGGTGAGCTGAATAGGTTAGAAAAAGTTGATCAGCCTAGTTCCAGTTGGAACTAAGATGGAAAATACATGAGAAAGGGGGACAAGCCCGACTGTAATATACTCACTTAGGGCGCACGCACACATGCGGCTGAAAGATGAACTGACGGCTGATTATGATATTTTAGTACGTCTGCAAGCCGAAATAAACAAACATGCTTGATTGATTCCGCTAAGCTGAGCTTAAAATTGAATTTTAAAGACAAAACCAGTGCTTGTTGTGCCCACTAGCATGCACGGATCATGGTTATTTGTCAAGATCAGCCATAAGTTCTGTCGTCAGTTCATCTTGCAGCTGCATGTGTACGCGCGCTCTAACTCAGATAACTTTTAAATGTGGCGCTATACGAACTGTGTGTGTTTCGGATGTTTGATTTGCATATAACTTGGTTGTCCTTTTACTGATAGTTCCCAAACTTGGTGGTGGTTGTTATATATACTTAAAGTCTGAACAATCTACCTAAAAATTTGAGGAAGATATGAGAGATTTCTTGGAATTTTGGGGGAGGCAAGGGGCTTAGTATCTGTATCTGAGATCTGTTTGTCAGTCAGATTGAACAGTCCGACGGTCAGACAGATGGACGGTCATGGCTTTATCGACTCGGCTGTTGATGCAGATCAAGAATATGTATACATATGAACTTTGTAGAGTGGGTTGTTGCATATATTTTCACCAAATTTTAAAACTTTCTTCTTCATGGCTAAAACTAATACTTATTGATGCACCCATGTAGTAAAGTTATTGGCAAAAGAAAATGCTACAGCGTTGCATTTACACTTATTAAAAAACCAAACACAAATTTTCAAAACTAGAACAACTTAGAACTTAGAACAACACAATACTAGTTCATAAAAACCTCAAAATTGTAAAATAAACAAAGTGTTCTAACTATTTAAGCCAGCACTAGACAGACGACAATGTCAATTCCTTAATGAAATCTAAAACAATATCAAATTGAAAACTTGTTAAGCATAAACCACAACAAAATTTCCCTTTCTTTAACCGCTTAATACTTAAGGTAAACATTTGATACTTCTTACAACTTTTATGTTGTACACTTACCTCAGGTGGACACACACACACTCACACACATATTAGCAAACACCTCTGCTTGTTGTTGGGGGGGTCAAAGTTCCGGTTCAGTCCAGACAAATCGGAATTGCCATAGTAAAATTAATTAAATGACTTGACCATAAAAAAGCCAAAGAAATTAAATCGAAGAAGTCACTTGGGCGGAAGTTGAAAAGTTTCCTCGGCACGCACACAAACCCACTCTCTCTCACACACACACACGCACACACACACACTCACACACCTAAGCACACGAAGGTAAAGCACACGCAATAAAACGGAAATTGTAGCGTTTATGGATGAAATGTTTGACCAACTGACAAATGGTCACTCTCCAGGTGTTGAGGTGTGGTTTTTGTTTTGGCAATTTTAATAATTAATTTCGTTTGATTTGTAACACATTTTCACTTCGTTTGCATATTATTAGGCTTTGGCTTTTTGGCGACGGCTTTGAACTTGGAACGGAACGAGAATCGCGTAACGTTGCCCAGGCGGACGCTCGCTTGCATTTGAGTGCGAATTGTGGAAAAATCAAAACCGAATTGACTTGTCGCCTCGATGCTGATGATGATGATGACGATGATGATAACGCTGTCGTCGACGCTGCCCTGCGCACTGACACCTGCTGGTATCAACCCAGCGCCACCCCCTGTTAGTACCCTGCCAAACCACCATCGACGATATGGTTAAGTCTCGTGTTATCTGCTTATCTCTCATCTTTCGGCATTGATTTGCGAATATTCAAAGCGCTCGAAAGAGCGAGTGAGACCATCCGATGGCAATAAACTGCCATCTTGGCCGCTCCGGCCAGAGGCTCTCTCGCTTTGGCCACAATGTAAGCACTGCCATAAAAGAACGAGACAACCATATGGCGTGATGTGTGTGTGCGTAAAGCAAACCACGCCCCCAAACATGTCCGTCACTTGAGAGTGGGAGGCGTTGTCGACCACCACACAAAAGGGATTGGTGTTGGCCCCAAAGATGGACCGACAAGTTTTTGAATCCTGGTTGCCTATCGATAAAACGATAAGACACAGCTGCTGCTGGGTTGTACCACTAATTAGTCTAAACACTGGGCGAAACAAGAATTAATTTAGATTATAAATGGAAAATTCTAAAAATTCGGAAAAATTGAATTTCACACTAAGCTTTAATTCAACTGTACCATCAATACCTTTTCCATCTGAAGCTATGGCTAATGCACACCAAATTTATCATGAAGAATGTCCTTCAAAGTATGCAAATTTTATTTCCTTTTATAACTATCTATGAAAAGGCAGACATTGATAGTCAGTTATGGCAGCGTCATACATAATCCTCACTGTAAATTTTTCCAAATCATAGGACCACTTATGCCATATATAAAATACATATATATTATTCTCAATTATTCCTTTTCAGAAGCGTTGCATACTTTAAAGGGCACTAAGCACAATAAATTGTGTGTAATAGAAAACCAAGTTTATAGGCCAGTTTAGAACAGAACTTCTTAGAATCGGTTCAGTTTATGATAGTTCTGGGTCTCTTGAAGCAGACAATAAACCGAACCTTATAAATTTACCATCGAAATTAGGAAAAAAATTTTCTTAATCAGGTGTGTTCCAGAAATCTCTAGACATTTTTAAAACTGTTTGGGCTTATATGTGATGTGCCACATACAGTAATAGGCATTTATACACAAATTCTTAAAATTTTGAAATTTTTATCGGATACTACCAGTTTCTAGCATATAGGGTCCAGGGAAAATGGTCCAATTAGTATTTTTCTGCATTTTAATGCCAAATTTACAGTTAATCCATTAGAGATATAGAATTTCTAAAGGCAGATTTGGGTTCAGCGTGAAAAACTAGTTTAGAACCAATCATTCTTTAAGAATTTAAGGTCCTGTGCTGAGAATAAATCAATTTTGAAATCTTGTCAAAATACTTATGAACACCCGAATTTGAACATTTTGATTTATATTTTCTAACCCAAGCAGCTGATTGTGTACTTCTTATGTTTTATTGAAAGCTTACTTTTATATTTAATTTTGGGATTTTTTGTTGAAAAGTTATTATTATACTTATGCCGTCGACTGTATATGCCAGGCTACTAGATTATATGACAAAAGTTGAGCGATTTGAAACCGACTGCCCAAGGCCAAGTAGATTTGATGCGTACGGTTTTACCGACCTAGAATCTAGTAGACGACCTTACTTTTATCATTTCACATATAAAGTCCTCCTAGTTTAGTACCACATTAAATTGCTTGTCCGAAAATCTCTAGAGATTTCTTGAACACACCCGAATATCTTTGTTATTCCTTGTTGTTAAACCTTTTTTAAGGCCTACACTCAGATGAGATAAAAATTTAGTTGAGCACGATACTTCACATAAATGGAAACAATTTTGAACAGTTTGGACTCTGATTGCTTTTGAACGGCAGTCCTATTTATATGAAATATAGTGCCGAACTAAATTTTTATCTCATCTGAGTATAGGGCTTTTCACAGAAAAAAAGGAATTATGCATTATGTTCCATTTGGGATGGACAGCTTTTTCATATCCTTTGGATAATTTTCAAATAAATTGGATAAAAATCTAAAATCAATATAACATTGAGTAGATATTATTCATTGTAACTATCTTATGTACCGAAATTATTTAATGGCTCAACAACAAATTTCATTTTGTTTTCTGTGTAGGGTGTTATGCTTCGTTTTAGGTTTGGGCTCTTGTTTTTATAAACCTGTTCCTGCGCAGACGGTTTGGTTTCACAAAAAAACACTTGGAAATTCTGATCCATGCAACGGTTCTACTCCGAGGTCGAATTACAGCCCTGTTAATAATTTGAACCAAATGTATAGAATGGTCAGAAGTAAGCATCTTCGATTGCATAAAGTAGTTAAATTCTTGATCAGGAGCTGGACGATTATCCGTTTGCCTTTTTGAAGACCTAGATTTCTGCTTACGACAATGAGAGCAGAGACATCGGCAGAATTTAAGTCGCTGCTTTAGTATTTGTGAATCAGCAGTATGCATTCTCTGCCTCTGCTTGCTGTGTCGGCAGCGGCCGAGCAAAGAGAAACATTTAAAAGCTCTCTGCCGGCTTTCTATACACAGAGAAAAAAATGCAAAAGCTACACGAAAATGTAGGATTTTCAACCCATAACGTTTCGTGTAGCTTTTCAACACGTCGCGTGTAGCTTTTTGATTTCAAAACGTGGCGTGTAGCTTTTCTGAGCGCCGCGTTTAGATGTTGAAGTCCTACACGTTTCGTGTAACTTTTCAACACGTCGCGTGTAGCTTTCTCATTTCTACACGTTACGTGTAGCTTTTCTGCACGTCGCGTTTAGCTTTATCATTTCAACACGTGGCGTGTGGCTTTTCTGCACGCCGCGTTTAGCTTTCTCAGTTCTCTTAGAAATGCCAAAATGTGATTGTGTTTTGTTCTAACCTCTGATGTATACAATGCTTTTCTCAGTTGCCAGTGGCAACTCCTCTGCTTACATTGCCGACCTCTGATGTAGGTCCTAAATTGTGTGAGAATTTAAAATTTTACATTCAACTGGGGGGCATAAGTCTTTGTTGTTTGCTGTCTGTGCCTCCAACTTTCCCAAGTGTAGGTTCTACTTTTCCCCCCAGCCAATAAGAATGTCTCTGGCATATAAACATAGTACAGTCTCTTATTCAATTTCCTTTTGCTTTCAATTGGTTATTAGTTCATTTCATTTACTAATAACTTCATTTCAAAGTCCTAATTTTCTTCGTTCATTACTTGTTATGTTGGTTTTTTCCAAGTGCAGCTATTGCCAACCTGCGACCGCCTTCGGTGGTGGGAACTGTGGAATTTCTGTAATTTTTCAAAGCTTTGCGTTGCCTCAGCAGCCGCGTACTCGTGCTCAGAGATTGGCAACTTGCTGGTCCTTGCTGCCGCCACGTGTCACTCGCCTAGATCCCGGTTGGCTGGATGGCTGGCGCTGGCTGGTTGTTCACCTGTTGTCGTTTATTAGTTTCTTCCCCTAGTTCGCTGGTGGAATTTGATAATATTTTGCATGCTGCACAAATGTCGAATTAGCCAGACAAAGAATTTGCCAGGGAGAATGAAATGAATGAATGTCATGACAACCGCGCAATTCAAAGGGACAGCAGTGAGCCCGGGTGCTCTGCTCTATGAGTGGCTGGCTACCTATTTGACTCGTTCTATTCACATCACATTTATACTTCGGGGTGTGTGTGTGTAGGTATATGAATATGACAAATAAAGCAGGGCGTTAATTAAAAACTCAAAGCAAAAAAAACCACAAGAAGTGTGTACAAATAAAAATCAGATAGGAGATCCATACAAAGAAATCAAATTGTCAGTCAAATGATGACTGTACCCAGTCGCTGTCTGTTGATGCATTTTAAAATGAGAATTTTTATAGGTCTTCTGCTAGGTGTCAAACCAAAGATGATGCGTGTTACGAAACTTAATTAAAAAGGTAAACAACTTGGTGTGGTATCTTAATTAAACATTTTGCTAAATAATTAGATATTTTCTTGGGTTTTCACAAATTTGCAAATGTAAAAGGGTCAGGAGTAAATATTATGGTCTTCTGGTTTCAAAATTTTCTTAAAATTGTCCGAAATGTACGCAATTTAACTGCAGAAGAAATAAACCAGATTCCGAATCCTAAGTTCAACAGCTTAACAAAGCCAAGCAAAAAATGAAACTCAAGCTTAAAGATTAGTTGTAAGGTGATGTCAATTTTCCCAATGCTAAGTATTTGGTCCTTGAAACACTGACACTTCACTTAAAAAACTCACCCTAAAAAGCCCACAATTCGGCCTAAAAATTAGAAAATCTCCTATAGAATTCGTCTATAAATTTTAGAAAATTGATTTCTAAAAAATTAATTTTTTTGGCTAAGGTAGATTTCAGAAAAAAAAAATGTCTTAAATACAGAAATTTTTTTTCTAGACTCTAGGGCGATTTTAGTTCTATAGCGGTTTTCTTAAAGAAATGAAAGATCATTTGGCTCTTTTGTAACTTATTCTTTAAAAGGGGTTGCAATCCCGTCAAAAGCTTTCGTAGTACAGTCATATGTCCGTTGTATAGTTAAAGTCTGAAAACTTTATTCAGGTACAGTTCGGTGCGATTTTGTTATTTGTACCAAAGTTTGTGAAAATGAATTAAACAGCCACAGAGAAGCATCTCCGACTCTTTAAAGGACGGGTGCCCCTGTCCATTACGCACGCCGCGCATTTGGTGTTTGTTTTACTCAAAGGGAGACGCCCGCGCGTATTGCCTTTACGCTTAGCTTATGGAAACACGCAAAGCAACAACAACTTCATAAGCGTTCTCTTTCTCTCAGAGCTAAGGTTTTGTTGCTGGCTGCGAATGAATTCGTTGTTGTTTTCTGCGTAAGGATACAACAACATCATATGTGTCTTTCTTTTCGTTCTCTCCGAGCGAAGGTTTTGTTGTTCGCTGCTAATGATTTCGAATAATTGTCTCTCTCTCTTTCTTATAGTTCTTGTTGTTTGACAAATATTTGTATACCCTTGTAGAGGGTATATAAAAATTGTCCAGATGTTTGTAACGCATAGAAGGAAGCATCTCCGACCACATAGAGAATATATACTTGATGAGCATGACGAGCTGAGTTGATATAGCCATGTCCGTCTGTCTGTACGTCTGGGTCTATGCGATCTCCTCCGTCAGTTTAAAAGCTATCGTAACAAAACTTTGCACTAAGTCTTTTGGTACAAAGACGCTGCACATTTGTCGTAACCGGCCGGATCGGATGACTATAGCATATAGCTGCCAAGGGAACTATCGCTCTAAAAAGTAGTTTTAGTAAGAAAAACTTTTCTGTCCTTAACGCCAACGTCCCCGAACCTCGTATTTATAAGTTTTCTATGCTTTTACACAATTCCACCAAGTTTGATGAAAATCAGTCCACTATATAGTATAGCTGCCATACAAAATACAGTTCTGAAAAAAAGTCTTAGTTGGAAAAACTTGTTTTGTTTTCAATGCTATCGCTCCCAAACTTGTTAATGATCAATATTATATGCTACTACACAATTCTGCCAAGTTTGATCCAAATCGGGTGATTATAGAATATAGCTGAAATAAGAATGATCGGTCGAAAATGTAGTTCTAGTGAGAAAACCTTTTTTGTTTTCAATGGTAGCGTCTTTTCACCTTCCAGTTATGAATATAATCAGTTTCCACACAATTTTGGGGAGTTTGATCAAAATCTGATGAATATATCGTATAGCTGCCATATAACAAACTTGCATGCAAATGATCAAAGTAGTGGCCCCATCTATTGCTGAGTCTGGGAAATAAGTCAGCTAAGAATGTTCGACGAAAATCATTTAAAACCTTAATTTATATACATTTTACAACCTAAAAGGTATATAAACTTTGGTCGAGCCGAAGTCAGCTTCCCTCTATGTGTTTTATTTGTATTGGCCGTATGATCATATTCCTAATCAGCATCAATGTTTGAACGCTCAGATCTCAGAGATGGTTAGAGATAGAGGTTCGACTTTTGATACTTGCAGGCAGATCAAGTTTATTTTCAATTTGGGAATCTCCCCCTGCCGCCCACGCAATTTGGAAAGAACGTCATATCTCCCACAGTTTTGTAGATTTATGGTTCATGCCTTTTAGACATTTAGGTATTTAGTAATCAGCCTTATTTATTAATTGGTTATATTGTGGTAAAGCTTGAGTAAAAGATGGTCATGTTATGAGCATAAGAAAGTTCACAGCTGGGGTGCAGCAGCAGCGCTGCTCTGTACTGCTACTACAGAAGCAAAGTACATACATTTATTTGCAGTTTTGATTGATCGACTTTTTCACTTGTTTTACTTGGATTACCCATGATGCATATTCACAACAGTGAATTTCGGGCTGTGTCTGAATTTCATTCTTGTGCTCCCATAGCTTTAACTTTAGCTGACCAAAAGTCAAGCTATAGCCAATATGTTGAATGTCGTGAGTTGCATGCGAAATCAATTGACATGAAAAAGGGCTTGTGAGTGTGAATTGAGTTCTGTGAGAATAATGTAAAGTTAAATGACGAATAACCACGAATCTGTGGCCTACAATCCGTGACACTAACTTCTCGTGATCCTCAGGTTCATTCTGGACTCTTCTTTTTGCTCAGTGCATATTCTGAGATCGCTTAGTACATCACATAAAATATCTGCTGCTAGTTTTTAAAAGTGTATTTTGATTAAGTAAACAACTGAATTGAATCGTGAAAACATCTCACTTCAGTGTGCTGTTGGGCTCGTTTATTAGAGCTTTCAAAAATGTTGTTTTCTTTTAAATTGTGCTCGTCGGTGTGTTAATTAATCAAAGTCGCATTTTTATACAGAAAAACAAATTACCAAATCTAAATCCCAGCAAGTTGAATTTCACAATATTTGTTCAACAGAAAATCTCTCAATTAGGATGAACTTTTTGAATGCCAGGCATGAGCAGGACATAAATCACTTTGCCAAATGCCAACAGGATATTGGCTGTTGACATGCTTTCGACTGAAAGGACTTCTTGTGATGCTCTCTCTCGCATACTAAAAATGCCGGGTTAAAGGATTTCGCACAACATTTTTGGACTTTGGTTTGACAATCGTTTAAGCTGCCACGCAGCAGAAAACAGCCAAAGGCACGCAGTACGTGCAGAATGCAGCCAGAGACGAAGCCATAGACCGATTCCCAGTTAGCAGCTCACAACACTTGGCTTTTAAGCCAGCGCATAAATCAAACACACACCAAAGCAAGAAATTCGCGACCGAAAAGTTGTTGTTACTTTTTTTTTTTTTGGGAATTTTATTGAAAGGATAATCGATGGTGGCGTATTAAAGGATTTACTTTAAAACTTCACTCCAAAGATGTCGACGTACTGTAGAAATGCGGCTCTGCGGTCAATTTAATTGAATGATGAATTGCGGCACTGTCGGCCACTTGAAGGTGGGGCAAAGTAATGGGGCCGACCACCGCAGAAATTTCTTCAGTTGTCAAAGGATGCTGCTCTCTCTCTCACGACAAAGACGAATACGCATAATCAGTCAAAATTTATGACAAGCTCCATAACAGAAGCCACCAGCTTAAGGTCCAGTCCCAGTCCCAGGACAGTCCCAGTGCTGTCCTAATTAGTCCGCCCAATTTGGGTAATGCGAATGACAGCCATTTTTTGTCCCTTGCCTAGGACCCAAAACGATTTTTTCTGTTTTCATTTGGGCAGGCCCAAAAACTCTGACTGATGACTTCAGCTGGAACTGGAACTCCCGCTCACAGGGCACACTCGGTGGTAATTTGTCTAGGCTGCTGAGTGGCTGCCTGACTCTTTGACTGAATGCGATGTTAGTCGGTTGCCTTTCTTCAACTTGCTGTCATTGCGTTTTTCCTCCGCTGCAGCGGGGCAAAAAGCATAAAAAAGGATCAAACAAAACGGAAGTAAAAGCCAACCGAAAATGTTTTTGCTTAGTGCAGTTTCATGTAACGCATTATTCTTGCTTAACATTTACTTGCTGCTACTTGACTTTTGCACTGCTTACTGTCAGACCATTTGAGTTAGACGAGCTCCTTTCAGGCTTGAATTCAATCGAAGGATTTGGTTGTTGGGTTAAAGTGCTAAAGGGCAAATTCTATCGATTGTTTTGACATTCAGATGAGAGCTTAATTCTTTTAAGAAGTTCTTTTTAACCCCTTACTCAGTACTTACCAAAGCAAAACTTATTCAATTGTAGCTTGTAACCATGAAAATTGGATATCATATTCGATATTTAACTAATCCTAGTAGAACAAGTGGAAATCTGCAAAGAAAGGTATCGGAAATTCTAGCTAAAGTTTGAAAATTGTTATTTATCCGAGCAGTTCATGATTCTGGACTGGTCCAAAACGTGAGATTAATTGCTCACCAAACTCGCCTCTCAATTGGTCCATGGTTTCACGTGCCGAGTGGTATGTGGCTCCGTCTTGTTGAAACCACATGTCAGCCAAGACCAATTCTTCCATTTTCTGCAAAAAAAAAAGTACGGTAATCATCGCACGGTACTTTGCTCCATTGACTATAACGTTGCCATTTTCATTATTTTTAAAAAAAGTACGGCCGTCGTCCTACAAAGCGCAACACACAGTGCATTTTTAAGGGGGCATTGAAAGCTCTTAAACTGCCTCTGGCTGCTCTTGAGACCAAATTCGGCAATTCTGTTTGTTGACGTACCCATTAAGCCAAAAATGAGCTTCGCCGCTGAAGACAATTTTTCGTTAATAAACTGGATCTTAATTTTGATAATAAAATTCATTGATTTGCAGCGCTGTTCTTTTATTAGTCTATTCATGGTGCAATGGCAAACCTTACTGAGCATTTTTGGCGTTGCCGCATGTTATGAATCACGCGTGAGTTGAAAAAAAAGGTGTGAGTGTCGCTAACACTCAAGAGGCTTTGATGTGAAACATGATGCTAAGTTTCAGGGCTTAATTTCAAAATCACAAGCTCTCTCAATGGTATATAAATCAGCTACGACAATTTTTTCAAAAGAAGAAAACTAACAGGGAGTAGAAATACCAACAATAAGATCACTTGCTGCTGTGTTTTATCTTTTTTCTGTAAGTCTTGTTTATTGTGCTGCTTTATAGATAAATGAAAGCAACAACAGTAAAACCCTCTATTACCCCCCTCTTCCCACACTGTTAAGTCACTGTTTAGTCACTTTTAAGTCTTTGTTTATTCACTGTTTCGTCACTTTTAAGTCACTGTTTAGTCATTGTTCAGTCAGTGTTTAGTCACTTTTAAGTCACTGTTTAGTCACTGTGAAGTCATTGTTTAGTCACTGTTAAGTCATTGTTTAGTCACAGTTTAGTCACTGTTAAGTCTTTGCTTAGTCACTGTTTAGTCACTGTTAAGTCATTGTGTAGTCACAGTTTAGTCACTGTTAAGTCACTGATTAGTCACTGTTTAGTCACTGTTAAGTCACTGTTTAGTCTCTTTTAAGTCTTTGTATAGTCACTGTTTCGTCACTTTTAAGTCACTGTTTAGTCACTTTTGAGTCACTGTTTAGTCACTTTTAAGTCTTTGATTAGTCTCTTTTAAGTCTTTGATTAGTCTCTTTTAAGTCACTGTTTAGTCATTGGTGAGTCACTGTTTAGTCATTGTTCAGTCACTGTTTAGTCACTTTTAAGTCACTGTTTAGTCACTTTTGAGTCACTGTTTAGTCACTTTTAAGTCTTTGATTAGTCTCTTTTAAGTCACTGTTTAGTCACTTTTAAGTCACTGTTTAGTCACTTTTAAGTCTTTGTTTAGACACTCTTAAGTCACTGTTTAGTCATTGTTCAGTCACTGTTTAGTCCCTTTTAAGTCACTGTTTAGTCACTTTTAAGTCTTTGTTTAGTCACTTTTAAGTCACTGTGAAGTCATTGTTTAGTCACTGTTAAGTCATTGTTTAGTCACAGTTTAATCACTGTTAAGTCACTGCTTAGTAAATGTTTAGTCACTGTTAAATCACAGTTTAGTCACTGCTAAGTCACTGTGTAGTCTCCCTCTTTCACCACTATGCCAAGTATCTTGAGTGCGTGACGCTGAGTGACTTGAGTTGAGACGCTGAAATCAAATTTTATTCCTACTAAAATCTTCCGTACCGAAATTAAAGATGCTTCACATCATAAATCACTCTTTACATATTTGAACACCAAATTTCCTGTTGTCCCTTTTATATGAATCATCCACGGAATTTGAAATTCTGAATTGCAAATGGTCTTAAGTTTTTTAGGCAGATGGTAGATTCAATTCAATATAAGTGGTATCTTAGATGTTTTGCGCTTGTATTGGCGCAACGCGTTGAGACGGAATTCCAATCGTGTTAAGTCCAAGGGCCCCGATTTTGAAACCCCTCAAAGTTAGTACAAATTTCCAATTGTTAAGGAAATCGGCTCTTTTCTTTTACCAAGATTTTCCGAGCAAGCTTTACAAGAAATTTATAAACTCCTTTCAAAGATACTTAGTCGGGGCTTACACGGTGAAGCAAACTTCATAAAGTTTTTTAAAAAGCTTTCGTTTGTAGGAAACTGCACCATTTTTCAACAAGCATGAGCATTTTCAAAAACTTCATGAAGTTTGCTTCACCGCGTAAGTCCCGACTTAACTGAAAGTCCCTGTAAGTGGAAGCACCTATGTATATCTCAATAACTATTCGAGTTACAGTTCTTCTCTGGTACGTGCAAATTTACAAGTGTGTAGGTCGGTCTAGAATCTGTTCGATTTGGTCAAGCCGTACCCTGAATCGAGTTTTCTAAATCCGCATTTTGGTTCTTAAAGTTTCTCATGAAGCTTTTGATAAGCATCTTTGGTGCAAGTAAAAGCTTTATCTGCAACTTTATCAAACAACTGTTTGTGGGCTTCCGGTAGTTTAACAAAAAGCTCTTGCTCGTCCTTAAGAGAAACTACTCAAAGTTTTTCAAACATTTTTTTGTGGGTTGTTGAATTGAGCCTGTAAAGCTTTTAGCAACTCAATGTCGCCAAAACACTTATTTTCAACAACAATAAACTGTCATACAAGTACAGAAAACAGTTGAGAAGCTTTAAGTACTAAAAAGGAGTATACTGGGCGAGCTTTAAAGTAACACTGTGGCTTTTGAAAGCTAGAGAGCGCTCTGAATTCAAAAATTTCTTTCTCATTTCCCTCGGAGGTTTGCAACACAATCATTTTCATCCCCTATTCATGTTTTCAGTAAGTTTTTACTATTTTCCATAGAAGTGGCAACTCTACGGTTATTTCATTTGCGAGAGTTGTAAAAAATGAACAAAAGGACCATTTTGAAGCGAAGTGGCAGCTCTGTCTCTCACTGAACCCTGCAAGTATGCTACAAAAACACGAAATGCCAAACAATCGCAAGGCGGACAATTTGAAAATATAGCTGTGCTGGATTTTATTAGGTTTAAAAAAACCTCAATATCATGATATAGTACTTCTGATCAGCCCATGGATGTGGCTGAAAGATTTGACTCAAAATTTATATATATATATAATTTATAAGCTGAGCAAATAAGTCAAGGTTTACGGGCTGAGAGCATTTGCTGAAAGCGTGGGCAAAACCGTTGGCAATAATTGGTAGCAGCATATAGAAGAGGTATTTTTGTTGCAAGAATTGTAGCTGTATCATTGTATCATTGATTCAGGAAGCTGGAACAGTTGGAAGTCAATCGTTTCACTTTTAAGTGCAGACTTCCTTACAATATCAAAAGATTGGATATGGGAAAATAAATTCGTATTGACATTTAAGCACCTAATTACAATGGCAAGCATCTAGGAAGGCGTTGTTTGTTTTCAACCGCAGTTTCCATATTTGCCAATGATACTTTTATGCTTCTTGTGCCTATTGAAATTGAAAGAAACAACAAAAGCAGAAAAGAAACCTATTTACCTGCAAGTAACCAAAATTGTAAGCAAGCAGGCAAAACACGTAAACGCCCCTAAGCTGCTAATGAAGCCGTCGGGTGAGTATAGCACAAAGGTCGCATGCTGCGATAACGATCGCATTCACGAGCAGCTGAGAGCGATTGGAAGCTGGCGAAGTAAAGCGAAAGAGCGAGAGAAACAGTAGCGAAAACGTTCGCAACATGCCCGAGAGAAGTTTTCCTGTTCGTTGTTCATTTAACAATCGCACACTCGGCCAACATAATCCCTGTACATGACAATGATTCTGTAAAATTCTGTGGCAAACCCGAGGAGCCATAAGCGGATTGGCCCAACAAAGTTGAGTGGCCTCATGCGTGAGTGTTTGATGTCCTGCGGCGCATATTAACATTAAGCAGAGTAGAAAAACACAAAATCCCCATAGACAATGCTATCAGGCGTTCTAGTAATTGTCTCGACCTCATTCAAATAATGTGTGAAAATTTACACCGAACGGAAGACTCCTGCTGTGGCCCTGAGTAAGTAGGTGCCGCTGCTGCTGCTACTTCAGCTGATTGGAAAATGCGTTTAAATGATTTAAGGATTATTATCAGAGACAAATTGCAGACAAATCAAATTCGCTGCCATAGTGAGACAAATTTCGTTTACAATATTATGCTAGGAGCTGCTCGCCTAGTCAGAGGACACTTTCGTCCTCATCAGGCTGTCAATTGAATCCGTCGCATTGGTTTAACAACGTTTTTTTTTTGCCCAAACGGAAACGGAAATTTCTTTCGCATGTTTGTTGAGTGGCTTGCAGTTGATATTTCGCAGCTTCTCTGACAGTTGAATGTTGTCTCCTTGATACAAGTAAATATATAAGCCTGTTTTAAAGTTTTTTTTCTCTCACATTGAGCATGTCTCTCAGAAATAGTTTCTTTTTGTAGGGGTTTCTTTTGGTATGTCGGACGTGGATGAGGCGGATATGCGTTTATCTTTTAACTAGACCAACTTGGGATAAATTATATTAATTTGCTGGCCTGAAATTGTTGACCAGGTGAGGCGGAAGCGCTTATTGCGGCGCATCTGGACGAAAGCGCTTCACCCTCTTGATCTTGCTTAATGGAAGGATGAAACCGAGGAGCTTTTTGCGAAGTCAGAATAGTTGTGGAGCAGCTAAGCCCAATTTACCATATGCAGAATCAAGATCTTGCACTCTGGATGTGTACCCAAAGCCTCGAACGCCTGACCCTCCGCTGATATTCTCTGGGTTTAAGCAACGGCTCTTGGTTACATTCGAATGAGACTGCTGCAGTTGTATTTGGACGGGATCTTAAGGTTGGACTCACAATCTCGCGATATGAATTTGATTTTGTACTTTCCATTTGATTGATTGGAAAGAGGCCAAAGAACAGATTGAGCGATTGAAGAAACGTTAAGCCCTTGAATTGTATGCTGTCAATCGAAAGGTAGCTATATGAGAATGTTTCCAACCGGCTGTTTAAAGCTGTTTTGGAAGAGGTAATGGTACCAACAAAAGACCACGACCCACCTAATATGGACTCTTAACGCCCTATTTACCATCTCCCTATATGGTATACCTTCTCCAACATTTTTGAGCGGCTCTGATGGTAATACTCTTGGCTGTGGATTTGTTTGAGCACAGTTAAAACATATCCTAGATGCCTTAGAGCAGGGGTACCCAAGCCCATTTCGTTGTTGTTTTCCGCATAGCGATACCCGTGCGTATTGACTTCACGCATAGCTTTGGCCTATTTGTAGTGCATCAACAACTTCATATGTGTTCTCTCTTCTCTTTCTCTCCGAGTGAAGGTTTTGTTGTTGGCTGCAAATGATTTCGCTGTTGTCGCAAGCAAAGCTTACTGCTAAGGCACAACAACAACTTCATATGTGTTTGTTGTTGGCTGCAAACTATTTTGTGTGCATCAGGCAGCTACGAGCACACACACACACAAACAAAAATCGGGTTTTTCTTTCATTTGCATTGGTGTCCATGCAGCCCTAAGCTCATTCAGCGCACCTTCAAAAGAAAATTTAGCTTGACTGCATTTTTGCATGTTCACCAAGCCTTCGATAGGGTCTGGCATCCCTCCGGAGAGTCTTTTTTAAGGGACAGAGCTTATCCTATTCGTTGTGTTGTCCCACAATAAGGTGTTCTTGACCCTGTTTAATACACTCGGATAAAAAACAAAAAATTTTGTACTTGAATCAAGCACAAACGGTGCCAATAGTACGTTAAGTATGGAAATACTTGCAAAATTCTGAATTTACAATCAAAAGATACTTAATTGAAGACATTTCCGGGAGGTATTAGAACATTTCGAACTATTTTAAAATCTTTTGATCAGTTGTATGTGCTCTTAATGGTTCTAAATATATAAAAATAAATAATATTCTTAATTGAAGTCTAATAAATTTTAAAAATACTTACTTGAAATATATGATTTCAGACTATTTCGTGAACTATTAAGTACATTTCGAACTATTTTGAAATCTTTTGTAATAATCTTAAGTACAGCCCGACTTACTACTTATTAAAATAAGTGCAAAATATTCTTTATCGAAGCCAAGCCAGCATTTTATGAAATTTTTGATCACATTCGATCCTTTTTAGAGTCCTCAGTCTGATTAAAATAGTCATAAATGCGCTTGTTTTCTGATCATAATTTATACTTTTTTGGGAGAAATTGTTACCCTAGCCGCGACTCTTCATGAAGAGTCGTTTATACAAGGGCTGCAAACCCAACAATTTTTTCGGAACCTCCGGTTTGCTGGTTCGACCCAAAATTTACCAACGGTTAATGTTCGGAAATTTGCGGTTCGAGGTTTTTGGGCGTTGGTTTTGGTTCGAACCTTGGTTCGTTGCACGATTTTCCCAATATATTTAAAATAACAATACAATAGGTATACACTTGACGCCAGATACAAAGTTAGTGTCTGTTTATGTTCTGTACCAAAGGTACAAAGAATATTTGTGCAAATGTATGTAACAGCCAGAACAAAGCATCTCTGACACTATAAAGTGTATACATATAATATATTCACTTTCGCATGTCCAAAGTATATCATAGTCTGGCTAACGTACATAGAATCTTTTTTTTTAACCGAACCAAAAGCTTGGGTTCGGAACGGGTTCGGGTTCATCTATTTTCGTCCTCGTGGTTCGGTTCAGGGTTTGGTTCCCAGTAAACACAGTTTGCAGCCCTGGTTTATACCCATTTTCTGATAAGTTTCGACTCATTTTCGTGTCAGTTGCGAGTCTACTTCGAGTCGTTTTTTAATAAATCACGTTTTGAGCAAAGGCTTGAGTCATTTTCGAGTCTTCCTTAAAATGCACATCAAACTAATCTCTTTTTAACCATCAAAAGGACTGGAAAAAGACTCACCAAGGTGATTCTTGTTGATCTTCAAAATGCTAGGTGGGAAGTGTAATATACTTACACAACACAAAAGTTCATAAAAATAGGTACAAAATGTTCTTGGTTTAAGGCCATAAAATTCTAAAGCTGATCCCAATTTGTTCTTGACATAATGCCTCTATAATTTCTATACCAATCGACCTAGAACTCTGCCAGTAGTTATTTTGTGACTGTACACAGTCTATACAGCTAATCTTACATCCCTTGGCATCTAAAGCTTACTTTCTGCCACTTATGCGGATGACAGCGTGTCTGGGCTGTAAGTTGCAGTCCCAGGACTGCCTCTAGGCGTCACTCTTGACTGAAGGCTCATCTGGGGGTCAGGGTCCCATGTCTATAGCTTAAAACTTCGCTTAGCTAAAGCATTTTTCGGAATTTAGAAATATCCTCTATATGCGAAACCATTGCGGCGTATTCCCATCAATTGAGGCAATCCTATCCTCCTCCATCCTATCCTATCCTCCACTAATCGTCCATTGGTAGGGAGTAGGCGAATACTCCCTTGGATTTATGGATATTTGTTCGCCTACCTTAGGGTCTCCTTATTGAATAAAAAATACTCTAATTTTTTGTTTTACCTGCTTGGCAGCAATGATTTGCTTTTGCTTCGCTCCCATCTAATCAACACCCTCAAAGCGATACACAAATCGACAATTCAATTAACCCAAAGCGACCTGACAGCAACTGACGAAACTTTTGCCGCTTGTCGATCGAAAATCAAAACAAATGCCACTGGGCATATTACTCAAAAATGATTATGATTATTGTTATTATTGTTGTTGTTGCCTTTGGCGGCACCCTCGGGCCACAAATCATTATGGGGTTTTCATATAACAATGTTAGTGTTTCGTTTTCTGCCACATGCTTACCCGGCAATTTGCGTGCAACTTGCACGCCCGGGGATAGCAACATTTATAACATTTGGCAGACGTCAACGCCCCCTCCCTTGCAAATCAAAGCCAAGAGTTTGATCACAAAAATGTCATAATTGAATTGAGTCAACCATCCCTCCCTCCCAGCATAGCCTGGAAGGCGGTACGGTACGTACAACTTCTATGCTAATCAGCGATGGCCATTGGAAAGTGTCAAATTTCAGCAGATAAACTACGAAAAGTTTTTGCTGCGCGAGAGCTGAAAATAATTTCCGTTTTGTCAGCCGAAATGAGGTAGAGCAATTTGTTATGCTAAATTATAATCAAACTGCCCGAAAATGCAACGGAGCAGCGGAGCAGCGAGTCACAGGATATTTGTGCACGTAATTTCCGTTGCCGTTGAGTTTTTGCATAATTAATTTACGCAAAATGCAAATATTTCGCGAAATTTGTTTTCGAAAACAATTAACTTTTCAATTAGAACTTTTTGAATTAGTCAAAGGCTTTAAGGGAATTAATGTCAGTGCGGAGGGTGTGAGAGACAGTCGAGTTTATATATTCGATCCGAAATGATGTCCGATTGTTTTGGTTGTGCCTTTTGGCAAAAGCTACTCTGTGTGTGGGCCCAATTAGTGTGTTACCTACACGATAGTGTACTGCTTAAAATACTGGTGGCCATACTCATAGCCTCAGTCATCATTATAAATATCTACTCGGGAGTTGTTTTGGTCGAGCCAGCTGGCAGGGAAAGGGCACTTAATTTGTATGCTGCTCCTATGGATAATTGTGGACCGGCGGCGAGCAACAATCAAAGCCCCATTAATATAGAAAGTGACTGTGCGGAGTATATGGATTTTTGCACTTCTCTGGTTTGGTCGCACTATGATGACTTGCCCCTGGGCATACGCCTGGAGAACAATGGTCATACCTTACTGCTGCGTGCTGCATTTGATCAGAGAACACCTTGTCTGGATGGTGGCGATCTTCTGGGCCAATTTGACTTTCGCGAAATATCATTTCGATGGAGTTTTTCCAATACAACCGGCTCCGAACACACTCTGGACCATGTTCATTATCCATTGGAGATGCAGTGCTTGCACACCGACTCCGTAGGCAACGGTATTGCCTCCAGTCAGAGCCTTCTGATGATCTCCTATATGTTTGAACTATCTCAGGATAATCCTTATTTGGATGTGATTATTAATCATTTGGTGGCTGTTCAGCGGGCAGGACAAAGCTTTGAGATACCGCCCTTCCCGATGAGCTATCTGATGCCACCATTTTTTACGCAGTTTTATAGCTATATCGGCTCATTGACCGAGTCACCATTTCATCGTGGAGCCGAGTGGTTTGTGTATCCTGTGCCTTTGGCCATAGGGGAACGCCAGTTGAACGAGTTTCGCCAGCTGTGTAACCGGAATGGATCACGCATTGGATGTAATGCCAGACCTGTACAGCAGCTAAATGATCGTCAAGTTTATTTGAATCGCTATCTGGGGATGCGTTAAATTTGAAATAAATATGACGTGGCTTTACTAAAAACAATTTGTTTAAACTAGAAATAAACCATTGACAGGTTCAGCGGGGATTTGCATGCAGTTCGATCTTCTCTAGCCGGCAACGAGAGTTTCTGGCAGCATAGCGGCATAAAAAACAGAAACAGAAAGAGAGTAAAGCTACCTGATACAGTGAATACAAGGTGCTACCTTCTGTTTTTTGTATCATGGTAAAGCTATGTTCACACAAGCAAATCAATTTGTCGTATATGGCCAAACTCTGTCAAAATTAGTTTGATTTGTGCGTGGACGCCTTATTTATGTACTGCCAAAAGCGTATGCAAGCCGGTTTACCGAGTTTGTTAGGTCAAATTTTCAAAAAGTTTGCGTGCTGTCTTAACAGAGTGTAAACTCGCTCTCGCAAACATTTCCCGAGTTTGCTCTTGCAAGGCAAATGTATATACAAACTATGGCAAATCTGTGATGCTTGTCTTAGTAATTTAAATTACTAGGACACGGCAAGTATATATCAATTTTGATATTTCACTGGGCTGCAAACTTCATAAAAATCGGCAGGGGTTCACTCCGGGGTTCAGGAATAATTTTGTTCTGAAAACATGTACGTAAATTGAAACAAACAAAAGTTTACAGGCTTGATAATATAATATTCGAGGTTGGATCATCGAACGTTTCAGCAGGCTCCAAGTCAATAAGTCTTGGCACAATGAGTATTAGAGATAAAATTTAGGTGTTAAGGGATAGTCCGCATTGTGATTCTTATTGTCCTCATAGGAAATCACAGTGGCTAGAACGAGACCGCACTCAGAGAGCGTAAGTGAGAGCAAACAGCTGACTAATTTCTGACTGTGTAACCGTTCAGTCTATATACTCTATATTTATGTTTGTTCATAACTCTTAAAACAAGAAACGCACACACCACAAAGGAGAATGGTCGACTGTACAGCTGTTTCAACAATCTCCCGTTTTTATCATCACCAAGCTCTGCCTGTTGTCTTCGACTTGTAGGGAAAATTCTCTCTCCTTAGCAAACACACTTGGTATAAGTTAATCATTAGTGTGTCATTCAGCAATCTTTTATTATTACTGACTCTATCGCGGGATAAAACAAATAAATGAGTAGAAAAGTGCGCTAGACTGATACTTGTGTTGCAGAAACCGGTAAAACAACAAATGCGACATTGTTAAGTTTTTTACTTTAAAGCTTAAAGATTGCGTTTTATCTTCATCAGAAGATAAACATGGTAAGAAATCATAAATTTGTATACCCTTGTAGAGGATATATTAAAATTGTCCAGATGTTTGTAACGCATAGAAGGAAGCATCTCCGACCACATTAAGTGTATATATTCTTGATCAGCACGACGAGTTGAGTTGATATAGCCATGTCCGTCCGTCTGTTTCTATGCTATCTCCACCGTCAGTTTTTAAACTATCAACCAAACATTGCACGTAGTCTTTTGGTACAAAGACGCTGCACATTTGTGGGAACCGGCCGGATCGGATGACTATCGGATGCTGCCATAGGAACTATCGGTCGAAAAAGTAGCTTTAGTTTGAAAAACTTTTTTGTTTTCAATGGAAACGTGCCCAAACTATATAAGTCGTATTTATAAGTTTTATATGCTTTTACATGATTCCTCTAAGTTTTATGAAAATCGGTCCACTATATAGTATAGCTGCCATACAAAAGTTAGTTCTAAAAAAAATCTTAGTCAGAAAAACTTTTTTGTTTTCATTGTTATCGCTCCCAAACTTGTTACTGTTCAATATTAGATGCTACCACACAATTCTGCCAAGTTCGATCCAAATCGGATGACTATAGCAATTAACTGCCATACGAACTATCGGTCGAATAAGTACTTTTAGTTAGAAAAACTTTTTTGTTTTGCGACGGAAACGTGCCCAAACTTCGTATTTATAAGTTTTCTATGGCTCTACATGATTCCTCTAAGTTTGATGAAAATCGGTCAACTATATAGTATAGCTGCCATACAAAATATTGCTCTGAAAAAAAGTCTTAGTAGGAAAAACTTTTTTGTTTTCATTGTTATCGCTCCCAAACTTGTTACTGTTCAATATTAGATGCTACCACACAATTCTGCCAAGTTCAATCCAAATCGGATGACTATAGCATATAGCTGCCATAGGAACCTTCGGTCGAAAAAGTAGTTCTAGTGAGAAAAAAATTTGTTGTTTTCAATGGTAGCGTCTTTATGCTTTCCAGTCATGAATATTATCGGTTTCCACATAATTTGGCAAGTTTGGTTAAAATCTGATGAATATATCGTATAGCTGCCATATAACAAACTGGCAAGCAAATGGTCAAACAGCATCCTTCGGTTTCATGTAGCTTCAACCATGGACTCACCCATTCACTGCGTTTGAGTTTGCGGCATTCATCTTTTGACAAAGAGTTTAAGGCATGCATAGATGCAGCTCCGAGGCACATAATTAAAAAGGAGAGCGTAAGTTAAAGTCGGCTCGACCCGACTTCCATATACCCCTACTCTTGGTTAGAAGTGTTTAATAGACTTCCTTTGTTCCTTAGGGAGGAAATCTGAAAAGTATGCAACATTTCTTAACTCAGCTATTTATTATCCAAACTTTATAAAATTTTGATGGATTAGAGATATTGAGAATATAAATGTAAGTTTTCATATTCAGATCGAAATATTTAAAATTGTGGGAGTAATTAATTTTGTACATCTTTTATTGTGGGGGCGGGAGTGGGTGTGGCAAAAATTTGAAACAAACTGTTTCTGAGTGCAGACAATAGGAGTCTACATTTCAAATTTGGTTGCCCTAGCTCCTCTAGTTTCTAAGATCTAGGTGTTCTTAAGTGGGGTACTATCCATATGTCCGGAACTGGTAACCCTCATGTCAATAGCTAAAATCTGGTAATACCAAAAGAAAGTTTGAAATTTTGTAGCATAAACGGTCTCACAACGCTTTGATGTACTAGGAAATTCAATGGAAATTTCAAGAAAAGGTTTTCGTTTGATTATCAACAAGAGTGTGTAGGTGAGCTCAGTTCTTTGTATGGCGATAAAGCATCATCAAAAAACACTGATGATTGCTGGTATAGTGAATTCAATCGTGGTCGTAGTTCGCTCAGCGACGAATTTGCAGAACTTAAAACTATAACTATGGTTCCATAAACAAGTAATTTGATCAAATATAGCTTATAATTTATAACTCCGCTTCAAGTTCTCCAAAGCATTCCAATGTTTACTAAAAACCCAAATTGCTTATCCAAAATTTTCCCCATAATTGTATGGCCAATTAGTTGTGGTTGTAGCTTAAGCCAAATCTTCCGCACAATTTCATTGAAATAGTTTGTTTATATAGTAATCCACTAATTAGACGTTCAAAGAGCATTAACCCAAGTAGAGACGCAGTGCTGTTCCACACAGCACCGCAGGACATGCTCTATGTGTGTGTGTGTGAGTGTGTGTGCGAGTGCGTATGGCTGCGTCTATAATTTGGTTAGTGCAACGGAAACTGTTGCGGACATGTTTTGCTCTGGCCATGGTAGAAGGGAATTGCGATTGGACCTCCTGTGGCGTGGCACCCTCATCTCCGTTCGTTCCTGTCTCGCTCTCACAGTTACAGCTGCTGCTGGTGCTGCTTCTGCTTCTGCTTCGAAATCACAGTTCCAGTTTCCAGGCTTATAATTATCAGTTTGTGCCCCTCTAGCCAGGGTTGGACATGTTCCTGGGTCTGGTAATTAGTTTTTGTGTGTGTTTCGATTTGATGCAGCGACTTCATCATCATCATCATCATCGACTGATATAATCATTGGGAGGCCAACGTCAACTCTGCAAATCAACGCTAATGAAATTATACAAACAAGTTTCGCCGGCGCCGGCCCTGTCCACGCTCGTTGTTGTTTGGGCCTCGTCCACACGCAATTTGTTCGTTGTGTTTTGAAAACTTAATTGAATTGCATTTTCCACAAATAAAGCTTAATTTCAGATTCGAATGCGCCGGCAAAATACGTACATTTTGCACGTACTTTCTCTGGGACCAAAATTCCTCAATTGAGGAATCCAATTAAAATTGGCATAATTCCATTTATTAATGCTTAATATGCAAATTGTTTGCAAACACACAAAATGTGCAATTAATATGTGAAAATGTTTTTAGAATTAATTCAATTTTTGCTAAAGAGAATTGACAATAATTACAATTATTTTGGTATTAGATGAGTCTAAACAAAATGCAAATAATATGCTTTTAATTAGTTGAAAAATAATTAAGCAAACTAAAGCAAATGGAAATGTAACAATTATTTTGTAGTAGCAAGTAGTTTAAGGGCCAAAAGTGAACCCATGTTCTTAATATAAATCTAGTTAAATCTTATTTTAAGGCAAACAACCACAAAATACAAGCAAGGCGACTCTGCGCAGCAATAGACGGCAAGTGAAAAAGTTGGGGCAAAACACTGATTGTTGTTGAAACGACCTTTGTGGGTCACCGATTAAAAAAATCATGGTTCAAATCGATCGTTCATTCACATAAAAGGGTAGGAATGTCGTTCTCTAGTATATAGAATCTCTACTACAATATTAAGACAGTGATCCTGTAAGGATCATTGGACAGATAATGTGTGTTTTCATCATAAGAAGAGCTGTTTTAGTCACTGTTGAATTTTTACTTCGTGCTCCGACTCACATCTTGAGACATAGGAGCTAGTTAAAGTATTAGGATTTGGCTACTCTCAAACTTCTCAAAACTTTATATTCTCCGCCTTTTTAAGCTTACCTAATAAAAATGGGTCTCTGAGGCCCAAATAGTTGTCTTGATCATATTCCGGAGAGTTATTATATGTTCTGGCAGAAGAGAATGATGAATACGGTAAGAATTGAATTCTCGCCCCTAAAACTGGATGGAAGAGATCTTTGCGCAAGCAGAAAATCATGTCTCTTGGGACGAATATCAGCAAGGACAGCATGTCGCGCATCATAAAACGTGACTTGGGACTCAGTGCATACAAGAGACACACCGGCCACATGCTCACAACAGCATTGAAACAAAAACGCAAGACTAAATCGAAAGCATTGCGTCGCCAGTGTGCGAACAATGCCCACAGATGAATTCTGTTTACTGACGTGAAAATGTTCACCATAGAGAAATCGTTCAACAAAACAGAGCGATAGGGAGTATGCTTTGACATCAAAACAAGCTTCCGAACTCATTTCGAGAGCTCAAAGGGGTCACCATACGGTTTATGTGATGGTTTGGTGGGGTCACCAAGCTCCATTTTTGTGAAAAAGCAGTCAAAACTTCGGCGGAAGTGTATCAATCCGACGTTTTGGAAAAGGTTGTGAAGCCTCTCAACACGACATTATTTGCAAGCATGCCGTGGACCTTTCAACAAGACTCCGCTCCAGCTCACAAGGCAAAAACGACTCAAACATGGTTAAAGAACCATGTGACGACCAAACCTGATTCCATTGGACTACAAACTTTGATCCGTCCTCGAGGCTATGGCTTCCTCTACTCGACACCCAAGTATTGAGTCTTTGAAACGCGCCCTTGCGGCCATAGAGACCTCAGCGTTGCTGGAAGGCACATGGCGGCCATTTCGAATAAGTTGTTTTACGATTTGTAGCCCTTGAGTGACCGATTAAAAAGAAGAAAAAAGTTTTAAAAAATATTCATACGTTTTCATTTTATGACCAATAAGCCGTGTACCAAAGGTATATTTTCGATGTTCCGAGGCGGAATAGAACGCTTGCCTCCCGCACAGCAGGCACACACACTACCGCTGCACCACAACCGGACACTTGTGAGGGTGTATAGATGAGCGTAAATAAAGCAACGCAAACCTGCTGTAACCTACTTCATTGACCGCTGGCCAGCGACAGATAAGCTCTTTGTTCTCTTGGCCCAAACCTCGGCAAGGGTTCGGTTCGTGTCGGTATGAATAGAGAAATGAGTTGGGTCCCTTCGGGACAGTGTTTAACAGGGCTAGTTCACTTGTCATGTAAGATGAACGAGTATTCAAATTTTGATTAGAAAACTAGAAAGAAAGTCGGTCAGGTCCGACTATGATATACTCTGTACCGCCTAAAGCTTGTATATATTTGATCAATTTAAGTTAGAAGCGACCAAAGAAGCCATAAACTGTGTGAAGTGCTGCCCATCGCAGTTGCGACCGGTGCTATCTTATAACTAGAGTATCGTTCATCCGATCTTCACCATTTCTTTGGCGGAGCGATAAATAATACTGATTACGAAATATGCTTAAAAGGTACGAATCATTTATCTGTAAAACCGTGGGAGATATGACGCTTTTACCAAATTGCGGGGGCGGAAGGGGTTGTGGTAAAAATTGAAAATAAACTTGATCTGCCTGCAGGTATAAGAAGTATATGTCCCTTAGATGTTAAACCTCTATCTCTTACCAGCTCTGAGATCTGTGCGTTCGTACAGACGGACTCGGCGGTTGATGCTGAACAAGAATATACATAATCTATAGTGCCGGAAATGATTCCTTCTTCCTGTTCCATACCTTTGCACAAACTTGCTATGCTCTGTCTACCTTTGTTACAGAGTATAAAAAGGAATTTCTCATAAAAAGTTTATTAACTTGAATTACTACTATTGTAGGTATCGACTAAAGTTAGTATCCCCAGGTATGTTGGTTCTGCTACATGCCGCTCTCAGCACCTGTTATCTACAATAATAATTAGAATTACAATATGCTCCAGTTATCACATAGACAAAGTTAGTCAAACCAATTTCCAAAATGAATCGATTAAGTGGCATAACATTGAGATTCAACAAGATTCAATGCTTCGCATAACAATTTGCTGGGGAAATGAGCGATTCCTATTCTGCTCTCGAGTCAAGTCGCAGCAAAATAAACAACATATCCAAATCCAATCAACATAACTAATTGAATGTAATTAGAAAAACGCATGAGGCTAACA
Source organism: Lordiphosa magnipectinata (assembly GCA_037044535.1). Lineage (NCBI taxonomy): Eukaryota > Metazoa > Arthropoda > Insecta > Diptera > Drosophilidae > Lordiphosa > Lordiphosa magnipectinata. Next base: position 696,531 of record JBAMBO010002262.1, on the reverse strand, counting down.
AAGTCTCTAGTCCCATTCCCAACCCCGACCCGCTCTTCAATCACACACCGTGTGTATAGCTGATGCCGAGCCACTAAGTTTGCTCCGAAGAAGAAAATGGCAAGAAAATGAAATTAGACGAATAGAATGACGATGTAAGTGCCATGAAAAGACGTTAAGATGGAAGAAAAGCCAACCAAGCACAAGCCAAGACGTTCAAGTTGTTGGTAGCTTGGGTGAGGTGAGGTGGTTGATGGATGCTGCTGCTCAAAATTGAGGCAAATTGCATTTAAGTGTTGCCGTTTTCATTTAGCCGCATGAATATGCATGGAGAGGTGGAGCAGGAGTCGGCGTCGGAGTCAGCTTGTGCTTTTGTGGCAAGAAAATTGAATGAATAATTGAGAAAACGAGCGCATGATGGTGTTAGTAACTGATTGTGCTCGGTTGTGTGTGTGTGTGTGTGTAAGCAGCTAATGAATTATAATTGCTTTCATTAGGGCTGGAGGAGGTGTTGGCTGCATCAGAAATCCCTGTTTACCCCTTAATTGTTAATCATTGAATATGGTTAATGACCAAAATCAATATGTCGAACTGTTGATGATTAATTAACGCCATTTTGTAATTATCTGCGCAATATTTAATTCAATTAACTTACTTTCCCCCCCCCCCCCCTTTTTGGTTTTCCACTTAAATTTAATAAATATGAATGCAAATTTTGGTATGGAAAAAAGGAAAGGAAACAATAACAACAATTTGCAGTTAAATTGAAACGATACAAAAAAAACAGTATTTCCACACATGAAATTAATTTTCCGTCCTTGCTCCTTTCAACTTGCAGCCCTTTGGCTTACTTCCCTTTTCAATTAAACGCCACCATTTTCCATTAACAAATTTGCAAGTGTGTGCGCGCGTGTGTGTGTGTGTGTGGCACTCTTTCTCTCTCTTTCTCTGGCAGTCGCACACACACATGGAACTTGTCTCTGTATTTCTATAATAAAATTAAATTAGAAGACCAGAAAATTAAATCATCAAAGCTTGACGTCTGGCGGCGGCTGCTGTTTGAAGTAGTCCTTCTCTTTCGCACACACACAAACACACACACACTCGTTTAGCGCCCAATTTGCCAAGCGACAGTTACGAGTTCATTAATTTTTTTTTTTTTTGTGGCCCGTACCAACTTTTCCTGGCTGTGCTCTTGCGGTTTTTCGGCCAGGTCCGCCTTTTACTCTACCCTCCCATTTACTCACACCCCCTCAACGCTCTTCTTTACTCACTCTCTCAGCATCATAAATTAAATTCTTCATCAACTCAAACTCGTTAAGCGCCAATAAAGTGACAGAGAGTTATTTTCATCACTTTTTCAATGGTCTACCACAAGCTAGAGTGTGAGTGTGTGAGTGTATGTGTGTGTGTGTGTGGGTCCTCAATGCGCCGAAGCGCTCAGTGCCAACGACTGGTTTTAGGTCACGCCCCTAACCCAGAGACATACAGTTTTACAGAGAGATAGAGAGAGAGAGAGAGAGAGCCAAACAAAGCAGCGAAACTGGTTCCTTATTTTGAGTCATTCACGCAAGCTTATTGAGATTTTGAGATATGCTCTTTAGATAAGAACTAAGAAAACATTTAGATGATATCAGTGGGTTCACTTATTTATGGTTCCTCTTTCATTGACATTGAAGTAAAATCTAAATTTTGTAAGTACAGCCCATAGGAGCAACAACTTTTTTCATTCTGTTAACTTGGAAGCTTTGAAAAGCTTTTCTAAGGCTACCTAACTTCACAGCTGACGCCACTAGCTGGTGAAGCTGATGGTTGTGTTAAAGCTTTAAAAGCTTTATTACAGATTTTAAAAACGGGTCGAGCCCTGGCACTTTTTTCATTTGTAGAAATATTTGTGACATGATTCAATGCATTTAATCTTGAAATTAAAGTAAATTTGAGTTTACGACAAGAAACAAAATATAAGCAAAAATTCCGAAAATCCCTGAAAGAACAATTGTCTTCCAAACTTAAAAACCGGCTCAGAACTGTTTAAAACATTCGGAATGAGCAAAAGGTGCCGATTTGAATAATTTATTCTCTCCCAATATAAGGCTGGATTCCAGATGGGATGAAAATATAGTTCGGCACAAAACTTCATTCAAAAAAGACTGCTCTTCAAAAGCATTCATATATTAAAACAGTTCAAAAGTGTTTCTATTCATGTGAAGTTCGACATCAATATGTATTTTCGTACGTTCTGGAAACCAGCCTTCTAAGCTAAGGTCCCACTGGCTAATAATTTTCCCACATTTTGATGAAAATATGTCAAAATAGACTAAATTAGTAAACTTTTCGCCCATATTTGACCAAATTTGTATCGTAGGGAATCTTAGTTTTAGTTTTGATACCCCCCTGGGCAAATTATTTGCCTTTGGGACCTTAGCTTTAGTAATAAAATCAAAATATTTTGTTTAACAATTCCTAATCTTGACCAAGCTATCAAATTAGTCTGAAGTTTCATTTCTACATTTTCACAAAAACAAACATTAAGCGACTTTAATAGAGCTTAGAACAGAACCGGCCAGCCTAAGCTACCAGGAGCCAAAGTCAGTATTGTTTTTACGCAATCGCGAGTCGAACTCATGATTGTGTGAATCGGGGAACACTGAATTGCAAGTAAAACGTCTGTAGTCTGGATAGAGCTCTCTTGCTCACCAACACAAGCACACTTTTTTTGTCCTCTCCATTTGGCCGGCACTGGCTTAGAGCAGAGTTTCCCAGCCATAGCCCCTGGGGGCGAATGCAAACCAAATGCTTGCCGAAGTCATGTGTCTCTGTGTGTTAGAAAGAGAGAAACAGCCACATTTTCGCGCTCTCGGCTTGGGGAACCCTGGCTAATGGTGGAATTATACAAGGTGAAGTCATTCAAGTAAGCTGCCTCTTTTTTTGGGGTACCAGTTGAATAGTTAAAGTCACACAGTAGCAATGGGGATGTCAATGTGCTCTCACATGTTCATATCAACAGATACCCCTCTCGTATGGTGAATTTCTGACGACTATACCTTGTTAATTATACCATTCCCTGGCTTAGACCCCACGCATGATACAATGAATCATGATACAACTATGACAAGTATGGCGCTCTCTCAGTGCGCTTTCTTTTCGGGACTCCACAGCTTCAGGTTCTTGCTGTCACTTGATACAAAAGGTTTCTAAGGATTTCTAAGTAGCGGATTTCTGTTGCACTGGTCGCATGTTGTTTTGTTTTTTACTTCATTGCAACAGAAGATACATACCGCATTTGAGAGTGTTTGCCGTTCGCTCTTTTTCAAACGCTCACTCTACCTCTCTCTCTCGATTTTAGCAAAAGCTTTCAGTACTCGATAAACGCTGAGTGCCATACCAGTACTAGTTATATCATGCAATGAATACGCATAACTTTGTGAGTCTGTGACGTCACTTTTACTTTTACAGTTTTAACTTGATTTAGTTTAATTGTTGATTTCAATTTCAATTCATTTTCATTTTGATTAACAAACAAAAAATTGTGAGTCTGTGACGTCACATTGGAATATTTTGTTTGACAAGCGTCGCATTGCACTACCTTCAATTTTTTTTTTTATCATGGAGCCCACGTCCTTCCATCTAAACATCACGTGACGTGATGCATAACGTACTTGTCGCTCCTTTTGCTGCTTGCCTTAACTGCTTAACGATAAAGCAAACTAATTAACGGAGCGAAGCAGGAGAAATTGCCACATAATAAAGCAAATTAAAAGCAAATTAATTTAAAACAAAAAAGTAAACGTTGCGGATGTGGCCGTAAATGAAAATGACGCAAGGCAACGTAGCTGTCCTCAGACATGTACAGCGACAAAGAGACAGAGAGAGAAAGAGAGAGAGAGACACACACTTATCCGCCCCCATTGCTCCACTTCAATTAAGCAAAGCGCCAACATGGCAGGCAGCCTCTCACAGATAGACACGCACACCCACACACACACACACTCTCTATCACACACACACACACACAGAGCGCGTAATTACGTTTGGCAAGCTCGTTATGCGTAAGAATAAACGCACATTAAGAGCTCATTAGTTGGCACAAATCGAATCGTTGAGCCTGGCTGGCTGGGTTGGTTGGTTGGTACGTCGGTCGGTTGGTTGTCTGGCATTTTCATTTAACGTGTAATGGAAGATACCGTAAACGAAGCAAATTGAACTGAAGAGAAGCTGAATGATGCAGTGAAGAAAGAAGCACAGGTGGTAAAAACCACAATTCATGCCAAACAGGTAAACGAGTTGTGCGTGTGTGTGTGGGAAATGGAAATGGCTGACTGACTGACTGAATGAGTGAATACCAATATTACTTAGCTGACAGTGAAATAAGCAATATCAAATGGTCAGTCAAAACCCATCAGTTCTCGAAAGCAGACACTGAACCCAAATCAGCTGAGTTTGGTTTTTACTGAACCATTTTATTAATATTACTTTATTTATAATTTTTATATTATAATTTAAAACCAGCTAATTAAATTTCAATGAAATCCATTGTCATTTAGGGGATTTGATTTCTATTAAATGGGACTACTACGCGGAAGACATGGGTTGAACAGCCTGTTTTAGAGCTGCTTATAAAAGTTATTGAGACAAGTGAATATGATAAGCTCGAAATGGTGATTTTTGTAATTTTGCTTCGAAAATTCTTTGCTATATTTTCCTGTTTTTTTTTGTTTAATTAAGAACTCTTTTCAAAATTTTTTTACATTTTTTCGCACTCTTCCGGACTGCAAAATACTGAAATTTCACTGCTTTGAACCTATAGTAAACCTGCAAGTGAGGTAAGCGGAAGGGTTTTTCGAAATATTGAAACACCAATTTTGATTTGAACCCTGCTGCATATCTGGCTTAATACACAAAACCCGGAAACTGCAAAATTGTAGTACTAAAAGTATAAAATTTAGCTAAATCTGTAATATTAAGAATCCATTGATTAATTGATGTCATTGGCTAACATTCCCTTTATCATTTCCGACCCTTTAAAGTATACTTATTCTTGATCAGCATCAAAAGCATAGTCGATATAGCCCTCTACTCCTGTCCGTCTGTCCTTTTGAACGAAGAGATCTCAGATATGGTAAGAGAAAGAGGTTTGACATGTATGGGACCTATACTTCTTATACTTGCAGGCAGTTGAAGTTTATTTTCCATTTTTGCCATGCCCCCTCCCGCTCCGGCAGTTTTCGAAAAACGTCATATTTTCCACAGTTTTGCAGATAGATGGTTTGTACCTTCTACGCATATTTCGTAATCAGTATTTTTTATTGATCCGCCAAAGAAATGGTGAAGATCGGATGAACGATACTCGAGTTATAAGAAAAACAAACAATTATGATGGGTAACCCTGGCCGCAACTGCGATGGGCAGCACTTCACACACTTTATGGCATTTTTAGCACCTGGCGTGGCTTCTAACTCAAACTGATCAGATATATTCAAACTTTGGGGGTCGAGAGTATATTTTAGTCGGGCTTAACCGAACTTCTAACTTGTTTAATTATCGATTATCGATAGATTTGCAGTTCCAGATCTTTTGACAGTTTACGGATTTTATTAGTACATTTCGGGAGATTTAAGAATCTTTTTTTGAACGAAATGGTTGGAAACCATTTCTCTCTTAAAACAAGAACATGCTAATTTATTTAAAACAGGGATGCAAGCCGGTTCTGAGCCGATCCAAACCAAACCACACCGAACCACTCATTGGTGCTCGTAAACCAAACCGCAAACCGAAAAGTGGAGAACCGAAACGAGAACCGAAAAACATAACCAGCTTGAATACGTAGCAACTACCTAAGGGTAGGTTCATTTTGAAAATTGTATTTATTATATATATATATTTATAATCAACCATATGAAAAGGCTTGCAATGGTTCTAGCGTTCTAGTCTGTTTATCCAACTACGTCTTATAGAACAACAAATTTTCGGGTTGCAAATTGGTTCCAGTGATTCCTACAATTGTCGTCTTTCTTTTTATACCCAAAGTTTCATCTATTAAATTTATCTATCTTAAATCTATATTATCGATATCTATCTCTGAAATTTTCATTAAGATCGATTAATAAATGGCGGAGTTATAAGAGTATCCCCATTTGTCATATATTTGGGCTGTGATGTATATTGGGGCCTGTTAATAAAAATATGTTGCCTACTTTTTGGTTTTTCCTTTTGTTTATACACTTGAAAAGTGTATTATAATTAGAAGCTTGAAATGCATAGATTCTATCTCCGACCACATAAAGTATAAATATTCTTGATCTGTGCTGAGTCAATTGACCTTTGTCCGTCCGTCTGTCTGTTTCTACGTGAACTAGTCTCTCAGTTTTGAAACTATCGAGCTGAAATATTGCACTGAGTCTTCTTTTGGCTGCACGCTGCTAATATGTCGGAACCGCTCGCATGGTATGACTACTTCTTGTAGCTGCCATAGGAACTATCAGTCGGAAAATGGGACTTAGTGAGAAAAACTTGTTTGTTTTCCATTTTAGCGTGCTTAAATTCGGCCATTCTTAATATTATATGCTTTTAAACATATTTGCGTATTTTGGTCAAAATCGGATGACTATATCTTTTAGCTGCCATAGGAACCATCGGTCGGAAAATGGGTCTTAGTGAGAAAAACTTGTTTGTTTTCAATGTTAGCGTTCTTAAACTTAGTCATTCTTAATATTTTATGCTTTCAAACATATTTGCAAATTTTAATCAAAATCTGATGGCTATATCTTATAGCTGCTATAGGAAATATCGGTCGGAAAATGGGACTTAGTGAGAAAAACTTGTTTGTTTTCCATTTTAGCGTCCTTAAATTCGGCCATTCTTAATATTTTATGCTTTCAAACATATTTGCAAATTTTGGTCCAAATCGGATGACTATATCTTATAGCTGCCATAGGAAATATCGGTCTCAAATAGGTGTTAATGAGAAAAACTTGTTTGTTTTCATTGTTAGCGTCCTTAACTAGCACTTACAAGGGTATAAACCTTCTCATTTTCAAATGATTTGTACGAAAAACTTTAAAAGTCTAAAATATTTTATTAAAAATGTAATATATCTCTGTGATCTCTTCGTTCATGCGGACGGACATGGCTATATCGACTCGGCTGTTGATGCTGATCAGGTATATATATACTTTATAGGTCGGAGATGATGTCTTTTGGTTGTTACATACTTTTGCACCCATTTAATATAGTCTGTGTACCTTTGGTACAGTGTATAAAAACGCCAAAAGTTGTATCATGTTTGTACTAAAACTCTGAGAGGAGATTAATTTTAAGTATACTTCTATACCAACTACCGTCCTTCCTCCATGCTAACCCTTTGCCTTGGACCAGTTCTAGGCCAAGCCCAGAAATATGAGCACTTATCAGCTGCTGTTGGGACTTGTTGTCCTGTTGCATACTTTTAAGTTTATTTCCTCGACAAACGCCGCTTGACACAATCAGTTTGCAAATTTGTAACAATAGCAGGATATTAACAAAATCCACTTATGTATCCCTGCCAGAAGCGCCCTCCTGTCCCACACACACACACACACACACATAGTGGGGGGTGGGGGGTAGAAAGAGAGGGACATAACATACTCAAGACCAAGTGTGGTGGAATCTGGGCGACAAGCCAAAGTCATAATTTGTGGCCAAAAAGTTAAGCCCTGAGTTCTCGTATTTTAAAAGTGCAGTTAGTTTATTTCATTACACAGCTGACAAAGAAACCACTTACACTTGGCGAAACGGTAACGGACCAGGACCAGCATGCTGCATTGTGATGCCAATGACAATGGATGGGCGAGTGCAACACTTTACCAAGCGGAGAGTTCACACAGGCGACGACACGCGTCACCCCCCAAAAGAATCCTGCGCATTTCTCTCATTCTCTCTGTCGCTCTCTCTCTCTCTCTCTGGGCCAACCAAGCTCCGCCCCTAAGGTTTTCAGACACAACCGGTTTGTGTGTGCCAAGCAAATCGCTCTCTAACTCGGGCTGAAAGCGCTTCACTGGCGTGGCGACTTGTTTATTGCCAACTCTGCCTTGGCACGGTAAGCAACGGTTTCGGTTCGACGGAAAATTTAACAACTTTACTTAACGCCGTCGCCAGACGCCCCCCCTTTGATTTATGTGTGTTGTGTGATTGAAGATCATTGAAAATTTTGCATTCATATCAAAAATCATATCTCAAAATGGATATCAAAGCCTCCACCCCGCCCGCGTCTAACATGGATGCTGTTGCAGCAGCAGCGCCCGATCAAAATACCACAACTACTTCGACACCCGGAGCGGCTGCATCGACGACTCCCACTGCCACCACATTCCAGCATATTTTCGAACAGTTAGTGCAACAAAGCGGCGGCAATCACAAATTGGCACCCAAACAGCTCGAGCATTTGCGCCATTTGCTGGGCAATGTGCGGGATGCCAAAAATCTGCAATTGATAGTGGAGAAGTTTAAGAATCTGGAACAAATCCAGGAGCTCAACTGGCAGCAGGCAGGCTATTTGGGCCACAACAACAATACTGTGATCTCAGCTTTGACGGAGGGTGAGTGGTTGTTGTTGTTTTTTGTGGTTTGTTTAGCTATTCCCGGAAAGTGATTTGAATTAACACAAATTGTCGAGCCGCTTTGCGTGTTCACAAAAATGTTTTGGAAAACTTAAAAATTATCAACTAATTGCCGAATGGCAGGCGGAGTGCACAATTAAAAGCGACATTGTGTTGCCTTGGCCAGTTTGTTTTAATTTCGTTAAAAATGCATAAAACCATCAAGGCAAGCGCGGACTGTTGCCTACTTTCCAGCATGCGGCAGGAGCCAGAGCAGCAGCAGCAGCAGCGGCAGCAGCGTGACAAGCTCTCATTACGGGCGGCCAACGTGGGGCAATTACAGCTTTTAGCTCGTTAAAATCGCAAATAGAGTTGTGTCTGTGTGTGTGTGTGTGTGTGTGTGTGTGTGAGTGTGGACTACATTTTAATATTTTTGAAATTGCTGACAAATTTGCATGGCAGCTCCCGCAGCTCTGTTTCTGTTTCGGTTTCTGTTAAATATCGTGCAACTAATTGACTCTGGCTAACTGTGGGCAAACAAGCTTTTAATTCTCCACCTGCTCATGCCACAACACATTCTTCTACCCTTCCTTACCCTCCCCACAGACAGCGACACATCGTCATCGCTCAAGGACAATGCACGCAAATTTGGCCCGGGCGGTCAAACGCTGACACCGCGTCACACCATCGATGCCATTCTGGGGCTGAAGCAACGCAATGGCCGTGCTGAAGGTAAGTGTGTGTGTGTGTGTGTTTGTGTTCGATTTCACTTAACCTTTCGGTTGCCCAATCAACAAACACAATCGCAAAATTATATTAGAGTCTTCTCCTTTGGGGGGTGGTGGCGTCTGGTCTGGCACTTTAGCAACGCCTCGAGATGCACGTCAGCTGATAAGCACAATCAGTCAGCGGTAATCGTTTACATAACCAAAAACCACAAGAACAACGAAAAAAAAAGAACGGGATTAGAACCTCGTTTTCTTTGGTTCTTGGCTTGCCAATTTAAACTTTTATTAGATTTCGCTGGGGAGTGGGGCAAGGAGTCGTTATTTTTGAAGGCTTTTTAACTGGATTATAGTGGGATTTATGCGCCTGCGGTGGGTGTGCAGTCGGTGGTAACAGTCGGAGACATCGCCCGGCAAATGGTCTCCTGCACGTCATTTATAATTTATTTCATTTCTTTTGCCTTTGATTGCCGACAAGCGATTGTCGCACGACGCCTACGTCAAGCATTCTAGACGAGTGAAAAATGGGTGGAATTGATATTTGACGATTATAGTTTTTGGGTTTGACTTGGCGCTGAAGTTGCATTAACAGTGTGGTAAGTGTGGAGTCAAAGGGCCAAATGGTTTTATTGGGCCAGTTAGGGCAAATTGTCAGTCAGAGGGCTAGTGACGAAAACAACACCAGGGATTAATAAGTTCCTGTGTTGGCTAAGCGGTGACCGCGGTTTATTGGGTTCCTGGAACCTTAAAACGAATCCGATCCGGACCCCGCTACATCACTCTCAGTTTCCTTGATATAGCTATAGAATCTGGCGAAATTTTGAATAATATGGCCAATATACACTTTGCTATCTGTCTCCTTACCAATTAATGCGGTACGATACATCAAAGTTAAACGTGAAATAGGCGCTCAAAGTTAATATATCCATCGTTTCACAAAAAATATTCTCATAATTGTTGGTTAGCGACCTTTCTAATTATTAGAATGTAGATGTTAGCTGGCTCTAGGTCGAGAAGAAAATTTCTCCTTAAATAAAATACACAGGCTTACAATTAAAAGCCAACTTTTGCACCAGAGAAGATAGTAAACTTTCCATATGTATTTTTCGCTGCTGAGTTCAAATCAATTGTTCAGTGGTGTTACTTAGATGGTTTTCGCCAATTTTTTGCAGTATATACTGGTTGACTGCGGCCTCTGAGCGTTTGTGGCTGACAAAAATGTCTAGCAGCTGTGCATGTTCAAACGCATATCCCTCTGAAAAAAGGAGATTTTTTCGAGAAAAAGCAAATTAAAACAAACAATTTTAATTGCATTTTATTCTGGACACTTCAGTTAGTAACTCCACATTCAAAAGCCTGAGCACCTCGGAGTGCCTTGAGAGTTCTACTCCAAGAAACACAGCTAAACTTGCTAAGATTAATATAAACGGGAAGGCCAAGCAAACTTCGTCTGTGCCGAAGTTTTTATACCCTTGCAAAATCTGTTTTTGAAATGACAGAGTTTAAGAACGCTTGGATAAAAATCAAAAACTTTTGTAACTAAAATCGATTTTCCGTCAGATGAACATTTGATTTCGACCAAATTTCGCGAATCTTTTTGAAAACATATCAAATCAACAATCGCCAAGTTTAAGAACGATAAAATTGAAAACAAAAAAGTTTTTCTCACTAAGACTCATTTTCCGATCGATCGTTCCTATGGCAGCTATAAGATATAGTCATCCGATTTTGACCAAAATTTGCAAATCTGTTTGAAATCATATAATATTAATAAGGGACGAGTTTGAGGACGCTAACATTGAAACCAAAAAAGTTTTTTTCAGTAAGACCCATTTTCCGACCGATAAGTCCTATGGCAGCCTGCAGATATAGTCATCTGATTTCGACCAAATTTTTCAAATTAGTTTGAAAGCGTTTAGTATTAATAATCACCGACCTTAAGAACGATTTACTTGAAAACAAATATTTTTTTTCAGTAAGACCCATTTTCCGACCGATCGGTCCTATGGCAGCTATAAGATATAGTCATCCGATTTTGATCAAAATTTGCGAATCTGTTTGAAAGCATATAATATTAATAAGGGACGAGTTTGAGGACGCTAACATAGAAACCAAAAAAGTTTTTCTCAGTAAGACCCATTTTTCCGACCGATCGGTTCTATGGCAGCTATAAGATATAGTCATCCGATTTTGACCAAAGTTTGCAAATCTGTTTGAAAGCTTTTAATATTAATAATGACCGTGTTTGGGAACGCTAACAGTAAGAACAAAAAAGTTTTTCTCACTAAAACCCATTTTTTTACCGATGGTTCCTATGGCAGCTATAAGATATAGTCATCCGATCCGGTCGGTTCCGACATATTAGCAGCGTGCAGTAAAAAGAAGACTCTGTGCAAAGTTTCAGCTCGATAGCTTTAAAACTGAGAGACTAGTTTGCGTAGAAACAGACGGACAGACAGACAGACGGACAGACAGACGGACAGACAGACAGACAGACAGACAGACAGACGGACGGACAAAGCTCAATGAACTCAGCTCGTCCCCCTGATCAAGAATATATATAGTTTATGGGGTCGGAAATGAATATTTCTATGCGCTGCAAACTTCTGGGCAAAATTATAATACCCTTTGCAAGGGTATAAAAATACACATGAACGAGAAGGCCAAGCTAACTTCGTCTGTGCCGAAGTTTTTATACCCTTGCAAATGCAAATGTCACAGTTTAAGAACGCTTACATAAAAATCAAAAAATTTTGTAACTAAAACCTATTTTCCGACAGATAAACGTCTGAAAAAAGTTTTTCTCACTAAGACTCAATTTCCGACCGATCGGCCCTATGGCAGCCTTAAGATATAGTCATCCGATTTCGGCCCAATTTTGCGAATCTATTTGAAAGCATATAAAATAAGTCATCAGCGAGTTTAAGGACGCTAACAAAACTAAACAAAAAAATTTTTTACCAAGACTCATGTTCGACCGATCGGTCCTATGGCAACCATAAGATATAGTCACCCGATGTCGATCAACTTTTTCAAATTAGTTCGAAAGCGTTTAATATTAATAATCACCGACCTTATGAACGATTTACCTAAAAATAAATAAGGCTTTTTCACTAAGACCTATTTTCCGACCGATCGGTCCTATGGCAGCTATAAGATATAGTCATCCGATTTTGACGAAAATTTGCCAATCTGTTTGAAAGTTTATAATATTATTAATGACCGAGTTTAATCACGTTAACATTGAAAACAAAAAAGTTTTTCTCACTAAAACCCATTTTTTCGACCTATGGTTCCTATGGCAGCTATAAGATATAGTCATCCGATTTTGACCAAAATTTTCAAATCTGTTTGAAAGTTTATAATATTATTAATGACCGAGTTTAATCACGTTAACATTAGAAACAAAAAAGTTTTTCTCACTAAAACCCATTTTTCGACCTATGGTTCCTATGGCAGCTATAAGATATAGTCATCCGATTTTGACCAAAATTTGCAAATCTGTTTGAAAGTATATAATATTATTAATGACCGAGTTTAATCACGTTAACATTGAAAACAAAAAAGTTTTTCTAACTAAAACCCATTTTTCGACCGATGGTTCCTATGGCAACTATAAGATATAGTGATCCGATCCGGTCGGTTCCGACATATTAGCAGCGTGCAGTAAAAAGAAGATTCTGTGCAAAATTTCAGCTCGATAGCTTTAAAACTGAGAGACTAGTTTGCGTAGAAACAGACGGACAGACAGACAGACAGACGGACAGACAGACGGACAGACAGACGGACGGACAAAGCTCAATCGACTCAGCTCGTCGCCCTGATCAAGAATATATATAGTTTATGGGGTCGGAAATGAATATTTCTATGCGTTGCAAACTTCTGGGCAAAATTATAATACCCTTTGCAAGGGTATAATAAAACACATTACACAAGAACTAAAACACATCAAAGTGACGAATATGTTATTAAACTCTAGTTTTACATACCTGAACTAGCCGGTTAATCCCAAAAAAATGAATTAAAATTTATGGTAAGACAACTAGATTGATACATAAAATGTGTATAGGAAATACTAAAAGACTACACGATCTAACATAGACCTTACATTAATTGCCAAGCAAATGTACAATAACATTCAGGCAGTACTAGATTCAAACAATTTCCTCCAAATTCAAATTTGATTAATATCAAACACCCTCGCGAAAATGACATCCAAATTTTGTGAATTGGGCTACGAATGGGCCCAATGAGTTCGGCACTCATCACAATCTCCGGACTCAGCCCCTTGTGACTATTATGATTTGCAAAATTTAAACAAATGGCTGACGGAAAGCAATTAGTTAGAAAGCAAGTAGTTTTTGGAGGAAAAACTTTTTTGTCTCTAACGTAATCGTCCCCACACCTCTTATTTATTAGTTTTCTATGCTTTCACATAATTTCACAAAGTTTTATTAAAATCGAACAACTATTTAGTATAGCTGCTATACAAAAAATAGTTCTGAAAAAAGTTTTAGTAGGAAAACTTTTTTGTTTTCAATGCTATCGCTCCAAAACTTAATACAGGTCAATATTATATGCTTTCACACAACTCTGCCAAGTTTGATCCAAATCGAATGACTATAGAATATAGCTGCCATAGGAACGATCCGTCGAAAAAGTAGTTCTAATGAGAAAACTTTTTTTGTCTTCAGCGCAAACGTCCACAAACCTTGTATTTATAAGTTTTCTATGCTTTACACATAAGTCCACCAAGTTTGATGAAAATTGGACAACTATATAGTATGGCTGCCAGACAAAAAATAGGTCCGAAAAAAGTTTCAGGAGAAAAAACTTTTTTGTTTTCAATGCTATCGCTTCCAAACATGTTGTTGATCAATATAATATGCTATCCGCACAACTCTGCAAAGTTTGATCCAAATCGGATGACTAAAGCATTAAGCTGCCATAGGAACGATCGGTCGAAAAAGTAGTTCGAGTGAGAAAAACTGTTTTGTTTTCAATGGTAGCGTCTTTATACTTTCTAGTTATGAATATTATGGATTTCCACACAATTTTGGGAAATTTTATGAAAATCTGATAAATATATCGTATAGCTGCAATATAACTGGCAAGCAAATGGTCAAAGTATAGCTCAGCTAAGAATGTTCGATGAAAATCATTTAAAATCTTAGTTTATATAAATAATACAAGCTGCAAGGGTATATAAACTTCGGACGGCATCTTAGCCCACGCGATTATTATCCATAAGCAAGACGTGGCGTCGAAACCATAGTTAAGAATGTACACAGTTGGCATTTTGCCGCTCAGCGATCAACAAGGGTCGTGGTTGAGTGGACAAGACATGCGCTTAGAAAAAGTAGATGGCGTGGATCTCTTTTTCTCTTTTGTTAAACTTTTTTTGTTCATTTTGTTTCTGTTCTTATTGTGTGTGTTTTTAACATTGTCTATATGTTATACAATCCTTAAATCGATTTTTTTTTGTCATTAACATACGAAAGTTCGCAGTCGAGATTAATTCTCTTCTCGAATTCAGGCAGTTTTCGTCCTAAGAAATCATGAAGAAAAACTTCAAAATTGAAGCCGATTTCAGTCTCGCCAATTCGCGCTAAATTTCTGTGGGTGTACAATACTAAATTTTAGACTTACTCATGGACTATTTTTCCTGCATTTTCTGTCTGTGTATTGCAATTACCGGTGGAATGGAAAACTATCGATCAGCCCAGATGAAAACTGTCTAAGGGGAACATTAATCTTCTCTGACATCATAGATATATTTGTATAACAAGTTCAAAGTCAGATAAATTCACCTTAATTCAAGTCATTTTTCGCAATTCACTTCATAATCTTATTACCGGTAAATCGACCAGAAATATATCTAATTCAACTTTTGTAAAAGCTTTCCATAACTTAAATTCAATAAAACAATTTAATAAACAAATCAATGTGAAACATTTCACATCAATTAATTCAATTAATTCAATTAACTCATTGGGTGCACGTAGCAATTGTCGGGGAAGACAAGAGCTAGTGTCTCGTAAACCGCATGACTGGCAGCAAACAACAATCAAAATGGCGCTGAACGAGCAACGGCAGCAAGTGTACAGGTTAAATGGCCGCAAATTAATTAGAAGCAAGCAAATTAAGCGAAAAGAGTGGGCAGCAGCGGGGGGAAGCACACGGGTCTGGCATTTAAGCCATAATTAAACTGGCGGCTAGACACAAGCTGTCAAAAAGCATTTAAACTGACAGCTGGCGGCGGTGGCGTCCAAAGAGTGAAGGGAAGAGACAGAGAGAGAAAGAGAGAGAGAGAGAGGGAGGAGGATGACAGAGTCACTCATTAAAAGCGCAGGAGGTACAAGTGCATTAGGCCACAATAAATGGACGCTCTGCATCATTAAGATCAAGATAAATACACAGACACAGAAACAGACAGACGCCGTTGCGTTGTGATCTGATCGATCCATCTACTCGATCTGTTAAGCAGTTGACGCGGCATTAAATTGAGCATTAAGTCGCCTTAATGATTTTGAATGCGTGTCCGCAGCGCGAGCTAAACGTGCGTCGGTGTTGCCGGCGGCTTATTAGCCACCACCAGCCACAGCAACAACAACAACCCACTTCACTTGTGATTGACAGTTTTGTTTATGGCTTGTTTCGTCCGCTGATACGAGTTCGATCTCATCTTATGCCGGAAGATGCATTTCCTTGGCCATGACTGTTCAGAATTGGAGAACCCGCCTAATAACATTTCAATTAGTTGGCCTAATGGCCAAGTTTATTGTGCGTTTGCGGCACAAGGAACTGTCAAATCATCATCAGAGAGTGACGCGATTAGCGTCAATTTGTCGCTCACTTTGTTCCTACAAATTAGAGCAAACAAATTTCCCATTCAAAAGAGTGGAAACCCAGCTCCAGTAGATAAGAGTGCCCGCCCATTTTCTCAGTAGCCGCCTTAATTTGAACCTTTTAACATTTCAACTAGCATATTGTGGCTATTCAGAGCTATTTCCAGCTGCCAACTTTAATTGCCATAGCGCTAATGGAGAGAAAAAAATCAATTCCTAATTGAAGTGTCGATCAGGCAATTTCGGAGTCGATGAACACATGAATTGGGAACTGCTGCTGCTGCCTTACACGGCATTGAGTTGCCGGCTAAGTTGGTAAATCTGTGAAACATTGAGTTACCTTTGTGTGTATGTAAGAAGTTCATTCTTAAACTTTACAAATTCATTCATTTACCTCTTTTTGACTCTAAGCTCCTGGTATACCCAGGTAAAGGGTATTACGGTACGAAAATGCAGTGCTTAAGAGGAACTATAAGTGTGTCGGATTTGAAGGAAGCATCTCCAACTTATGCTCTGAATGCACTTTTCATTTAACACTTCACGCTGACTGCGGTTGGGCTTACCAAAACACACACACCCACAACCTGTCACAAATTGAAGTTTCTCTGTCTATTTATTGTGGTTGTTGTTGCTTGACAAATGAGAAAAACACACTATTTGCTTAATCATTTGTAAACGATTTGCAGCCATTTCCGTAGTGGAAGTGTTTAGCGACGTAGTTGAATATTCGTAATAACTAAGTAGCCAAAAGAACCATGTAGTAAATTTCGGGCAGACCTAACTACATATCCCGGAATTGGCGGAAAACCCATATGTTCTACAAATCGTTTTCGACTCAAAAACACATGGAATATTTTGTAGGTAGTTGTTTGCATAATAGTAAATAGTCAAGTTTTTAATAGAAACAATATACATGTAGGAGGCTGAGGTCCACTTGGATCGGCATTAATCGATTTGCGATATTTTGTGTACCTTCATCATGAATGACTAAGACATTTGGTAGAAACACGCAGACTTAATACTAAATATCCTTTCCTTAATTGAGGAAATGTACTTCACAGATTGCTTTATTGTAGAGCATAGCTTTTCGAGCCACTTAACTTTACCCGGAGGCTACGCTGACTTTAATACTTCCTTTGCCAAGCATCTTTACTAGATGATCCATTATACAATATATGTTCTTAGAGAAGAAAACCATTTTCCTTAAAAAAACAACTAAGAAAGCCGGCCAAGCCCGACTGGAATATACTCTGTACCTGCTGTAGCAGCGCTGCTGCTGCGCAGCGGCAACGAACTTTCTTTTGGTCATAACTTGACCAATAAATGGCGTCACTACTTGCTTTGAACATTGATGGTTGAGTGATTTTCAGTACTGACCAATAGATGGCGCCACTACTGTGACCATTTGACAATCCAGCAAGCTAGCGCTGCGACAGAGAACTTTCTTTTGGTCAAAACTTGAGTATAGTTCATCCGATATTTATAATTTCTTCGGCAAATCGATAAATATTCTTGATTACTCAATATTTCTAGAAGGTACAATCCATCTATCTACAATACTGTGGGAGATATGACGATATTTCCAAATTACGGAGGCGGCAGGGGGCTTGGCATAAATTGAACATAAACTGGATTTGCCCGCAAGTAAAAGAAGTATATGTCTCATACATGTCAAACCTCTATCTCTTAACATCTCTGAGATCTCTTCGTTCATACAGACGGAGAGTCAGACGTACAGACAGACAGATCGACTTAGCTGTTAATGCTGAACAAGAATATATATAATTTATAGGGTCGAAAATGATTCCTTCTGCCTGTTACATACTTTTGCACAAAATTAATATACTCGTCGTATACACAAAAAATCCGGCTATTAATTTAATTTCGAATAAAATCAGTTTGATTCCGAACCTTTACCTTGGTGAGTACTGTAATACACGCCTTAAAGAAGCGAAACTCATGAAGCCTGTGTTATAGCCTATTTCCACCAAAGAAATGAAGCTTCATTTCTTGAAATGACAAGAAATGAAGAAAATGATATCATTTCTTCCATACAAATTGTTGTTGCATTTTGCCCTTCATTTCTTTCATTTCTCAAAAATGATGGCATTCCCCGGCACGAAGGAATTTTGTATTTTTTTAAAAAGTACTCGCTATTCTCTGGCACTACTCGTTACTCTCTGGAAATAGAAAGTGTCATCACCAATAAACTATTGATTTGAATTTTAAAATAAGGCGCAATTTTGTTTATAATATAATTTAGTCAAAATAAGTTGTGTATTTAGCTTTCTGCTGATTATTCAGGGCGTTAACAATGCGTTCGCCCAGGGTAATTGCTCTCCTGCCGGGTATGTCTTTTTTTGGGTAAATATTGCAAAAACTCCCCGTGAGTTTGAAAGTGGCGCCTGTTGTTTAAATCAAACCATTCAGCTGTTTTTGTCAACGTGGCATTGCGAATATCAAAATGATGAAGATTTGTCAATGGAAACAGCATCATTTTTAGAAATGAAAATGATAAGAAATGAAGCCAGTGGAAATTGGCTATTATATTCATGAGTACCAGTCCTTCCAAGTCAAATCAGATTCAGTACGAAGCCGTACTGAAAGATACATAGAGGAAAAAAAACTAGAAGATTGGACTCAAGATGAGCGCAAGCGCTACCGAAAACAGTTCTTTAACGGTCTCAGTTGCAGTACAATGTTCTCACTTCAAAATCAATTTTTGTCTGATCCAGTTGAACTTTCTTCATTTCCAAAATACTAAGAACATTTGTCCGCATTTTATCTTAGAATGTTTCGTTCTTGTTTTGAGTTGACGACAACGGCAACTTGTTTTGTGTAGGCTGAAAGTTTAGTGAAGCTTACTGATCTCGATCAAAAATTGGGAATTCCAAAACAAATTTTGAACTTTTGATTCAATGTACATTTACTCACGCTCTTTATTGGCAAAAACCCCCAAAAGTGGAAACTTATTAAAATTTCAAAAAATGCTAAATATCCAGTCTGCGATTCTCAAAAACTCTGTAAAATGTTCGGTCTGAAGGTTCAAACCCATTGTAAAGAATGAGTTGCGGTTCGAAAACCGATTCTTTAACTAGGATTTGGTTTAAACTTTGGGTCATAACATCTGAATTTTATGAAGCTACTAGCTGAAAACCCGATGTCGCCCGGGTTCATTGCATTGTGTGGACATGAGAGTGTTTACATTTAATTTTGAACTGGCTGAAAGTGGATAATTACATTTTAAACTGTTCAAACTTGTTTGAAAGTTTCAAATTGAGAATTTTCACATCAAATTTTCAGTTAAAAGCTTAAACAATTCCTGAGATATGTTAAATGTTTAACACTCACATAGTAACACTCACTCACTCAGACCATGGGCCCGAAAAACTAAACCGAACCGGTTGTGGGACCGGTTTGCAGCCGGTTCGAAACCGCATCGATACCGGTCCTGATTCAGTAAAATCTTCAACTCCATGTAACCAACCTACACACCATGTGTCAAGTTCATAGCTTAAATAGCTTCTGAGATATGGCTCTGAGGCATTTTTTAACCTGTTTGATACCGGTCCTGATTTAGTAAAATATCCAACTCCAAATAACCAATCAAAAGACCATTTTTCAAGTTCATAACTCGAATAACTTCTGAGATATGGCTCTGAACCATTTTATAACCGTTTTTAACCTCTTTCGAAACGGTTCATAGACTTGAGACATAGCCTATGACTCTTTTCCGATTGATACGATCATACTGTGAAAATTTCGTACAGATCGGTTCAGCGGCTTAGACTCCTATAAGGAGCAAAATTACATACAAACATACTTTCACTTTTATATATACTTATATAGATTTTGCCCCTATTTTGTATGAGTTGTAGCAAATTCTGCTGGGTCTTGGATTCGAAGAAGAGGGCACATTTAATTCATTACACTTTTTGATATGTCTATCAACAGCTATTGGCAGTGTTTACCAGCATAAATCAAACATCATCCATCAATTAAAAGTGGACTACCTTATGCTGAACGGGCGCGGCGTACCAGTCGTATGTGTGGCGGCTGGTGCGGGAGGTTGTGGGTTCGATCCCGCCTCGGACCATCTAATAGAAAAAGTTTTTTATGTCTTTAGAAAAAAACTTTTAGACACCCGATCACCTTCACCAGCTACTGGCGCCAGCTGTGAAGTTAACTAGCCATGAAAAAGCAAATTCTCTAACTATTGCCGTTCGGATTCGGCGTTAAACTGTAGGTCCCTGTCTCTTATGCGAAAAATTATAAGCACACACGTCAAGAGATTGAGAGAAGCTTGGCCCTAGCCCTCCTGGAGGTGCTGTTTGAGCCAATTTTACTTTACTTACCTTATGCTGAACTGCTTTGATGGAATTTTAAGTAAGAAAAATAGTATGCAGTTTGAGTTTTAATAACAGCTTAAATTTTTCTGATTGTTCATCCATCACAATCACAAAAACCAGTCATCATGATTGCACAACACATTCGTTCACCACAACAATCAAACTAGATCTATCGATTCTGTGTCATCGGTTTGTGCTGGTAAACACGGTCATTGACTATAGTCGTATGAAACACAATTATCAATGCTCTCAATCATACAATCATACATCATACTTCAATATCCAAAAGTCTCTGGTCCTTCTGTTATGTACTTATACTTTGATATGAGAAGTTTGTATTGCCATGGTACAGCTTCACTTCTGCTTTTTTTCTATTGTCGTAATCGGAATATCAGGAGTTTGGATATTACTTACAAAACGTATCTTTAGTAGTTGATGCACCAATCGATCCAGTGCAAAACAATAATTTTTTCCCTGCTAAAATATGAAAAAACTTAAAAAATCGACTTAAGTTATTGTTTTGAACCGAAACTTTTACCAAACAGAGGAGATGCGGTCCGGTTTTAGGTTCGAAAAGTTACAGATTTACAGAGGGTCCGGTTCTGGTTCCGTAATGGTAATGGTAATTTTCGACAAGTGTCTTATCATTATGAAACAGCGAAAAGGGCAGACAAGTTGCTTTCAAAGAAACAAGGATGCTTTTACAACTTTATTTTAAGCTTAAGCTTGTACTTACGAAGTGCCTTTTAAACTTGAAACGGACCTTAGCTTGCTAGCCTGAGATTTCACTCTCAATTAGTCATCTAATAACTGCCACAACTGGCAGCTTTTGGAATGTGTGTGTGTGTGAGTTGATCTCAAGCTCACGCAATTAATGCACGCACTCCGTGTGGGCCAGAGAGAATGGTAGCGCTGCGGCTACTGTCTTACCTCATGTGGCTTTTGATTTAAAAACATTTTTTCGTTTCGTTTTTTTTTGGTTTTTTGTTTTGACTTTTTTTTTGTGCTTTTGGGTCTTTTGTGCTGCTACCTCAGTTATTTGTGTTCAACACTTTTGGTTAATTTCATTAACGCGCCGACGCCACAGTGGCTCAAAATAAAATGCATGCTGGGCGTGTAAATTTCGATTGATTGGTGAAAACTTGAGGGAAAGGTTAATTTAGTGACTGCTGTTTAAAGTTAATTAGCCAAATTTGTGACCCAATTAATTGAGTTGAGAGAGAAGAGAGTCAGAGAGGGGTAATTGTATTAGACAATCCAACGGAAAAACTAGCCGAGCCACTTACATCAAAAAGCAATTACACAAACGACTATCAAATAATTATAGACCGACTGCGTAATTGGTTTTCACCCACCCCCCACCCAAAATCGGTTGCTGGCGCTTTCCAAAAGCCAATTCAACACAGAAATTGAATTTGGTTACAAAAAGTCAGCGCGCGGCGACAACTAATGACTTCCTTGCATGTCACGTGATATGGCTGTAAGCCAACGTCAGCCAGAACGCCCATTAGAGCCCAGTTGGCTTTTGCTGGCCTTCGGCAATTCGTAGAATTTTTATTGCCGCACATAGTAAATACATACACGAGGCGGCTAATTGAAAGCCGTTTATTAATGCGCTTGGAAGCCCAACAGGTTCCTTTCGTCAGCCCACAACTGGGTGACGTCTAGACCTTCAACAAAAGGGGGCTAATTAAAATGTAATCAAAAATTGCGCTTTCTTTTTTCCAGTGGCTATGGATGCATCCCTGGTAGATGAGGATGCCAGCGTGGATTTGCGTTGCAACTTGTCGCTAACGCAAGTGCGGCACATGGATAGCCACTTGGCCAGCTTGATGCATCAGAAAGGTGCCTACTATGGCCCAGCACCGGCCACCACACCACCAACGGGACAACAGCAGTTGCCACCGACTGCAGCCACACCAACAACAACCACGCTGCCGCCCCACCATGCTCAGCAGAATCATGGCCAACCGCCACAATTTGGCTATCACAATGCTTTTAGTTTTAGCCAAAGTCACGGCTTTGGGCCGCAGCATCAGCAGGATGATGCTACAGGCAATTACCTCAACTCGATGCATCAAATGGTCGAGGCCAATCAATTGCCACCATCGGCGGCTAATCCACCGCCAGCTCCAGCTCCACCACCGCCCCCGTTGCCCGGTTCCTTTGGCAGTCATCAGCAGCATTTGGCTGCTTTGGCTGCGCAGGCGCAGGACAAATATGCCAAGTCATCGCCTTCAGCGGGCCACAGTTACTTTGTGGAGGCACAAACGGCGGCGCCCGACGAACATTCGCTGTCCTCCAACAGCGAAATGGATGATTTGGATGAGGATGAGACGGCAAAGATCAATATTGATGTGACCAGCACAACGGTGCCCACGCCACGTCCATCAAGTCACCTCAAGCGTAAAGCCTCTGCGTACTGTGATGATAATAATGAGACGAAATTAGCCAATGGCCAAGCAACTCAGTCCAACCAAATGGGTAATTATGGCATACGCGCGCGCACCCTGGATGAGGTGCAGCAGCAACAGCAACAGCAGCATCAGCAGCAGCATCATCATCACCAGCAGCAGCAGCAGCAGGAGTCACAGCAAAACTTTCAGTCCGACTACCGTGGCAGCAGCAACCACAACAACTCCACTGCGGAGCCTGACGATAGTTTGGTCAATGGCAGCTGTGCCTCTAGCGAGGATCTAAATCAAACCAACAACAACAGCGAGCAGGGCGAGAAAATCACTTCCGGTAGCGATGATGAGGGTAGGTCCTTGTCTAAGTCATACCACATGTACCCTGACTATATCTCCGCACTCCTTTTCTCTCTCTCGCTCCCTCGCGCTCTCTCTAGGCCAGGACGACAACTGCGCCAAGAAGAAACATCGCCGGAATCGCACCACCTTTACCACCTATCAACTGCATGAACTTGAACGCGCCTTTGAGAAATCCCACTATCCCGATGTCTATTCCCGCGAAGAGCTGGCCATGAAGGTGAATCTGCCCGAAGTGCGTGTCCAGGTGAGTTATCTATCAAATGTCCATGAAGGTATGCTGATTTACTACGTCTGTTGCCTCTGCTAATTGTGGCCCCACCCCCAGACACCGGTCTGTGGCACAGCCAGGCTACGGAAATTAAATAATTTCCGTTTGCAATTTATTTTAACGAAATTAAGTTGTGCCCTCCACCCATTTGGATTGGTGTGTTGTGTGTCTATGCCAGGTGCTAAATATATTTGAGACACTTTAGACAAGGATTTATGGGAGAGCGAAAAGATAAACAGGGAGAAAGAGAGGGAAAAAGGGTTTGGACTTAAGTAAGAATTCGTAGAGTGTTGGATTCTCCTCTAAGAGCAAATTAATCAGACTTAAAATGCACCTAAAAATTATCAAGATTACTAGAACCACATTCGTAAGCTTCTTTTTTAGCTAGTTGACAGCACCAAATCAGCTTAAGACAGTTTAAATGTGGAAAAGTAAAACTAAAAAGAACCTTTTTTACATACTCAACAAAAGGTATCAAAATGCCTTTAATATATTCGCTTCATAAGAAGAATGAAGCTCAAGCAGGGTTTGTCAAGAAGAGCGAGTACAAAAAGTGAGAATGTTTTGGTGTACAAAGAGAAAGCGACGCAAACTAGCTCTGTCCTACTGCATCGGCCGATGACAAAGCAGATTTAACATAGAAACACAACTTGCTACGTCGACAACTTTTCATTCAAATATTAGTCAGCTGTTCGCTGTCATTTTGGTTCTCTGAGCTACTTTTTTGTGCCTACATCAGCGTTGGTCAACGAGAGCGAGGCCAAAAAGTGAGACTGTATTATTGTGCGATAATAAAACGCCGTGAACCAGCTTCCATTGATCGAACGCTAGTCACAAAGAAAATTTAACATAGAAGCACACTTTGAAACGCCTCTCTTTTTTGAGTGATGTTAACTCCATTGTGACAAGAAGATACTTCATAGAGACAACAAAATCGGTTACTCAAAATTACTGTCGACGTAGGAAAACACGGTGGTTAGAGGGAGACGACATAGTTAAAAAAAAACTCAAAGAGTCAAAAAATAACTCAAAGAGCCAAAATAACAGCGAACAGCTGACAAATAAATGAGTGAAAAGTTGTCGACGTAGCAGATTGCGCTTCTATGTTAGTTCTTCTATGCTAGTCAGCGACTGAAGGGCTGTTAACTTTACTCTCTTGGCCTCAGCTTTGGCATGCGTTTGTTTCGTGTATGTGAAAATAGCAAAATGTCTTCGACCTCTGGGGGCATTCGGTGACCATCGCTGGTTTACATGTCACTAAGGCAGGCTGTGTGTGTGGCTGTGTCTCTCTCTTACACACAGTGATGCATGACTTCGGCAAGCATTCGGTATGAAATGGAGAGTATGTTCGTGCCCCAGGGGCTTTCGCTGGGGAACTCTGCACTAAGGAGTTAACATCACTCAAAATAGAGAGACGTTTCAAATTGAGTTTCTATATTAAAGCGACTGAAAAGCTGTTTGCTCTCTTGGCACAAGCCTCAGCATGCGTTCGGTTCGTGTCGGTGCGAATATCGAAATGTGTTAGGCCCTTGCGGGCCAAGGGTGGCCATCACAGAGGCAGCTTTGAAACCATCTGCCAGTGCTTAAAGTTATTCTAGTAAAAGTTTACAGACTATCAGCACCTCTTTAAGTTATCCTGGAGTAAGACAGACATTAGAGTGCTCTTCTCAGCTAATACTTCTGATATTTTATCAGTATTTAGCATACAAAATAGTGGAACTGTGTGCAACTTCTACAGAAATAGGCGTGCTGCCAATAAGACAGTGACTCATCAGAGCATCTACCAGAAGCGCTATGTATTCCCTTCTATAACCCAAAAGTGTGTTAGTACATTTTAGGTTGAATGCTGGCCACGTAAGTCTTGCTACTGAACAGGAGGAAAGGTTTTTCCACCTATCCGTAGCAAGACGCAGTGTTTCGGCTTTTATGTGAAGGCTGTAGGTGGCCAAAGGCATTGTCTGAAAGGAACTTGATGCTTGTGCCTAGTCTGGCCAGTTTGTCCGCTGACTCATTTCCATCTATGTCCCGGTGTCCAGGCACCCATATAAGCTGAATTCTGAAGTGTCGGCCAATCTTGTTAAGTGATAGGCGACATTCAGTAAGCGCTTAAGCAGTTTTTCTATGTGAGTCAAGTGCCTTGAGGTGTTAAGAGGACTGAAGACAATTACGGGAGATGTTTGATACCAAATGATGCTGCACCACTAACTTCTCTCTCCTTGAAGATTTGGATAGAAGTATATTTAAAAAATTCGATATAGAATGTCATTAATAGAAGCCTAAATCCGGCATTAGTAAGGCTTTGGGCGGCTGTAACTTTGACGGAGAATATATAAAACTATTTTGTAGAAAACTATAGCACTTCGGCGCTGTTCAAATCACAACTTGTAATATTTAAAGAAATCTTATCTCAAGGATCGCATTTCACGTAATGGATGAAGTGAAGTGAACCGTTTTTGTTTTAACTTTTCGTTGCGGTTTGGCATTGATCAAAGGATTTCGGTTCGGTTCGCTGTTTGGTTTACGCGGACAAGTAATAAGTTCAGTTAGGCTTAGAACTGGTTTGCATCCCTGATTTTAAAAAGCTTTATGCAGTTGTTAATCTAGTTGGCTGCACTTAAAGCTTACTTGCAGCAAGCTCAAGGCATTTTATGCAAAAACACTGATTTGCTTTAATTAGAGGTGCCCAGAGCCAGCTTACGGCCGCGTACACCAATACAAAATGAAGAAAATATTTCTGACACAACATCAACCACTGGAAATAGAAAGAGCCACCTGATTATTGCGTGCGAAATCGTTCGTCGCCCACAAAAAAATGTACGCTGAAGACAACGCATACATATTTGTTGTCGATTTCGATTTGGCCAGAGGCTCCTATTAGAAGAAGGGAGAAAACATACAAAGTTGTTGTTGCAACCCAGCAAGTCATGTTCGGAGCGCTCCAAATTAAGTGTCTGAAAAGAACAGAGCTTAAGAGCGTTTTTGGAGTAAACACATAAATTTTAGGGTTTTCGGTGCTCATAAAAAGCACTTATGTCTGAGCATTTTCGGAGTTGAAGTAGGCAGGCGTCTGAAAAGAGCCTTTCAGGAGGCGATTATGTAGCCCTTCAAGTGCCTAGAAAAGTTAGTTTTATGAGTGTTTTATAAGGTTTTTATATTCTTCATTGGTAGGGAGAAAGCACTTATATCTGTGTCAGAAAAGAATCGGATTAGACTTAAAAAACTTCCTTATTAAGTGCAAACGTTTTCATAGAAAAAAAGCTTATTCCAGACTCTTTTTTGTGCACATTATGACGGTAAATGGTCATAGAAAAGTGTCGGAAAAGAGTCGGAATACACTTTAGTTTGCTATGCGTGAGCGCCTATACGAGCGGTTGTCGCTCTGCGCAAAACAACATCGATAGCGCTGTGTGCGCATAGGCTACGGGCACCCCTGGTGAGGGGCAAGTTGGTAGCCTCTTAGCTATCACAGCATAAGCCAACTGACAGTATCAAATGTCAGGCACTACAAACAAAATGTAGAATAAGTTAGCAGCAAAGTCCTAAAAACTTGAACTGAAAGAATAGGTTCCAAATTATCTCATAGCTGATAACCTTTTATGTTTTTTTTATCTAAGGTATCGCAAACCTTTCTCCTTTCCCCCAGCCCCCTCCCAAACCAGCTAATATCTGTCACAGAACGATAAACTTTGTCGCATAACTTTTCTCTCTCAATGCATATTAAAATTTATGTCTCAATTGCAAAATGACAACGCCAACGAGCCAGTTTCAAGTTTGGTTGTTGTTGTTATCCATTCAAAAAATATGTATGTTTGTGGGGGAGTGGGATGAAATTATGCATTTTATGCCCCATGCTTGCCCCGAGGATGCATGTCTGGCAGCCATTCGTTTCGGGTGGCAAATTGCGGCATTAACGGGCAGGGCGCCTCGTAAATTCCTTTCACTGCGGTGTAGCATAAAGACGCCCGAGGAGCAGCACACTGAGTGGAAGTGGGAGTGGTGAGTGGACCACCAGGACCAGTCGATTGGCATACTT
The DNA here is from genome assembly GCA_037044535.1 of Lordiphosa magnipectinata. Lineage (NCBI taxonomy): Eukaryota > Metazoa > Arthropoda > Insecta > Diptera > Drosophilidae > Lordiphosa > Lordiphosa magnipectinata. The sequence goes on along the minus strand of JBAMBO010002262.1, from coordinate 668,985 downwards.
TTGCGGTTGGAGGAGGTGCAGGACATATCAAATTTCATGATTTCGTTTCCTCCGACGACAAATCATTTTTATTGACTAAACATTATCGTGGGTCGTTGGTGACACTGTCTCCAACACAACACAGCACGGTCGCCACATAAATAAATAAACAAATACCGGGATATACCGGAGTTTGTATGTGAAATACAAAAGGTAATGAAGCGAAATCGCATAAAAATTTTACTTGCACCGCCGCCGCCGCCGCTGCTGCCGCTGCTATTTATCAGAATTTCTAGATGGCGTACGGCCCTCATGTGTCACTTTGTCAAATTGACACGAATTCAAATTATGCCTCTCTCTCGCTCCACCACATTTTCCCTCTCTGTCGCTCGCTTAACTCGTTTTTCGATTTAGTGGGGCGAGCTTCCCCCTATTTTTTTTTGTCTCCCTGTGTGTGTGTAGATATGTAATCGTATTTGCGGTTAGTTTGCATGAAGTTCTAGTTATCGTTTTGGGGCTTGGTCCTGGGCCTGGGAAATTGCTTGGTGTGCAACTCGTTGAAGGTGGAAATTTGTTTTGATTAAGTTTGCACACAGAACAGGCAGGCAGGCAGGCAGCAAAAAAAAAATACCAAATTCGTCGTTTAGATGAGTTCATTTTGGGGTTTCCTTTTTGTACTCCTTTTCGAGAATTGCATTGTAATAGATTTGCTAAATGTTTGTTTAAAAAGTTTGATTGGATTTTGTATTGTGTATATACAATTTTTGTGGCTTGTTTGATGGTAGTTTAACTGTTCGAACTGTTGGCGACATTTGACTTGAACCCAATCAAAAAAAAAAAGGAAGAATAAAATGCTAAATTGGAATTCCAATTGTGTCATTTTTTTTTTTTGTGGTTTTTGAGGTAGCAAAGCAATTAATATGCTAAACGGGGGGAAGGGACGGGATTATCTACGATGGTAACCAAAACAAATGCATTTAAGCCAGCAAATTAAACAACAGATTAACGCCCCGGAACATCATTAACTTGGCACTTCGAGTTCATCATGAGAGCCAAAACATATGGCCACATAGATGACAATTATTTTATTTGGATTACATGCTGACAGGCGCAGACAAAAACACACACAAATTTTTTGCAGCTTGTGCGAGGGTTGTTTTTTTTTTGTGCCGCCACGTCAAGGCTAGGGTTAAATGCTATGCCTCAATCACACGCCGTATTAAGCAGGCGAAAAGAGTTTAATTAAAACTTAATTTAGCATGACAACGCAAAGCGAATTTTGCCCAGCTGATTGATCTATTTTTAGCACTGGCAAACTTTGAACAAATCAAACGTTTTGGAAGCATTTAAAGGCCTCGGAATAAAGCTTTAATATTGTGTTTCGCCAATTAAGCTTAGACAAATTTATTAGCCTAAAATCCTTAAGGCAAACTTATTTTCCATTATGTATTGTGCTTAACAAAAGTTTGCTGGCAAATAATTTGCCAAAATTTTGATGAGAATTTGGCTAAATAAACATGATTGCCATTTTGCAGTACTTTAAAAGTTTAACTATGGGTTCATACGCAAATAATTTGATCGCTTACGGTCGAAAAGTTCGTTAGTTTGGCCTAGTTAGCCAAATTTTCATCAAAACAAGGGCAAATTTTCCGCTTCTCTAAACAAAGCTTCAAATTTGGGAATTAATTTGTACAAAATATACTCAGCAAATAATTTTGCCTAAAATATATATTAAGAACACATTTATTTGCAGCAAATTAGTAAAGCAAATTGAATTGATTTAATAAACTTGAATTTGAATTTATTAAAGACGGCTCAAGGTCTAATTTTCTGTAATTAATAAATAATGAGCTAATTATTCCAAAACTCAATTAGTTCAAATCGATAAGATGAACATGTTCAAAGCAAATTTATTTGCCAGCTTGAACCAACAACAAAAACTGACTGTTCAAACAAACTGGGCTTGATAACTTTCAATGTTTAGACCAGTTCTTATCGAGTCATGGTCACTTATGACAGAGCAGAAACGAATACATACATATAAAGCATATCATTTGTCAAATAACAACAACCACATACAAAGAGTTGCAGAAAACTGGTTATTGTCAACATTTTTGCAGCTAAGACAAAGGCTATGAGCATCTTTGCCTTAAAGCTAGTGATTGGAAAGGTACTCAATTTTCTTACCTAGGTAAGGTACAAGGTAAATATATAAAAGTATACCTAGGTAAGGTAAAAGTTCTACGAAATTTACAGTACCTAGGTAATGCCTATATGTAACTTGAAAATATTGTCGGCCCATATTTTATCTGACGAAAACAATATTGGTCGCTAGCACGTTATTCTGTGCTGGTAAAAGCTTCTTGTGAAGCGACTAGTTGAACAATTAAACTACCAATAGTTAATAACTATCTTTTTGTCCCGTTTTCGCAAGTCTTGTCTCGTTATTCGTCACCAATATCGGCAAATGTCGAGGCCAAAGGCTTACTCGCTATCGCGTGATTACTTTGATTAGTGTGGCCAGCAGGGATTCAAACCGGAACCAAAACCAGAACCGTATACAGAAAAGAACCGATTAAAACTCAGTACCAGAACCGGAACTGGAACCGATATTTGAAATTGATTGTGTACCGGTATACGAGTACCAATATTTTTGGATCCTAAAAGACCGAAAAGAACCTAACCATGCTACCGGTACAGTTTCGGTTCTGAGTGCAACGAATAGACTTGAAAGCTGCCACTTAGTTTTGGGGGACTGTTAAGCAATTTCCAACAAAAAGGAGTCTGGTCTTACAAAACTTTTGTATTGTAAAATAGAAAAACACGAGACCAGTCTCTTGAAAAATATTGCATCCTTTATTCTTAGGCCCACATTATAATGTCATGCTAATGCTAACCTCGAAACTAAAAAGTACTTGTGTTATCCTTTTTCTGTTCAACTTAAAACTTAATGAGGAAAGCAGCACAAATACTTTAGAAGCAGGACACTACAAATAGTTCAGTATTTTCACAAAACTGATTAATGGCATCAATCGTGATCAATTTTTCTGAGCTTAAAACGTTTTCCAAATTGAAGCCTTTCGAATTATTTGAAAATGACCGCCAAGATGTATAAATGTATCGATATTTAAGTGTTAAGGTATTGGTAAAAAATCGAATGATGGTCTCACTGTATAGAGAATGGACGATGACGAAACCGAGAGGAGAACGCAGTAGATAGTAGAAGATGGACGAAGACAGAAGCTGTAAAAATCCATATCGACAAACCGTGAAGACAAAAAACACGTATAGAGACATTCTAAATAGAAAACCGTGTTTAAATAGTGAAACCCGAAATACCCGAAAAAACACTCATTTATAAAAATAAAGAAAACTCTACAAAGTTTCCACAATTGTGTGGCCTTTGAGAAGGGCAAGTAAACGTATAACTTTTATTAACTCTTTGCTACGAAAGCGAATGAATGCATAACAAATGACCGCTCTTTCTTGATATTTTACCGGTTCATACCGGTACGTACCGGTATACCGAAATAAGAAAGCAGGTACCGGTACGGAACCGAATACCGAAATATTATTAGAACCAAAACATAACCTTTTATCGAAACAAAAGTTTCGGTATGTACCTGAACTGGAACCGGAACCGAAATACGATTCGGTTTGATTCCCTGGTGGCCAGGGCTGCCACAGTACTCCCACTCCAGTGACCATGTGGGTAACGAATGATCTTCAAGTTTGGAGTATAGCTGGGATGTATGTATGACAGGGGTGAGCATCTACAGGCCCACTGTGTAGGAAAGCTTGCGTGTACTTCTCGCTTTGATGTTTGTGTCGTAGCTGAGTCGACGAACTGTTTCCGATGAGTGTAGAAACTGATAAATTCGTAGTACTGAGATTGTGCACCGAGTACAAATTTGCTTAGTTGCGTCGATGTTAACCTCGTTGCTTCGGGTGGGCGACGACAACCAAGTTCGCCCAATTAGGGTTGAGGGTGCAGAGTCAATTGCACTGGGTAATGTACCCCCGAGTAGAGACTTTCGTTTGGCACGCCATACAAATGTCTAGGTACTTCCTAAGACTGCTTAAAGCTGCGATTGCCACGCCTGGCCGGCAGGGGCCGAACACATTTTGCTATTCACACCGACACGAGCCGAATGCATGCTAATAGAGCTTTTGAGTCGCTAACCCATGGAGAATGAGTGGTAGAGATAAAATTTGCCTCTCCATTTTGTTGGTGCTAAACGAAAGTGGCCAAAAAGATACTTTATAGTGTCAGTAGGTAATCACATAGTGAGACGGACATATTCCCAAATGGAGCCAGAGAGCGTAACTGAGAGCGAACAGCTGACTAATTTGTGACAGAGAAGTCTAGATATTCTAGTCCAGGGGTGTCCAAGCCTATTCCGCAAGCCACGCACTCGTTTTTGTTTTGCGCAAAGGAATAGTTCACGCGTATAAGGTCCACGCGCGCCATTAGCCTACATAAAGCAACAACAAATTCAAATGCGTGCTCTACTCTCTTTCTTTCCGAGCTAAGGTTTTGCAGACCTGCAACAACGACATCATACGTGACTCTCTAGTCTCTCTCCCATGTCTCTGGCAAATTAAAAAGCAACAACAATGTTGCTTATGCGTATTTAGCGCTCGGCTCGCTTGCAGTGGCCCAACCATGGACAATGAGTATTAGAGAACAAATTTGCGCTGCCTCTCAATATTGGTGGTGCTAAACGATAGTGCCCAAAAAGATACTTTACAGAGCCAGTAGGAAAACACTGTGGCTAGAGCGAGACGGACATATTCCCAAATGTAAACGCGTAAATAAGAGCGAACAGCTGACTGAGGTAGCGAAAATTTTATCTCTAATACTCATCGCTCCATGGCCGAACGCTTTTTGCTATTCACGTCGGCACAGACACACAAAAATCGGGTTTCTCTTTCTATTTCTTGTTGTTGTTATTGCTTGAGCTATATTTTGTGCATTTGTATTTGTTTTCAAGCGGCTATTTGTTAGTGTATGGCTAACCAGTGGTCGATGAAGTAGTTCAAAGCTGGTTTGCGTCGCTTTATTCTCGCTTACCAATACACTCTTACTTTTGGAGCCAAACGCTGCATTGGAGTCATAGGACCAATTTCAATAAAGAAAAACAAATGTTGTTTTGTTTTTTTTTTTTACCTATCCTATAACATTTATTTATCTTTAATTTTATTACCAGCAAAAACAAACGCAAACAATCAATAACCATTGTTGTATGATTTTTGCAAATTTATTTGCTTTTGTTGTTTGTTTGCCTGTTTGGCCTTACTAAATCTTCTATTAATATTATTAGCAGCAAAAACAAACAACTAACCAAAATGCTGTCAATTATTTTAGCATAGTCAAATGATTAAATATCGTAAAACTGTCTAAATAAACCCTTGGAAAAACAAAACACTTATTTATCTACAGCATATTGCTCATACGACATGTGAGACACGGAGACAGTTCAGCCCAAGGAGGTTCGTGTGTGTGTGTGTCGAAGCATAAACAGCAAACAAATAAAAATGTCATTTCACTAACAAATAAAATAGATTTTTATTGCTTTGCTCATTTCGTTTTTTCTTCGTTTTTATTTACAGTGAATATTTACTTCAACTTTGGCATTCCTTCCTTTCTATCCATTGCATGTCCAATTTTATATGTTTATATTGACGAGTTTTCTTCTCTGCTTTTTTTTCACCGTACGCTTTCGTTTTCACATGTCATAATAATAATAATGCATATTAGGTTCATTTGCTTTTGTATTTCCCTTTTCGTTTTATTGAAATCCTATACAAATCTAATAATGAAAATGATCATCGTATGGAACTATCTACAAAGCTAAACATTTATATTTATGTCATTGAATGGCTGTAAAAAGAAGAAGAGAAAAAAAAAGGAAAAACTGTGGCAATTTACTGAATAGCCGCATTAAGTGCCTGTGACTCCTGGGAACTGACACACAAAAACGACAAAAATATAAAAAAAAAAATGGAACGCTTTTCAGCATATTTAACTTTCTGTTCTGCCCCAATGGGGAAATGCTTTCAATGGTCATTTATTAGGCAGTTTATGTGATTTGAATTACGGGAATTAAGTGAAAGGCAGCGACAGCTGCTCTCCACTGCGTGGGCGGAGGCGGGGGCGGGGGAATATAACAATTAACACATTATGCCACCTTGGCATAACAGGAAAATAATATAAAAACAAAGCCACCGCAAGGGTAAATAAATGTCAAGCTAAAATTGCTAAGGGTTGCATGTGCATATGTGTGTGAGTGAGTGTGTTACACATCTGCCGTTTGTACAAAATTTATTATATTAAACTGTCAACTAAAACAAAGGCGACAAAAAATACTCCACACTTGATATGAGACGACTAATTATGAGCATGACAAACTATGGCCAAGCGATGAGGGGTATATTAAATTTATTTGCATATGCGAGGGCTGCCATGTATGTATATTGAAGGCATTTGAGCTAAGGACTTTGAAACTCTGAAAACACTCGCGCGAGAGAGAGAGAGAGCGACCAAATCACAGTAAAGAAGGTAGCCCTAGGCACTTAGCACCTAGGTGGTGTAGAGGATGAGACATTGCCTTAGAACAGGGGTGCCCAGCATGAGCTTACGGCAGCGTGGAGCAACAACAACCACAAGAAATAAAAAGAAAAACCCGATTGTTGCTTGTGTGTGTGCCTCAACAAGGTAGATCAACATTTAAAAATAGCTAGAAATAGCTGGAAATTGTTGCAAAGTAGCTAAATAAATAGCTAGCATTGTTTTTATACTCTGTAGCAAAGGTACACAGAGTATATTAAGTTTGTGCAAAAGTATGTAGCAGGGTGGGAAGCATTTCCGACCCTATGAAGTATATATATTCTTGATCAGCATCAACAGCCGAGTCGATATAGACATGTCCGTCTGTCTGTTCGTCTGTATGAACGCACAGATCTTAGAGATGGTAAGAGATAGAGGTTTCACATGTATGGGACATATATTGCTTATACTTGCAGGCAGATCACACGCCCCCGAAATTTGGAAAAAACGTCATATCTCCCACAGTTTTGATGATAGATGGTTTGTTCCCTCTAGAGATATTTAGTAATCAAGATTATTTATCGATTTGCCAAAGAAATGATAAAGATCGGATGAACGATACTCAAGTTATGACCAACAAAAAGTTACTTCCCCCGCCCTGGCAGTAGTGGCGTCATCTATTGTTCAGTCTTCGAAATCCCTCATTGTTCAATGCAAGTAGTGGCGCCATCTATTGTTCAGCAGCGCTGCTTTTAGCTGCTACTACAGGTACAGAGTAGATCTGTTTGTTAAACTTAAAATTTGTAGTTTTAATAAAATCTCTAACCAATTGCCACACAATCAAAAACGGTAAACGAGGAATTTTTCGGTTTTTGGTTTTTTTATTTACGAACTATTTACACGGTTTTCTATTTACAATGTCTCTATACGGTGTGGCCCTACACGGTTTGTCGTTACTGTTGTTTCTAACTGTCTCTCTAGTCCATTTTATTTACAGTTTCTGCAGTGTGACCATCATTCGATGTCTTGTAAATACCTTAACACTAAAATATCGATATATCTGTACATATTCACATCATGGCGTTCATTTTCAAATACCTATAATTCTAAAGACTACAAAACCCACAATGAATTTTCAGATCTCGTTCGTTTTCTGTTGAACTCTTACTTTCCGCTTTGCAGCTCTCAATTAACCCTCATTAGAAGCTCAATGTACACACAATGGAAAGAAAGCCGTATGCCGTTTCTGTGATCAAGAGGGAACGCCTACACTACAATCGGTGTCGCAATTAATTAAGCTTTGAAATACCCAACGAAAAAAAAAAACGACGCAGTTTTGCCGCTACATCTCAAAGGCGGAATTCCAGAGCAGACATAGAGCTAAAGATCTGGGCAAGGACAGCACACATTGTCGGCATTTGTTTGCAATGGCATCCAATTTCATTCTTTTATGCGACTTATTGAGTTTACGCTGCTCCACGTTCAGTTCCGTGGCCCCGAAGGGTGTTCTTGTGCATGGGTTTGTTTGAGCCCTGGGCTAACTTTAAAGCGGCTGCCTTTTATCTGGCGAAAGCGTACACAAAGCATCCTTTGCCCAGAACTCGTGTGTGTGTGTGCGTGCGTGTGTGTGTGTGTGTGTAATTTAAGCTGCGAAACGTGTCCTTGTGTTGGCCAAAATTCAACTAGGATTGCGCTTTTGCCAGCCGTTGGGCTAATGAAGTCTTGTTTGGCGAGCAACGCGTGCAGCGGATTTGTCTTAGTAGCTGCCTCTAAAAAACATTTCACTTGAGTTCACCCAAACTATAACAAATTTACCGTAACCTGTCAACACATTTCAATATAAATGTATAAATCAAAAGGAATGAAATTATAAATCATTTTACCTCCAACTCCCCCTCACTTAATGTCAAGTTCCAACCCTCTTGGGCCAGACAGCGTACAAACATAACCTCACTTGACATTCGGGGAGGGGTTCGAGGAAAAAATATATAAACGAAATTCCGCCCTTCTTTCTCGCTCTCTGCTTGGAAAGTGAAACAAAATATGATCGAATGTAATCAAGCGAATACAATTACAATTACAATGAAATTATTTCGTTTTTTTATGGTAAATTACTTGCCAAAATCCAGGGCTATCAACTAGAACCAAAGCTGCCTGAGAATATGGATCAGACGGAAACAGCTGTTTAGCTGGCATCTCTCTCTTCAAATGTCAAGTGTTATATCGGCCTGAGGGGTTAAGGGGGTTGAAATTATGAATATTATTCAATTTCGACGCCTAAATGCTACGTAATGAGTTGCACATCTGTTCGGTTCGACAACAGCAACAAAACAACAAAACGTTTTCAAGCGAAAGTCAAAAGGCAACAGGACTACAAACAGAACTGAAAGCCGCCTTATCCTGTTGTGCGGGTGCTTTTATATTGCATTAAGGCACTTGTATTATGTGTCAGCTTGTAAAGGGCTTTGGCTACACAATTTTTCCAGTTTACATGAATTGAATTAGGCAGCAAATTGGGTTTGCTTTTTGCTGTTGTCGCTGTTGTTGTATGTGTTATTATACGACAAATGACTTGTTAATGGGCAGCAAAATTTTTATAATAACAATTTCAGGATAAATTAGAGTTGATTTTAATTCAACTTGAATTGGTTTTTAAAATGATATTCGTAGAGAACTTTAGATTTACACAAAATTTAGCAATCATTCCAATAAATAAGTTAAATTATTGACAACGAAGTGTTTCCCATTCCACTTGGAGGAATTCTTGCAGAATCATTAAAAAGTGTACTAGAATCAGAACGTAATGAATTTCTTGAAGGAAAGCTGTATCCGTCGATAGCTATCAGATTTCGTCTCGGCTTGATACCCTGCTCGCAAATGGTAAATGTGATGATGATGCGCATTCAACTCTTTGCTTTATATTTAACTAATTCTCCGCGGCTGAAGCTGCTTTATAAATCAACTAATCCTAAGCTGTGTTTTATAGTTAATAATAAAGTGGCCTAAATAGCCACAAACATATCAAAACTGTTCAATTAATGGTGCCACTACTGTGACTATTTCCAAACTAGCCCATAGAAGGCGCCACTACTGTATCCGATCTTTTTCATTCCTTCAGCAAATCGATAAATAATCTTGATTACTAAATATTTTTATGAAAGTACAAATCATCTATCTGCAAATCTATGGGAGATATAACGATTTTTCCAAATTTCGGCTTGGTAAAAATTAAAAATAAATTTCTACTGACTGCAAGTATAAGTAGTATTTGTCCCATATATGTCAAACCTCTATCTCTTACCATCTCTGCGTTCATACAGACGGACATGGCTACATCGACTCCGCTGTCGATGCTGATCAAGAATATATAAACTTTATAGGCTCGGAAATGATTCCTTCTCCCTATTACATACTTTTGCACAAACTTAATATATTCTGTGTAGCTTTGGTAAAGAGTATAAAAAGTAATTTTTATGTTTAAGTATTAATTTTGAGGTCGACCAGTTCTATCTACCGTCGATTCCGTACATAACTTCTCGAACTCAATTCTGTCCTTACCTGATCCAGCTACTCATTTTGGGATTTACAATTGAACAAAGCAGCAAACATAAGAACATTTCTTACACTAACTGAACGAATAATATGAGAACACATAAAAGAAATCACATAAGTCTAATTAGTTGCTCCTATGTTTTAATTCACTGCCTTCATCTTGATCTATTGCAGGGGCTTACGTGCTAAACTAGCACATGCACATTTTCGGCGGATTGTGTGTGTGCTGTTTAGCTACGCGAGTAGCGCGCTCATTTAGAACATCTTTGTTGGTTGCCCAAGAACGTTATGAGCAGTCATAAGCTCGTATACTGTTCTGTGTGTCGACGTCGACTGCTGCAGAGCCCTGTTCATATACACTGGACAGGCTGAGACGTACCGGACTCTGATCTATTGTGTTCCTATGCTGAGTTTACGATATTCCCTGAGCAATCTGCTTTTCGTCGGATTGTTAAACTCCCCCTTCTACATTCGAAGTATCCGCTTAAGTTGGGTTTTTGGTGGTTCACCGAGAACTATGTCATCGATTTGACTCATGAACGAGTTCAAGATATCAGGAATTTTCTATGTTGGCATCAACGTTATATGGAAACCGATTTTACTGTACATATGATTTGCTCTATCAGCCATGCTCCCATTTTCCGCTTTCGGCAAAAATTTTACGATTTTGAGTCCAAATTTGGTTTAAAAAACTGGGTTGAAATCGGACAATGCTTATTGCGAAATCGGCAATGTTTTGCGAAAGCGAAAATGGGAGCATGGCTGTATATATATTTTTTCTTTCTCTAAGACCATCTTTTTTACTATCCTTTTATGGTAGTTTTTGTCCCATCGTTAAGTCCACACATTGACACATTTCCGCTTGAAATTTGCAAAGTTCCTAATAAAGTGAAACTCTGCCACTATTTCGTCTCTGAGTTGAAGGAACAGACAAATTTCCTTCGCCAACTTTTCAGAGTCTTTAGGGCAGAGCTAGGCAGTGCCAGCTTACGGCGGCGTAGACACCAGTGCAAATGAAGAGAATATTTCTGACACAACAACAACCACAAGAAAAAGAAAACCAATTATTGTGTGTATGTGTGTGTGCATACGAAATATAAGCGAAATATAAACAAAATCTATGCTAAAGACGACGGAAACATATTTGTTGTTGCGTTCGATTTTGCTAGAGGCATAGGAGAGAAAAAGAAGAGAGACTAAGGGCCGTTTTCTCATGTTCATGTTTTTGCTCAAATCGAAATCCATCTAGATTTTGCAACTAGATGGCTTTTGTGCAATTGGTTGTCTCATGTAGGTTGATTATAAATTCGGGCATTTGCGCCACGGTCACACCAGGAGGGCTGGAATGGTATAATGCTAGGTTGGCAGCACCTTTGTACTCGGCACAGTATTGTTTTTTTTTTATTTCGCGGCAATTTTAAAAATTAAAGCAAGAATTTTACAGAGAAGGAGAAGGTTTTTCTTTTGGAACGTCTTGTTACTATGATGGGATATTAAGCAGTAGGTCGAAAGCTATGTTCACACAGGCAAATAATTTGGAAAAATTTTCATGAAAATATAGCCAAAATATGCCAAATTGTGGAACTTTCCGGTCATATGTGATCAAATTATTTGCGTATGGAACCACAGTTTAAGTTTTTAATCCTGTAAAATCTTTAATCATGGCTATTTTTATCAAAATTTAGCCAAATTATTTGGATGTGTAAACTTAGCTTAAGCAATGAACTAGGGGAATCAGAATGTGCATCTGTAATTTCAGCAAAGTCTGCAGGTGTTCTTATATATTAAAGGCACATCCTATATTTTCCATTTTTGGTTTACTTAATAACAATTCAGACTTTACTGTTTTTAGCAGCAGTTGTTTTTGTTTTCAAATATTTTCCAGTGTGACCATATGCGCGGATACACAAAAATACTTAATTTGCATAAGCATGTAGATGGTTTTAAAATCAATGAGGGTGAAGTAGATTGCTGAGAAATTCATCTAGATGGTTAGCATTGAACATGAGCAAATCCACCTAGATTTGCAAAAACACCAACATGAGAAAACGGCCCTAAATGAAGTTACTGTTGCAATATAGTTGCTTTGTACTATTCGTGAGCGGTAATACGCGCGGCTCTCGCTATGTCCAAAACAACAACGATTGCGCGGCATGCACATAGGCTGTGGGCACCCTTGCGCTAAGTTTTGCATTTGCAAATCATGTAATTGAGGTAATTTAAGAGATTCTCAGTTTCATATTGGTAAGTCGATTGCAAATCAGGACTCTTTATTAAAATCTTAAAATTTTAGTTTTAAAATAACCTTGAAATTGCACTTTGGGTATTTTTGTGTTTTTGGGGTTATTGACTGGGAATCGAATCAAAATATTAACTGTATTCAGAAGAATTTGTTGCTTAAACATTCATCACCTTCCCAATTGTGCTACAATAAGGAAGTGATGCTTTACTTAAGTGCTCTTCAGCACCTTTTTCCGTTCCATAGATTCAAATTCCGAAATCAAAGAAAGCCGCCAACTCTAGAAACTTTCATTCACTTGTATGTACATACACACACACTACTTTCTGATACTCTCCTCCGCTGTCAGTTTAAATGAGCCCCGAGCTTAAGTTGTCAAATTAGCAGCGACAATACAATTTCAATTTCGGCTCTCAAGCCTCCAAAAACGAAAACAAATAAACAAAAAATCAAGACTCAGAGTCAATCAAAAGGTAAGAGATATACAAAACAGACACATACACACACATAAAATCATGTGCACGATATGTGAAATTGACTTAATCAGCTTTATACAAAATGCTTGTTTTGACAACAAGCGCTAAGGAGGACGTACAATACGCACAAGCCGCTTATTATAATTTCATTCCATGGGCAGCAGGAATTTTTCACGGCGTGTCCCTTGGGTCTTTGATTTCCGCTTCTAATTAATTTCGGTGGCCTGCTAATTGGTTTTATGCGTTTTTATGCAAATGAAGAGCATAAATCATAAAACACTTTTTATTATTATTATGTGCCAATTAATCACCTAAGCCATTTTCAACGCGCACGCAAATCATAATTAAGTTATCAGAACTTTTAATATATGCAACTAATTTCTTTTTGTCACAAAACATTCGACAAATTGTGCGAGTAATCAGCGTGGTGGCAACTGCCTCTGTTGCAAATTAAAAGTGCGTCAGCCCACCCCACCTCCCCCTTGGCTTTTGCTCCTTTTTAGAACTATGCCTGGTATTTACCTTCACATTGTTTGTCGTCCTTTGTAGCCGATTTAACTGCTTATTAACTGTGCGTGCGCCCGTTGGCCTCGCATTTCGCTTCTGCTCGGCATGTCAGCGAGTAAATAAATAGCTAATTAAATACAGGGTGCCACGTGGCCAAAGGCAAACACACGCCCCGGACAAACAACCGTTGCGGCCCCCCCCACGCCCCTCCCCCAGATGCAAAGTCAAGCAACAAACGACAATTGAAATCACTAGGAAATACGAGTCGCCCCTTTGATCGAGTGGGTCAAACGCATTTTCTTGACTTTTCACATGGTGACATTTGAGGCGTTACATTTTGGGTCTGCCAATGGCAGAAAGCTGGAAGTTGTCGTGTGGCTGGCTTTCTATTACAGGGAATTTGGCCGGTTGCCAACTAAACTGTAATTATTGAGCAATCAGTGTGCCAAGAGGAAAGTGAGAAACTAATTTCGGTTGATGGGAAATTTATGAGAATTTTAATCAAGTGAAATATTGGGCTAGCGTGACATCACGCTTAAGAATAGGTTCTCCATTCCGCATTCCAATCATAAATGAGCCCTGTCCTTTTAAAACTAGTTAGCTATTATTCAGTCCATTGTTTTTTCCGAATCAGCTCCACCGAATCAGTTGCACATAAATAGCATAATAGTTATCCCCTCTGTGCTTAGGGACCATTATTACCTTTTTCCTAACATTTCATTTGGCATGCAATTCAATCAATTTATTTGAAAATGCATCGTTGCGATAAGCAATTTAATTGCCTGGAAAGAAAAATTGGCCCAGCATGGTATGGCCTGGCCCGTGCACCATATAATTAGAGGCCCTCACAGGACAACCCGTTGCGTTCAAGGATATTGATAGCGGCGCCTAAGGTAATCAAACGAAATGCAATTTTGGCCTGAGAGTTGAAAGTTCTCCTCGTGTTATGCGTTGCTGGTGCAAGCTTTAATTCAATTAAAAGACCCGAAACCCTAATTATACACTCAGAGGCCCAGACAGACATTCGGCATACACGTACACACACATCCACATCCACATCCCTTATCGCTAGTCCTGTCATAATTTCATGCCGAAGTCGTCGCAGTACAAAGCCACAGCGTGGAGTCCTTTTCGTTGTTAGTTTATGACATGTTTTTTTTTCTCCTTTTGTTGGCTTTTAGTTCCGGAACCCGGGCCCTACCCAAGCAGCCCCAGACCGAGGCATCCTGTTTGCGGCGCTGCCTTTCGGTACAAATTAGAGTTGAACAAAAGCTTTTTTGACGGCCACAAAGCGCAAGATGTTTTAATTAGTTTAAGAGCCGACAAGCATATTGATTTACACTCAATGCCGCTCTCTAGATAGCGAGGAGCGTCTGGATTCTTATTAAAAAGAGGAGTGCAATATGAGTAAATCAAGTTTCAAGTAAATGCAAACCCAAATACAATGTAAGCTGGAGTGTAGTCAAGGCACTTGTTGCTGAAATATTTTTGCCACCACAAGTAAAACCGCTATAACACACTGTAAATTTTCTCTCACACATTTTGTGCAAAGAGTTCTTGGCTTCATCAAAAGATGGTCTAAAGAATTTAATGAACCTTATGCCACCAAACAACTATACGTTTCTTGAGTATAAATCACCACAAATATCAGGATCAACTCGAATCTATACAAAAAATGTACTTACTTTTCGCCCTGTGTGACTTAAATTTGGATCCCAATAGGCATCTAACACCTTACGAGCACAGACTACGCATATTGGACCTTCTATCCCTAAAAAATCGCTGGATCTACCTTAGTGTACTTTTCCCTCATAAGCTACTGTCGGGTGAGGTTGACTCAAGCGCTCTACTTGGCCTAATAAGCTTTGCAGTTCCGGCACGGGTAACGAGAAATTATGTCCCGATTTATTTAAATCCTTGCCTCACGAACTATGCTCATCATAAACCCTTTCGTAATCTCTGTCTAAATTACAAAAAGTACTATCATCTGTTCACAGTAAACTCCCCAATGTTAGATGTAAGGAATAGTTTATTGTCTAATCTAAATTCATAGTTGTAAATAGTTTGACAAAAGTTTGTTAAACTTTAAGCAACAATAAACTTTCGGCTTATGCTCTCGCTCAGCATTTCATATGCTATGAAATTCATTGTAAAGTTCTTTGATTGTGTGATCTGCATTGCTTTAGGTGTCCAAAATGCCAAAAGCCTATTCTATGTGATAGGACCTCATAATTCTGCCGATGTCGCAGCCGACACTCGTATCGAAAGATAGAATACGTTTGTTCTATAAAAAGCACGCTCGGCTGCTTACTCTCTTACGATGCGCGTACTCGGCTTTTTGCTCTCTCACGAGGCATTCGTTCGTTTGCTTGTTGCTCATGTTCAAATTTCAACATGTTTACTTCGAGTTTCGCTGCTACGCACTGAAGCGCAATGCTTGATTGAGTGAGTTTGGACACCACTGCTTTACAGCTCTTATACTTATACTCAGGAAAAGCAAAGCCGTAGGTAATATCAACTGGGAATTCTCTACCAAAGGCCGATTTCACATCTTCTACATAGAGCTATCTGTCACATAATCTAACAAAATACAGAGTAAAATCTAAGATTATCTGACACTTAGCTGCTATCTGGAAGGAAAGAAATCGCCTCTAATTATGTTTAGTTTTGAAGTCATAGTTACTGGGACCGTATGAGGTTTTTATATCAGCGGTGATGCTATAACCTAATGTGAAACATCTTTAATTTGGATACAAAAAGGTCATGATATGGTTGAATATTAGTTCAACGACTAATTACCCTTATCGATTTCAAATAAACAACAAACAAAACATAAAATGTTCGAAAAGATCTGTTTTGGTGGTTCGAACCAAAATTTTGGCTGAAGGTTTTGGTTCGTACCAGGATTTACCCAAATATTTGAGCTTCAATATAATGTCCAGTAAATATTCACAAAAGTATAAAAAAATGGGACTTTTGCGAACAAACAAAGATGCTTTAAATGGAGATTCGTTTATCATCTGCACCACCGGGCTCTTTGCATGCAGAGTACTTATCATATGAATTTGGAAAAAAATTCATTTTTCTAGATGCTTCGAACCTTCTAGACCAGCGATGATCTTTGAGTACGTTTTGTTTTTGTAATTGCACCGAAGATAGGAAATCAATGATCGTATACATGCGACGTATACAAAACGACACACATGCAAACGAATTCGTGTGTGTGCGTCGCGTAGAACAAAAACCGGGTTTGTTCTCTTCTTTGATTGCAAGCAAACTGACCAACAACAATTTTATTATTGGTATTGGTACTTATTTTTGTGAGTATTGGTGAGTGCTCTGTCGAATGCTGCTATTGGGCATGCCTGTTCTAGACATATTTAGTCATCAGAATTATTTTTTGATATGCCGAAGGAATGATAAGGATCGGATAAAACGATAAAACGATATCTCAAGTTTTGAGCAAAAGAAAGTTCAGCAGCGGCAGCGCTGATTTTACTGCTATTTCAGGTACAGAGTATATTACAGTCAGCCTTGACCGACTCAGGACCTCGAAGACTAAACACTGTCTTATCAGTCTATACAGTCTATACTATCATTCACTCTCGAGGGTGAGCAACCAAATCATAGTAAAGAATGTAGCCATAAGCACTCAGCAAGCAAAGAGCTCTGTGGTCCACTGGCAAGACTATTGTCCTAGTTCGACTCCCCGGCCAACAAAAGATTTATAAACATTTTGATACTCTGTACCAAAGGTACACAGAGTATATTTAGTTTGTGCAAAAGTATGTAGCAGGGAAAAGGAATGATTTCCGAACTTATAAAGTATATATATTCTTGAACAGCATTAATAGCCGAGTCGATATAGCCATGTCCGTCTGTATGAACGCACAGATCTCCAAGATGGTAAGAGATAGAGGTTTAACATCTATGGTACATATACTTCTTATACCTGCAGGCAGATCAAGTTTGTTTTCAATTTTTGCCACGCCCCTTCCCGCCCCCGAAATTAGGCAATAACATCATATCTCCCACAGTTTTGTAGATAGACGGTTCGTACTTTCTAAAGATATTAAGTAATCAAGATTATTTATCGATTTGCTGAAGAAATGATAAAGATCGGATGAAGTATACTCAATTTATGACCAAAAGAAAGTTCGCTGCTGCAGCGCTGCAATTAGTGGCGTCATCTATTGGTCAGTTTTTAAAATCCCTTATTGTTCGTAGTTCAGCAGCGCTGATTTCAGCTGCTACTCCCGTTACAGAGTATATTACAGTCGTGCTTGACCGATTTTCTTACTTGTTTTTCATATTTTATATACATTAACTTTGTGCAAAAGTATGTAACAAACTTACTTTCATACTAGATGGGGCCCATTCTGTGCACTGTCTAGTAGAAAGACACGCCGTGTGTTTCGCCATCAGTTACAACGACTTCTGCTAATGTTTTTAATGTATTTTGCAATATAATATATTTTTGGAGAGCAGAAACCTTGAGTAGTCCGACCTATTTTCAGCGAGTCAAAAGATACGTACATCATTCCACAAAAAAAATCATCACGATACAAATTCTCAGTCTCGTTCGCCTGTAAAGTTTTCACTGTATTGCAAATGTTGCCCACAGACATTTTTGGGCCTTTTGTAACCACAGAACAGCCAAAGGCTTCGAAAAAACGGAAGTATGAATAATACAGCAACAATGCTGTCCCACTCTCTGTACTCCTCCTCCTCCTGCTTCATCCACTTCACTGCTCCCCCCTCTCACCCACATCTACTACAAGTTGCCAACAGTTTTATTAAGCTGCTGAGCTGCTCTTGTGTGTTAAAAGTCAATTTTCCAATTTGCAAAACTGTCAGAAACATTCGAAAAGCAATTTCTGCCACACAGAGAGCGATAGAGATAGAATATCATTTGTACAGAGCAGGAAAGAGAGAGAGCGATATATTGCGTATACGCCTGGCATGCGGGCTGCTTTTTGGGCAACGACACTTTGCGGCAGAAGTTTTCCAATAAAACGGCAAAACTTGCTGCGAACAAAATTAAAGAAGACGACAAGGAAAATGGGCAAAGCGCGCAACAGAGAGAGAGAGAGAGAAAGAGAAGGAGGGAGGAGGTAGAGTCAAAATTGTTTGCTGCCAATGTGAAGTTTATGAAAAAGATTAAAGTTGAAAAGTGGTTGTCTGAGGATGGGGTGGGGTCCGAACTTGTGGTGAGTCGCGTGCTCCACATGAATGCCAAATGCCTCAGGCCGGTTCGAAGGGAAGAGGCGACTGTGGCAAAATTGAAAATGGCTGAAAAGGGGGGCGATTCTATGTGTGTGTGTGTGTGTGTGTGTTGCGAAACTGTATTTGTGTTTCTGTCTCTGGGGTGGAAAATTGAGTTTGGTCCCGGGGCAGAGGGAGGCGAACCCCAGCATCAACAGTCAAAGATGAAAGCAGACAATTTCGCCCACTTTCATTGGGTGGGATGTGGATGATGATGATGATGACGATGTGCAGCCATCTCACTCACTCGCTTTATGTGTGCGAGGATTTTCATTATGACGCTTTAAGAATGGAAATTACAAAATTGATTTTGATGATTTAATTAAAATGAAGAAGCACAAACTCAAATTATAACAGTCAGCTGAGAAGGAGGAGCTCCCTCAAAATCCAGCCAAGCACCACCAAATGTCAATATGCATTTGACATTTGTGTGTGTGTGTGTGTGTGTGTGAATGAGAGAGATTGAGACCCAACAGGCCTAAAGCTGCTAACTTTAATTTATTTTCTTCGTACAGATTTGAGAGACAGGAAATTAGACTTTTGAAATGTGTTTTTGCTTTTTGTGAGCGTAGACAAGCTTAAGTATTTATTATTTCTGCTTGAGTGCTTGCAGCTAATTGATATCTGACAGATATTTGAAAAATGGTGCAAGTGAAATTATTTATTACAATTTAATTGGAAAAAATTATTATATATGCTTAATATAGTTAAGACTCCAATGAAGAGAGTGTAGAAATATTTAATTATTCATTTAATAATATAATTAATTTACAAATAAGTCGAGAAAATACTGTTTAGGTACGTGTATCTGTCTGTTGTAAAATCGTATAAAAGTAAAAGCGCATTGCGAGCCAATCCCTACCTCAAATTATAGATTCTATAAAGGCCAAAGGCGTTCAAAGGCCACAGCTCATTTTGGTTACCGCCGTTCTTAGTTTTACGATAAAAGTTCTATTCTAGCAGTTTTGGAATCAAATAAGTTATCTTTCTTTTCCAGCGAATTCTGTTCTTGGCCGTCGCTTTTAGTTTTCCCCAGCTATTCCCGATGCTTTTCGCTTCTCTACCGACAGTCGTCCTCCAAGTTTCTTTGGGTCTGCCTGGTGTCCGATCGACTCTGTCCAGCACGTTCCATTCCTAGCGATATCGTTCTCACTTTTTCTCAGAATATACCCTATCCAGCGCCATTTCATTCTGCGTATTATGGTGTCAACCATATTTCAGTACACTTCACTCTCTACTATTTTGAAAGCAAATTTCTGATGCTATTTTGTCTGCATGTATAAATCTATACACCTTTAAATTAGCATGGGTTGAAGCTATGAATTTGCATTGAATCATTCTTGCGAGCGATCTTGCTTTTATTCTAAATATTTCATCTAAAATGAATTTAACTAAGCTAGTGTTATAGTCCACAATCTGTACATAACTGATCTGCGTTGGTCTAATGTGAGGGGTAAACACAACGCATCTAAAGTGGTTCTCAGCGGATGGGCCTCATCACGTGAGGGGTTTCGCGTGCCTCCTAATCCTTATCAGCAACGCTAATTATATTTCATCTTATTGCAAAAAGAAAACATGTTTATGGGTTAGGTTATGTTTTATGAATTTGATATTTAAGTCAATGTGGGAATAAATATACTCTTGATCAGCATCAACAGCTGAGTCGGTCTGCCCGGCTGTCCATATGAACGAAGAGATCTCAGAGATGGTAAGAGATTGAAGTTTGACGTGTATGGGACATATAATCAAGTTATTACCCAAAGAAAGTTGGGTTACCAAATGGTTTTAGTGAATCAAAAGTCTGTGTTTTGTTCCCTTAAAAAATATTTGTTTTTAGCTTTAATTTAACCTCTGCGACCATCTTGTATGACTCATTCTGTATCTGTATCACAATATGAGTAATGTGGTATTTCAGCCAGAGATGGTGTGCGGTCACACTTGGCTAGAGATGGTATGTTGCCACATCTACTACCCCTTCGAAACTTCGTCAGACAGCGAAGGAAACGAAATTCATCCTGTACGATATGGTGGTGGGCATCCGTGACGATGGTAGCGGTTGCGACGGTATCGGAGGTGAAAATTCTATGGGGGTCAGAGTAGGGTTGCACCAACGGTTTCTTGACAGGAGCTGCAATTTGTACATTCTGTGGCTTGCTGTGATGAGCTGTTGGAGTAGTGGTTAATTTGATTGTAACCTTGCGTTGAGGCCGTTGCTTCGATTGGGTTAGCGACTCCCAAGTTCGACCGAGCAGGTTGAGGTTGCTTCACGGCGAGGTGGTTGTTTTGTCTCTAATTGAGGACTTTGTAGTTCCTATGCCTCTAATTGAAGACGTGAAGGTGCCTTCAGTGGAGGACTTCGAAGTGCCTCTAGTTGAGAACTTTAAAGTGCCTCTAGTTGAGAACTTTGAAGCGCCGCTAGTTGAGAACTCTAAAGTGCCTCTAGTTGAATACTTTGAGGTGCCTCTTTCTGTCTCAGTATAACTGTATGAGTGCTGTGGTATTTCAGCCAGAGATGATGTGCTGTCACACTTGGCTAGAGATGGTATATCGGCGGCCACATGGTCACAGTAGTGGCGCCATCTATGGGTCAGTTTGGAAAATCCCTCAACAAGCTTTGTTTGAAGCAAAAATAAAATTGTTGTAAGATACATTCAAATCCATCATTTATTTATACAAATTATACAAGATGCAAAAGTCTATAAACTTCGGCATGATAAAGATCGGCTGAATGATACTCAAGCTAGGACTAAAAGAGAGTTCGCTGCAGCAGCGCTTCTACTGCAGGTAGCGAGCTTATTACAGTCGGGCTTGACCGACTATCTTACTTGTTTTCAGAAGCGTTCTCTATATGTTTTCGAAGTACATTGGCAATGCCAGGAGGCATTCGAATCGTCATTGTTAGTGTATTTCCAAGTTTATACAGGTGTTTTTCTCGATTTTCGGGCTTTTATTTGTACACTATTTACATGGGTTTCTTTATACACACAGGATTCCATTAACAATGTCGATAAGGGTTTTCTGTCCATTCGTTCCTCTCTCAGTTTCGTCTGTCTGTCACTACTCTTCTCGATCGTTCTATATACAGTGTGAACATCGTCTCTGTCTTTAAATACCTTAATGCTAAAACAACGATATATCTGTCTGGGCGGTCATTTTCAAATAATTCCAAACGTACAAATTGATAGTTGAAAATAACACAAGGCAATTATTAGACTTCTTCCAGTATATTGAAGGGTCAGTGATTATTCTTGATGATTTTCGTGTGCTGAACACGAATCTGTTTTCAGAAATGTTCCATCACGTCGAGATATTTAGTAATTCGAGCTTAATTATACAAAAAATGGCTTATTTGACTCTGTTTATACGCGTTTTCTGGAGAACCTATACTTTTGTTTTGACTTTCTTTGATATTCTCGTAAAGAACTTTTCATTAACTTTGAAATAAACTATCCCAAACAATTCTACAATTTTTTCCAATGAATTTATGCCATTTTTAGTAATTGCATTCGAATTCCCAAAAACGCAATATATTGTTGCTGCCAGAATGTATGCAATGGGTTTTGTTAAAAATGTTCATTGAAATTCTATACAAATTACTAGCCGGTTGTACAGTTTCTGCAAGTCATACTTTTGTGCAGTAGACAGTTTTGTTATTTTATTATTATCGAGACTATGTATTCAAAATGGTATATCTTCGCTTAAAAAAATCGTACAATTATTTGGGATAGTTTATTTTAAAGTTAAGAAATAGAATTTACGATAATATCAAAAAAGTTAAAACAAAAGTATAGGTTCCCCACAAAACGTGCCTGAAAAGGGTCACTATAGGCGCTTTTTCCCACTTTAAGCTTAAATTACTAAAAATCTCGAAGTGATGGATTCGTGCTCAGCACACGAAAATCATCTAGAATCACCACCAACCCTTCAATATACTGGACCTTGTTGCCTAGTGTAGTTGAAAATAATCAACCTTGCAGATTAGCTCGTATTAGCTCAGCTTTAAGGAACTCACAATCATGCGCAAAATAACAAAATTATTCCCATGCTAAAACATAGCATACTTTTAGGTGTCTCTTATCCTAAAGAAAAATTCTAGAAAAATTTTCAATTTTTGAGTCAATTAAATCCTGTAAATATAATATAAAGATGCAAATCTATTCCGAGTATACGCTGTAATGAGCTTTCCTATGTAGGCACTTTTCAAAATTTTTTTTTAGTGAACTGTTCAGCACAGAGTCTTAACACAATCTAAGTAGGTGGTCTTAAGCACAACCCACTGTCTTTTGAAAACTTTAACTACCGATTGTTTAAAGTTTTAATTGTAGTTCTTAATTAATTTCCAACTTTCTAGTTTGTATTGCCAATCACTGAATAAATTTTACGCTTTATTAAGTTTAATTAAACAGCCGCAGAGCTTTGTAGAAAAGTTGTTAGCTTATGCTGTGTATGGATGTATGTGGCCAACGGGCAGCAGCCATAAACGACAACAACAACAACAACAAATAATGTTAATGAAATTTCCATCAGAAATAATTTCTTATTAATTTGCGCAAATTGCATTTAATTACTTTGAAGCGTGGCAGCCTCGTCAACGTCAGCGCAGCCAACTTGTAGCACTCACTCACTCACTCTCTCTCTCTCTGTCTCTTTCTGTCACTAAGTTTGTCTGCCTCCCTTTGGCGCTTGGTGAGTTACTAATGAGACAGACACACACTAATACAGGCTCATTGTTACGATAATTCTAATTAGAGCTACGGCAACTAATTGCCTTCTTAATTCATTTCCTGCTGCTCAGCAAACACTGGGTAAGGTTCGGCCATTTTGTTTCGTTCAGTATCTTTTGTAAGAGTTTGTGTGTGTGTGTGTGTGTGTGTGTGTGAGGAGGTTTCTGTCTGTGGCTGTGTCTGTGTTTGTGTGTGTGTTCATTTTGTGTGTTTTCATTAACAATTTGGCCTGGTCCGCCATTTTGCTTTTGCTTCTGGCTGCTCTCTGTGGCTCTCTTGGGTGCTGCCCACTCTTTGTCTGTCTTTAGTAAGCTCATTCCGAGCGTATGAAATGAGGAGGAGGACTTGCCTATTAAGACACATTTTCCTTTTGATTAAATTAATGCTTACCATATTTAATTGCTATTTGAAGCCAACTAATAAATCAGCAAGTCAGCAAGGCTTGTTAAAGAATTTGAAATTTTCATAGCATACTTTTCAGCGTAAGGTTTGAATTGAATTGAACAGACGAGCTCGTTCAATCAAATGGCTGAACGGGCAATTCACACAACTTATGCAAATATTTTCAAGCGAATGAACTAGATATAGGCATATATACATTAGGGTAAAGCAGCTCGTAAGGTGGTCTAAGTTTAGGTTGAACTTTGTTGTGGGGTGGACCATGTTTTATACCATAATTGTGTTTGATAGTACCAAACATCTTCATTGAAAAAAATCGTAGAAATGTTTGGAATAGCTTATTTCAAAGTTAAGTACTAGTACTTTCCGATAACATTAAAGAAAGACAAAACAAATGTATTGGTTCCACACAAAACGCGTCTAAAAAGGGTCAAAATAGGCATTTCGTGTAACTTTAAGCTCTAATTACTAAAAAATCTCTACGTGATGGACCATTTCTGAAAACAGATTCGTGTTCAGCACAGGAAAATCTTCTAAAATCACCACCAACCCTTCAATACACTGGAAAAAGTCTAATTTTGTTGCCTTGTGTAGGCATTTAATGTTAAATTGATCTTAGATTTTCATCCAATGTATCTGAAAATTGTCTAAATGAATCTTAAAGCAGCTTTCTTTCTGTGTTCAAAAAGTTAAGCGAACTTATATGCTTGTTCTACTGGCAACTTGATATTTGAAGAAACAATAATTTCCATTTCATATATTTCTGCAATTAACTCAACTTCTCTTTATTCCAGGTCTGGTTCCAAAATCGTCGAGCCAAATGGCGCCGTCAGGAGAAATCGGAAAGCCTGCGCCTGGGACTAACACACTTTACACAGCTGCCGCATCGTTTGGGTTGTGGTGCGTCCGGTTTGCCCGTAGATCCCTGGCTATCGCCACCACTCTTAAGTGCTTTACCAGGTAAGTTCGTAAAACTCTTGTAAAGATTCCCTCCATTTATGCCGTATCTTTCTCTAGGTTTTCTGTCACATCCTCAAACCGTTTATCCCAGCTATCTGACCCCGCCGCTTAGTTTAGCCCCTGGCAACCTGACCATGAGCAGCCTGGCGGCCATGGGCCATCATCATGGACATAATGGACCGCCACCACCAGGACCACCACCGCCTCCCCCTCATGCCACACTCATTCCGCCGCCTCATGGGCCGGGGCATGGGCATCATGTAGTGCCACTGTCGCATCTCTCACCGCACTTGTCACGCATGTCACCGCATGGCAATTCAATGGGATCCACCCCCTTACCGCCCACAACGATGACCACAACATCCGCGTCCACGTCCTCTTCATCATCATCGCTCGAATGCAGCAGCAGCGGTCCAGATGTGTGCATGTCACCGCAAAATCTCAGCATCTGCCCAAATGACTCCAATGGTGAGGCCAGGGATGGGAGCGATAGTAATAGCAGTCATCCGGGCAGCAGTGGATTAGGAGACAAGTGTGCGGCCAGTGCCAACATTGAGGTGCTCGATGTGGGCAGAGAGAGTCCACCGCCGCCGCCACAAAACTCTAATCAGCCACCGGATATGCGTAGCAATTCCATAGCAACGTTGCGCATTAAGGCCAAAGAGCATTTGGATAATCTCAACAAGGGTCTGGTCTCCATCTAAAATCTCCTGCTAATCATCGGCATATGTACTTAGTTAACTCTTACAGTTTAGTGAATTGTATGTTGTCACTTGCCCCCCCAAAAACATCCTTATCCTAATTTATATGTACCTATATATTTATGTATACCCTACGGGAATCCCAGTGGAAGACTAAGAATTTCGTATATAGATTGTTATATGTAAAATTTGAATAACTTCTACGAAATAAGAAGAAGTCTAATCCTAAAGCAGCATATTAGCACAAAATAAAAATATAAACAAGTTTTAGCTCAACAAAATTGTTTTGAGGAGTTTTACTTGGATTCAGAAACAACACCTACGTTCCACTCCTTTCTCCCACCATTAATCACCTGTCAAAATCTCGTTAATAACTTGATTAATAAGCAAAATGAAAAACCCTGGCTAACAGCAAACGAAATGTCTACGACGACAAGTTGTAATTAAATGCAATTAAAAAGAACTAAATGCACAACAAACAATGTCGCATAATAATTTCACATAATTGACCCAGGACATGAGTAGACGGGAGAGTTACTAGTAAAATAATGTGAATAAATTATAATTGATTAACGCGCCGCGAGCAATTAAAGTGCAAGCAGGGGGTAACTTCAAGTCCAAGTCTCTACCCTGCGGCCACACATACGATGTATGTGTATGTATGTATGTATGTTGGTTTCAATTTGTTCGCCGTTCCTTTAGCGCAATGATAATTACAGGCAATTACTAAAAAGGACCTTATCACACGCACAATATCTGAGCTAAAAATCTCACCCGAATGCATAAATTTCATATTGAAGGGGCGTCTACCGAGCTGTATAGTTAGGGAATTGTCGAGGGAAATGATGAAATGGTGAGCAATCATGGGAATAAGGTGTACTTAGGGGCCAAAACTGATTACTGCCTGTGGTTTTTGATTATTTTAGAAAATTGCAATCTAATCGAAACATGAAGCTATTTTCGAATATATGGCAGATAATGAATAAGTCTTGATCCTTATGAAATAGTTTCCGTGTGTTGCTATCAACTTAGAGAAGTTCACTAAGCTATCGAGCTAAAGTTTAGCACAGAGTCCTCTTATGACTTTGCACGCTGCTAATATGTCGCAACCGCCCGGTTCGGATGACTACTTCTGGTAGCTGCCACAGCAACGATCGGCCGGAAAATGTGTTTTGTTTTCTCCGTCATTACTAAAATTACATGTTTTCAAACTGATCTGCGAAGTTTGCTCGAAATTGCTAACCATTGTAGTGAGATTTTTGAAGTATTTTACAACTTCGGCACACTCGAAGTTAGGTTTGCTTACTCGTTTTCCAATTTAACAAGACAGCTGAACTTACAGAAATACTAATTCGAAAACGAAAACTTCTAAATAAGTTCATAAGCTACACTGAAAAAAAAAATCATTTCTTTCCAGGATTTCCAGGCTCAATTCATGCCAAAAGGGTACTAAAAATAAGTTGCTTCCGGAGGGGCACAAATCAATCAACTTTAAAAGCCTTTTAGAAAATGTTAGAAGAGGGGGGGGGGGGGGGGGTGGGAAAGGTAGAGACACGATAGACCTCACCTCTATCACATCGCCCACTCTTTTCTAAGATATGATGGATTTTGAGATACCATTAAACCTTTTTATACCCTTGCAAAGGGTATTATAATTTTGCCCAGAAGTTTGCAACGCATAGAAATATCCATTTCCGACCCCATAAACTATATATATTCTTGATCAGGGCGACGAGCCCGACGAGCAAACTTCGACTGTGCCGAAGTTTTTATACCCTTGCAAATACTGCTTTTAAAATGTCAGAGTTTAAGAATGCTTACGCTATAAAAAAAAAAAAAAATTTTTAACTAAAACCCATTTTCCGACAGATAAACATCTGATTTCGACTAAATTTCGCGAATCTTTTTGAAAACATATCAAATTAACAATCGCGGAGTTTAAGAAAGATAAAATTTAAAACAGAAAAGTCTTTCTCACTAAGACTCATTTTCCGACCGATCGATCCTATGGCAACCATAAGATATAGTCACCCGATGTCGATCAACTTTTTCAAATTAGTTTAAAAGCGTTTAATATTAAGAATCACCGACTTTAAGAACGATTTACTTGAAAACAAAAAAGTTTTTTTCACTAAGACCCATTTTCCGACCGATCGGTCCTATGGCAGCTATAAAATATAGTCATCCGATTTTGCAAATCTGTTTGAAAGCATATAATAATTATTATGGCCGAGTTTTATAACGCTAGCATTAAAAACAAAAAAGTTTTTCTTACTAAGACCCATTTTCCGACCGATGGTTCCTATGACAGCTATAAGATATGGTCACCCGATCTTGACCAAAATTTGCAAATCTGTTTGAAAGCATTTAATATTAATAATAGCCGAGTTAAAGGCCGCTAACATTGAAAACTAAAAAGTTTTTTACACTAAGACCCATTTTTCGACCGATCGGTCCTATGGCAGCTATAAGATATAGTCATCCGATTTTGACCAAAATTTTCAAATCTGTTTGAAATCATATAATAATAATTATGGCTTAGTTTTATGACGCTAGCATTGAAACCAAAAAAGTTTTTCTCAGTAAGACCCATTTTCCGACCGATCGGTCCTATGGCAGCTATAAGATATAGTCATCCGATCCGGTCGGTTCCGACATATTAGCAACGTGCAGTAAAAAGAAGACTCTGTGCAAAATTTCAGCTGGATAGCTTTAAAACTGAGAGCCTAGTTTGCGTAGAAACAGACGGACAGACAGACGGACAGACAGACAGACGGACGGACAAAGCTCAATCGACTCAGCTCGTCGCACTGATCAAGAATACATATGGTTTATGGGGTCGGAAATGAATATTTCTATGCGTTGCAAACTTCTGGGCAAAATTATAATACCCTTTGCAAGGGTATAAAAAGGTTCGGTTTAAACAGTCACTTAAATCAATTTCATAAGATCTTTTCTAGTTTTCTCAATATTATGACCGAAAAAAACTATTTAATAGTATAGTACAGAATCGCTTGAGTTAATAATTAAAAATGCTTTTTAGAAATCCAATCCATATTGCGATTTCGAGAAGAAAGAAAATCAAATAAATAGTCGGAAAAGGGGAAAGCAAATGCATTTGGAAAATAATTTTAACAAGAATCGCTCTGATGAGTCCTTCTTAAGCCCTTTTAGAGATTAAAGCGATTAAATTCATGTCCGATTTAAAGTCTCATGACTCAAATGACTCATGGGTATGCTCAAAAAGACTCCAATGATTGGAAATATGACTCGAAATTGACACAAATCTGATGAGAAAAACGGGTTAATAACGACTCTTTAAGAAAATTCTCGGCTTGGACACCATATATGACTCAAAAAAGACTCAAATGTGATCAGAGATTTCATAAAATGCTGGCTGCGTATATACGTAGAAGGTGAGGCTTCAAAAATTCAGAGAGCAGGCACTTTTGAAAGACTTTTTAGAACACCTATGACACAATAAGGAATGTGGTCCAGTGCGCGTTCTCCTGATATGTCTAAATTTTGACCGAATGTTGAGGCAAAAATCGGTCAACTTTTTAACAATCTATGAATCCAGATTAGTACAGGAACCGGTCCGCTAACCGAACCTAACACTTTACCACGGGTTCGAACCCCCGGACCGAACCTTCACAAAAATTTTACAGGTTTGCAGCCTTGTAAAATACACAAAGTTTTGCAGTCTTATTTATTCTTTCTTGTTTTCCACATGGTTATATAAAAATTGTCCGTTGAAATTAGCATAATGTAGCTGCTGAATGATGCCTGTTATAGGTAAGTAGGGCCTAGAATAATTCGCTTATGATGCTGTTGCCCTATTGTAAAGCCTCTTTGATGAACGCTGCAAGGGCTATCCAATTTACTTCGTTGAGCAGTTCGTGAAGTTCGTTTTCCGATAGATATAGACGCTGAAAGTGCAACATACGTATCTCCTTTAAGATGGGGCAGATTCCGACAAAGTGAGCCACATCTTCCTTGGTACACATGTATGTGGCAGAGGGTACAATCTTGCCGAGTGTTACTCCTATGAGGTTGAAAATTGAGGCTAAGAGTTTCACATCTCACCCTGAAAATAGCGTTTATCCTCTCCACACCTGTCTAGGTGTCATTGAAGTAATTTTTTTGCTCCAAGGTTGAGATCCAGGGACTTATATGCTCCATTTTGCTTGCGCAATAAATCCGTCCCTTTCGAAATAGAGCCTGGTTATGTATGGATTGTCAAACTCTTTAGACCAATGCTTAATGAAACCCATCAAACTCTCAACTTTGTTGGATATGACCCAGATGTGGTCATCAAAGCTTGTGATTTATTAATACCTCCAAATCCTGAACTGACGTAATATGATCCAGAGCTCTTTGATCAATAAAGTATGTATTCAGAACAGGTTTCGTGCGGTAAAACGACATGAGCTTGCATTTATCACGATTGAGATAGAGCATATTAACATTGCACCAAGATTGAAGATAATTAAGGTCAAGTTGAAGACATTTATAAGAATCAGGAGAAGATAGCGCCATAGACAGGTTAGCATTATACGCAAACATGAAGACTTGAAATGATTTAACAACCTGTGGAAGATCATTGATAATCAAACCAAAAAGTAAAGGTCCTAGGTGACTACCTGGCGGTACACTAGAAATAACACATACTATCTCGGAAGTTAAATCATTAAAAATGACTCGTTGTTTTCTGTTTGAAAAATAGGAAGATATCCACATTAATAAATTATGGGGAAAACCGAAGCTAGACAACTAATGAATAAGAAGCCTATGATTGACCGAATCAAAAGCTTTACTAAAGTCAGTAAAGATGACATCGGTCTGTAATTGATTAAGAAAGGGGTGAATAATTGAATTAGTGAACTCCAGAAGATTTGTCGTAATAAAACTGCTTTTAATTAAACCGTGTTGACAAGGCGAGATGAGTGAACGGCATTGATGTTGCAGTGGTTCAGTGATCCATTTTTCAAAAAGTTTTAGTACAGCACTTAGTTTTGCAAAGCCACGATAGTTCTTGATGTGCGACTCATAGACCGTTTTGTACAGCAGGATGATAAAAGTCTCCTTCCAAATGGGTGGAACATAGCTTTGGTCAATTAACAATCGCAAAAGTTTAGTTAATGGGCGAGAAAGGTAGCTAGTAGGAGACGTTGACCAAGCGGGACAATTGCAGAGAAGGTGTTGTACCGTTACCATCGATCCGTCAACTAGATTAACCTCAAAAGGACTAACGAGGCACCGCAAAGCCCTCATCTCGAAGCACACCAAAGGTCTTAATTGAGGCACCGCAAAACACTCAACAAGAGCAAAGCCCTAAACCGATGCAAGAAACCTTTCGCGAGCTGTATTCTAAGGGCCACACAGTCTCTAGCCAAGCGCGGCCACACCACACACACACATACACAGACAGGCAGTCTCTAATCATCAATGGCTGTAAGAAAAAGTTAACAATTATTTAAAATACACATTAGAGATATTAAAATCTCAACACTTGTCGATTTTCATTTATTTATAAATAACCGTCTACTCAAATACTGGGCTAAAAATACGGGCAAACTCAAATACTGGGTTAATTGCAAACGTGCTCAAATTGTACACTGCTTTCAAATGGCGTCCATTGAGCTAGCCATCTGGCGTAATGTAAACGAAACTTTTAAAGAGAACTTGGAATTTAAAAAGTAAGCTTTGAAGAGCTTTTTTGAAAGCCGTTAAAAAACCAATTTGGAAAACAAATTCATCATATTCATTCAAATTTTCTTTACCCACACCTCCCCCCTTACCGCTTTCCAAAGAGCTGTCAAATTGTAAATGAGCTAAATGAGGAAATGCATCCAAGAACTAATATGGTGCATTTGGATGTTTGCCATTGATTGAGCAAGGGGAAAACCAAGAGGGGGGGTGTGGGCACCCCTCATTGAGTCAAGATGCCCCTGAATCATCCAGCTAAAAATAAACAATTGTGATGGTTAAGTGCCAAGAACTAACCATATAAGGAGAAAATGCTGCCCACAGAGATTAAGAGAGGAAGCAAAATGCAATTCAATGTCCAATTGAATTGAACTTAACATACCTAAATGATTATTTGGCCACCACCAGACAGCGACAAGTGTGCTCCACACAAAAATGAAAAAAAAACAAAAACAAAAACAAAAACGATTCTAGACACGGAGCACTATAAATAAATATTGTCAAAAACCACCGAGTCCAATTCGGAGTGGCCATGAGTGAGAGAGATCCGAGCAATCCGAGCGGAAGCGACAACTGCCTCTGAATGGCCCTGAACACTGCTGATCTTCCCTATATCTGCATACTTACACATATCACAATTGTAAATTAATTAAAAACATATCATCATCATAATCCCCCATCCACCCCCCTTTGAGATATATCGCATATTGACGACATACAGCTGATCGCTCCCGTTTGGTCGATGATGAAAGCGTTGGCGTTTGGGTATACTTTGTATTTTGTGTGTGTTTTTGTATATATAAAATAACAATGTTAAAAATAAATTCATCCATACAAAACGAAACCAGCGGCTAAGATACACAAGAAAAATTATTGAACAACATTTTCTGATGTTGGATTTGGATGTGTGTCCATTCATGTGTGCTTGTGCTTGTGTATGTGTGTGTGCGTGCGTCTGTGTGCTACAAACTGAACAAAAAATCTGTTTTAGCGCACACCATAAATGTCCGCGTCACTTTTTGTTGCTAGAGATTCACGATTTAGGTGAACCAAAGCATCGATTTTATGTTGGGAAAACAATTTTTTAAATATTTGTAAGGAAATTGTTGGAAAAATTTTAAAATAGGGTCATAGCTGGGGTGAAAAGCACTCGCTAACATAGAGAAGAAGCCTGCCGATACATCCAAACAAAAGTAATCATCCAAATGATACTATTTAGTCATCAATTTGAAACTATTGAGTATCAAAATCTCTTTAATACTTTGATTAACAAGTTGATAGTTTCGAAAGTATTAAAACGATGATACTAACTTGTATCAGGCTGACATTTTTATGTATTAATTTTTTAATACCAAATTGATACTAGGTCTAATCAATTTGATATTTCAATTGTCAAACTCTTGGGATCATTTTGATATTATATACTCTGTAACAAAGGTACACAGAGTGTATTAAGTATGTAACAGGAAGAAAGAATCATTTCCGACCCTCTAAAGTATATATTCTTGATCAGCATTCACAGCCGAGTTGATATAGCCATGTCCGTCTGTCTGTCTGTCCGTCTGCCCGCACAGATCTCAGATGTGGTAAGAAATAGAGGTTTGGAAAAAACATCATATCTCCCACAGTTTTGTGTATAGATGGCTTATACCTTCTAAATATATTTAGTAATCAATATTATTTATCGTTTTGGCGAATAAATGATAAAGATCGGATGAACGTTTCTCAAGTTATGACCAAAAGAAAGTTCGCTGCAGCAGCGCAGCTTTCAGCTGCTAATGCAGGTACAAACGTTATATTTCAGTCGGACTTGACCGACTTTCTTACTTGTCTCTTATCAAGTTTATGGTATAAATTTAGTTCAGCCATTACATTAAAACGTAACATTTTGAAGATTTGTTACTTTTTTCGAACTCTTACAAAAGTATATTTTATTTCACTATGTTTAAGCCTGAAAGTAGGCAGCAGAACAGCACTTCACCACAGAGCTTTCCACCTCTGTGACCTACATTTAAGCTAGGCTAAGCTTCTGTTCACCTCTTAGTTTTAGTTATCTGAAGCCATTGAAGCACACAAGAAGTGTATTAAAAAAGTGAAGTTTATATTAGAAGCCACCCCCATCGTCTTTTTTTATATTGGATTTGGTCGACCCCTCCCCAAAACGCCCAAGAAGTGCATCCTCTATACCAGGAAATCAAGCCCTCCTACATTCATTTTGGTCCTTCGAGCCGGATTTGAACCAGCGACCTATGGATACGATAAACGTACGATAAAACGAAATCATCAGGTGTGAACACTTTACGATGGGAAACATTTTTCGCTCATTCTGCATGCCCCGTGTCTACAGGAATGTTTAAATAAAAGTCACTGTAATGCTGTGCCTCAATCTGAAACCCATACATGTAGATCTTAATGCATTCGCAGAGAAACTGAGAGCGAAATGGGCAAAGCGGCTCTTCTGCAGTTGTCTTTATTTGGAAACTCTCGCATTGGGCATCATCTTGTGAAGCGCAGAAACAGTCACAGCAGCATTGTGGCTGGGTATATGTCCTGTCTTATGAGTTTCTTATGTTTCCAAAAGCGACGACAACAACAAATATCTGTATGCTTAGCTGCTAAAACTTTACTTGTAAATGTAGAAGTTCGCGCTCCATATTGAAGTCTATTAATTTACGTAGTCTGGGAAAGCATTGACTTTTAAAGCCTAGTACTGAGGGCATTCGTATTTTCCCTTAAGAAATTAGCTAAATATTCCTTTTGTGTAATATAAAAGACTGTGTGAATAAATAAATTGGCAAACTGATTTATTACTTTGTACAACATTGACGGCTGCACTGATACCAACGCCCCAGGTGCACTTTATCATGACCGGCTACACTCCACTGAACAGGGACTCGGATGTCAGCAATCAGCAGCAGTAGACGCTTAATGTGAGCAAGACTACAGTATGGGATGTGATGATTCGCCTATTGGCATTCAGTTCATTCAGTTCATTCAGTGCAAGGAGGATCCCACTCAGGTGCACAAGTCGCTGCAACGCTTACTTGCGTTTGTGCAAGATGGCTCAATTCATACCAGGGGATCCCACCTCCATTCCATGTTCGAACGTGCCCTGTACCAATATGATGAGTTGCGCAAGCGTGGCGCAAGATTGCAACCTGATTGTCTGATGCAGCAAGTATGAGGCAGCCACACATAGTGATTATATGGAGTTCTCGGCCAAACGTTTAACTGGACCAATTACAACACTAATACTCACATCCTTTTTTCAACTGGGTACCAACACTGTTTCGTAAACTGCCGGTTCCTGGTGATTGCCATTTCTGATGTCTCACAAACATTCTTTGTTTTTTACAAAATTAATTTAAGCTTTTTTATCGTCCAGTTGGAATTTGAGACAACGCGTATCAAATTGATATTGATACAAATTTTGTTGGGTTGTCACGATTGATACCAAGTGAGGGTTTGAGGCAGGTTGAAACCAGTGTTGCCAACGCCTCTACACAAAAAAAGGACGTTTGAACCCAGAAAAAAAGACAGAAAACAAAAACAGGACAAACAATGGCCGTGTTCAGCAGAACAACTTGCTCCCTGATCAAGTATTAATTTGCAATTATCTTAATACTGAACTCGAGAGATGCGGAATCATAATAGCCAATTTGAGGTATCATGATATAGGAGCATGTATCAAAGAAATAGTACGCTACTTTAAAGTGATATTGCTCCCTCCAACAGCAGAAACTATTCGATACAACATTTTTTTCTGAGACCTGCTCAGGGATCAATTATTCTGCTGAACACGCCCAATGTTTCCTTATTAATATAATAAAACCTTAATGAATATCAGATTAGCTTATAATTGGCGACCTTTCTAAATTGTGGAAATTTGATTTTAGCCGGCTCGAGGTCAAATGAAACCCACAGTTGTGTATGCTGTTTTTTCGATAAATTTCGGTTGCTCACCGTCTCTTCAGGAACAATTATTTTACACGTC
Source organism: Lordiphosa magnipectinata (assembly GCA_037044535.1). Taxonomy (NCBI): domain Eukaryota; kingdom Metazoa; phylum Arthropoda; class Insecta; order Diptera; family Drosophilidae; genus Lordiphosa; species Lordiphosa magnipectinata. The sequence goes on along the minus strand of JBAMBO010002262.1, from coordinate 633,930 downwards.
TATGCCGTCTGATGTGGAGTTTCGAATATCTTTATTTTCGTTTAATTCATATCGAGTGTGGTATAATCAGCATCAATTCCGAGTGCATATGATGCATTCATTCCAACTAACCGAAAACATTGCTAGTGACGCCTCCTGACGACAAGCAGTTGATGTTGAAAGTGGCTGAAACGTAATTTTGTGTACCTGTACGAAGGGCACGGCATTTTGCATGTGTTTTTATGGTCAATCTTTAGATTTAAACTGCAATGGCAGTATTTGCAGTGACTCCGGATCCGGATAATTAGCATCTCGGCACATCCAATTCTTTAATTCAGTTTCATTTAACCAAGATTCGCAAAATTCTTGATTGTAAACGTCTTTCGGCATGTTGAAACTTTAAAGCGCAATGAACCGATATTCGATACGCCTGATTTCGATTACACACAAATAAAACAGGGTTGCATCGCTTTGAGAAATGATAGTCGAAGGCGGAAAATCAATATGAAAGCGATGCCACATAGTTGAAATTGATAAAAAGCCTTAGAACAATTAAAAAAGTATGAATAAAGGATAAAGGATTCAAAATTTTCCTGGAAATCGCAGTTTAAACGAGAAGGCCAAGCTAACTTCGTCTGTGCCGAAGTTTTTATACCCTTGCAAATGCTGTTTTTGGAATGTCAGAGTTTAAGAACGCTTACATAAAAATCTAACAATTATTTTACTTTAAGAATCACCGACTTTAAGAACTATTTATTTGAAAACAAAAAAGTTTTTTTCACTAAGACCCATTTTCCGACCGATCGGTCCTATGGCAGCTATAAGATATAGTCATCCGATTTTAACAAAAATTTGCAAATCTGTTTGAAAGCATATAATATTCGTTATCGCCAAGTTTTATCAAGCTAGCATTGAAAACAAAAAAGTTTTTCTTACTAAGACCCATTTTCCCACCTATGGTTCCTTTGACAGCTATAAGATATAGTCATCCGATCTTGACCAAAATTTGCAAATCTGTTTGAAAGCATATAATATAAACAATGGCCGAGTTTAAGGCCGCTAACATTGAAAACCAAAAAGTTTTTCTCACTAAGACCCATTTTTTGACGGATGGTTCCTATGGCAGCTATAAGATATAGTCATCCGATCCAGCCGGTTCCGACATATTAGCTGCGTGCAGTGCAAAATTTCAGCTCGATAGCTTTAAAACTGAGAGACTAGTTTGCGTAGAAACAGACGGACAGACAGACGGACAGACAGACAGACAGACAGACAGACAGACGGACGGACAAAGCTCAATCGACTCAGCTCGTCGCCCTGATCAAGAATATATATAGTTTATGGGGTCGGAAATGAATATTTCTATGCGTTGCAAACTTCTGGGCAAAATTATAATACCCTTTGCAAGGGTATAAAAAGTACAGATCTGTCCGCAAAAAGGACGAATTGGCCAAACTGGTTGAAACCTTAAAGTTAAACTTCTTCAATCTTTCTTGCTTATTAAAAAGGTAATTTCTTTTATAAAGAAGTAATGCTGCTCCCATAAGAGGCTCATATATGTTTTATCGGAAAAAGTACACAGGGAATGTTTAGCCACTAAGAACGAGACTTAAGATGACCTTAAGCAAATGGAAATGCACTATAAATTTTGATAAGGAAAGATTTAAGAGTTGGGCCTAGTTTTTAATCAAGGTTACAAACCTTAACGTAACTGAAACCATCAATACCCTTTGAAGTTTTGGGAAAGGAAGAACCATTTTTGTTCCATTAGAATTGCTAATCCAATGCCTAATTAGGCCCACTCTAATCTATACTGAAAACGTAACGCTAATCGAAATATATTTTTTCAGTATTGTCTGCTGTTCTCTATTACGGTTTTCGGTTCTTAAATATTTTTCACTCTGGACTAGGCGAATCGTATACCTTCCTCCATACACACACACACACACACACACACATGCATATGTATTCAAATAGTTTGTCGAGCGCATATCCGAATGTATTTTGGGATACAGATAAATGGACCTTGCATATATTTCACATACACGCATAGATACTGACTTTGGCCACTTGTCTGCTTTTGATTTGGAACAGCACGTGAATCTATGAAAGATCATTATCACCAGAGACGATCTTTGTAATGAAATTCGATATATTTGTTTAAGTTAAGTAGAATTATCCCCTCGGGGACGAAAATAAAAACCAATTGCAAATAGATTATATAAATGGCTAAATCAAAATTTAATAAAAACCCAGTCAAATGAAATGCAAACGGTCTGGGTGGAGGTGGGGGCCAAAGGAATTTTAATAATGAGCACGTATCCTGGCAGCGTTCTCTGTCTTGTTGTTGTTTTAGTGCACGTGCGCCAATTGCCAACACTAAAGGGATTCATTTGTGAATTATCCAATGCCGAAAATGCCCGAAAACTCAACTCGACTCACCGGAACGTTCCTAAACAAACAGCTCGTCCCCGGCCGAGTCGAGGTCGAGGCTGAGAATCAACGAAAACAAATTGCAATTGAGCCACGTTTGGCGTTTGGTTTGGGGGGTGACAAAGTGGCCACCACATCACACAGAGGCGCGCGATGCGCATTTGACAGCTCAAGCGAGAATGCACACAGACGAGGGCGAGGACAACGCCCAAAGCCAAGGCAACAAGCCGTTACATGATGATGATGATGATGATGATGATGCCGATTCCCACCCCCACCCCCGCTCGAGGGTTTAAATGGCTACGGTTGCTCATGAATTTGCGGAATTTTTATTAAGTTGCCAATTTGAGCAGTTGACAGAGTTCATCAGAGTGCCCGAAAATGAGGATAAACTTCCCTTTATTTGGCCACAGGAAATTAATTTCAAATTTGTTATAGGATTTGTCCCACACGCGTGTGAAACAGACAATGCAGCCAATTGATGAAGTGCCCCCTAAACAAAAAGGGTTAACCGCAATCCCTTAATAGGCCTAATCACCGCTGACCAGCAGCTGACCACCAGCTGCCACTGCAGCAACCACTTGGCATTTGCCGCTCAGCTGAAATTGATGTGTAAATGGCTTCTCGTCTTCCACACCCACACAATACCCGATAAGTAAATCAGGTCAAATCAGGGCATATAAACACAGCAATTTGAATCGAAGGGAATGCATTAAGTTGTATGAAATGTGAAAATAGAAAATATATATGTACACTACGAGACATCTGGATAGGTCAAAGGGTAGCAAATTAATCAAACAATTGATGATCACAAAATAAATAGTTTAAAACTGTAGTAGTATGATTGTAGTATCGAATCATACAATCATTATCTAGAAATTAATTATTATTGCATTGAGATTACTCTATTTTATAGAAAACTTAAAATAAGTCGACTTTGCCATACAGCCTTGACAGCCTTTTAAGGTGTGTTATTTGGGTATCTTAAGATGATACTGAACTGTTTTGCTTTTGACCACTTATGTATGGATACAAAATTTTAATTCGCAGTTTATTTAGAGCACACTTTCCAAATTTCTAACCAACTGACGCGGAGTGTATGCGTATTGAAAAACTTTCCAGTGTTTGTAGGGTTTCGAGTGCATTGCGGTTTATTTTTAGTACGCAATATACATAGAAACATGCAACTGCTGGGAGCTCTGCAGTTGAGAATTTTGTTGTGTTCAATATTTTTTAAAACGGCATCATCGTAGTGTTAAGATTTTTAACAAATCTTTGTAAAGCAAAGCAAAACAACATCTCAAAATTTTGTGTTTGTTAAGAAATTTTGCTGAAAATTGGACAAAGACATTATATTATCGATAACAAAGGCAAAAGTGTAACGATCTATTTACAACTTTTAAAATCAGTACTCATCAATCAAACTATCTCGTGATACGGTATGCAATGGGATATGGATGGCAACTCTGTGACATTCAAAAAACTAGTTTGCCACTTATTTCAAGACAATCTATTGCATCAGCTAACCGCGAAAATCGTTCGAAATCATTATTATATGTTTAAATGGAGTTATTGACAAAGGAGGTTTTCATATATCGACTAAAAGTCTTTTCCAGACCTATTGTATTGTGTGTCCATGTTTTAAGGTTATGTACAAAAAAAGCGAGACCTAGAGCCGGCAAAAACTTGAAGGTTTGATTATCATAAAGGTCGTTAAAACATACAATAATAACCAAAAAAGTTTTGATAATGTTTTGGTTTTGCTGAAACGTCATTCAATTTAGCTTACATTCGGGTGTGGTCCAGAAATCTCAGTAGATTTTGGTATAAACGCCTGAATTTCGAATTAAAACTGCTTGCGTTTATAAGTGATGTGCCACATTTATGAACGTCTACTGGATTAGACGACAAAAGTTGAGCGATTTGAAAGCGACTGCTCAAGGCTATGTAGAATTAATGCATACGGTTTTACCGACCTATGATCTAGTATGACCGACCTTATTCTTTTCATTTCACATATAAAGATCTCCAAGCATTGTTCCAAATCAAATCGCTTGTGAGCAAATCTCTAAAGATTTCTTTAACACACCCGATAAAAACGAATTTGGTTTGAAAAGGTTACTTAATATGACCTCAGGACATACAAATGTAAACAAATCTCGCTCAAAATATCTCTTAAACCTGATGTAATGGCGGAAAACGAAATTCAGCGCCCAAAAATAAAAGTGGAAAGCTTGCTATTCTTTGTGTCAACTTCATTTGTAAACCTGTGTTATTAGTAAAGTATTTTCTAATATTTTTACAAACCATACCTTCCAGCACATGAGTGTATCCTCGTCCTCAGACAGATGGATGGAGCGTTAGAGTTTCTATCCAAAATCGGCATATTGCGTTGTCGAGAAGGAAATAGGAAGTTAAGTGGAAAAACGACACAAGAAAAATCAGAAGTTTCAAAGCTCTCGAACTGCTAAAACGATTTGAGCAACATATTTGCTTAAGTGGATAAATATTCCAATATTTAAAGTTTGCATCTGACTGGCTCAAAGTCTTGGGTTGAGTATAATTGTATATAATCAACACAAATCACTAAAACCCCATACACATATTCCAATATTTAATAATATCTTTATCTTTAGCTAAACGCTTTACGCCATCAAAAGCTTCGATGCAATTAACCATCGATTTTTTACCTTTTGATGGAATTGAATCCATATTATTGAGTTGTTTGGCAAGCATTTCCACCTCGTCTTTAGTTATCGCGTTCAAAGAATAATTCGTTATGCTTTCATTAACTTATTGGATTTTTGTGTGTACTGACATAAAATGAGTTTTAGCCAGGGCTTAATACCGGAACCGGAACCGTTAACCGAAATAAACCGTTTCAAATCACGTACCGGAACCGGAACCGGAAACGATACTAATTTTTTTTTGAGAACCGAAAACAGTTTACCGTTATTAATGGAACCTATAGCACCGGAACGAAACCGATACGTTGGTACCGGTACAGTTTCGGTTTTTTTTACCTTTACAGAGCGCAATGTAGTTTTGGTCAGGATGCCAAAATATTTGCTGGCGGAAGACATCTTCAACATTTGCTTCAGTTTTGCGGCTGCAGATAATGACTTTCTTCTGCACCGGAAAGTGTGGGACACAGTTCGCAAAATTGTACGCATATCAGAACCAGCGGAAGTGGCCACAACTAAACTTTAAGCCGTAAATCTAATTTTGGGTGATTTTTATTTTTCATTTGAATACACTGCAAATTGTAAATATGAAAAAATTCGTCCTCTCTATCGAAAACGTTTGTTCAAAGAAAGCTAGGGAAATCACTTTTAGAAAACAATGATTTTTTATGTTGCATATTTTTGGACCCTAGTTATAACGTAACGCTAAGTACTGAGTGTGTCCCTGGTGGCCCTGGCCCTCCTGGGGGTGCTGTTTGAGCCAATTTTATTTTAAGTATTGAGCAACAAATTTTGTACTTGAATCAATCTTTTAATAAATAATTATGCACAGATTTCGTCGGTTGCTGATCAATCACTGCTTAATGATGAATGCAGTTCTAATACAAGTTCATCTAAAAGCGCCGACGAAGTTGAGACATATATGATATTGCAGGAAAAGAAACTTGGTGATAAAAATACATCAATTGTGTCAACAAATAAGCTACTGGATTCCATTAAGACTTTTTTGATACTTAAATGTGTTCGAAACCATGAAAACAATCTTAACTGGTGGTCAAAATCATCTACAGAGTTCCCACAATTGTATGTGATATCAAAAGTCTTGCTTTCTGTTCCAGCTACGCAGGTTAGCGTGGAACGGCTATTCCCTGGCGAAAAATTTATAATGAATCTTCTAAGATGTTGTATGGCTTCAATCACAATTGAATTGCATTTTGACTCGTTTTATTACACAGGAATAAAATGGATTAGCTTTAACTCAAAATTTAATTTTTCCGATATTAAAAATAAATAGTACTTATACCGGTACGTACCGGTATACCGAAATAAAAATCCAGGTACCGTATCGAAACCGAAAACCGAAATTAATTGAAAACCGAAATAGAACCTTTAACCGAAACATCCATTTCGGTGCGTACCGGTACTGGTACCGGAACCGAAATCTCCGACCACTTAAAGTATATATATTCTTGATCGGCATGACGAGCTGAGTTTATATAGCTATGTCTTTCTGTCAGTCCGTCAGTTGCTATACTATCTTCACCAAACTTTGCACGAAGTCTTTTGGAGCAAATCTGTTGCACATTTGTCGGAACCGGTCGGATCGAATGATTATAGCATATAGCTGCCATAGGAACGATCGGTCAAAAAAGTAGTTTTACTGAGAAAAACTTTTTTGTCTTCAGCGTGCACGTAGTATAGGTCCGTTCGACTGTTTCTATGCTATCTCCTCCGTCAGTTTTAAAGCTATCTTAACCAAGTTTTGTACGAAGTCTTTTGGTACAAAATGCGCTGCACAATTCCCGGAACCGGCCGGATCGGATAACTATAGCATATAGCTGCCATAGAAACGATCGGTCAAAAAAGTTGTTTTAGTGAGAAAAACTTTTTTTTCTTCTACTTTTCTAAAATCGGACAACTATATAGTATAGCTGCCATAGAAAAGATAGTTTTGAAAAAAAATCTTAGTAGGAAAAACTTTTTTGTTTTCAAAGCTATCGCTCCCAAACTTGTTACTGATCAATATTATAAGCCACCACACAATTGTGCCAAGTTTGATCCAAGTCGAATGACTATAGCATATAGCTGCCAATGGAACGATCAATCGAAAAAGTAGTTTTAGTGAGAAAAACTTTTTTGTTTTCAATGGTAGCGTCTTTTTAGTTTCCAGTTATGAATATTATCGGTTTCTACACAATTTTGTGAAGATTGGTTAAAATCTGATGAAAATATCATATTTCTGCCATATAACAAACTGGCAAGCAAATGGTCAAAGTAGCGGCGCCTTCTATTGCTGAGTTTGGGAAATAGCTTAGCTAAGAATGTTCGACGAAAATCATTTAAAACCTGAATTTATATAAATTATACAAGCTACAAGGGTATATAAACTTCGGTCGAGCCGAAGTTAGCTTTTAACTTCTATTTTTAAATTTTAAATTAATATAATACACATATTTTCTTTTTCAAGCCAGTCTCGATTGGAGACAAAGAGCTCTTTAATATCCTTGGATGTTTCGCAATCTTTAAGCTTCAGTAAAAGTTTGAACAATAGGTAAGTTGAAATTTTTTGTGACCAGCGGGGCACGCACTTTTCGCACTTGCAATTTAGCAGTTCCTCAATACCTAGATAAAATGAACCGAACCATTTTATTTTTCGGTTTTTGGTTCGGTTCAGCATACTTCAAAACACACTTGTTCGGCTTAACCGTTTCAAATCAAGTACCGGAACCGGAACCGGAACCTATACAAATTTTTTTTTGAGAACCGAAAACCGTTTAATGGAACCGATAGCACCGGAACGAAACCGAATCGTTGGTACCGGTACAGTTTCGGATTTTTTACCTTTGCAGAGCGCATCGTAGATTTGGTCACGAGTTGGAGCTCAACCTACAGGATGCTTAAATATTTGCAGCGGAAGACATTTTCAACATTTGCTCCAGTTTTGCGGCTGCAGATAACGACTTTCTTCTGCACCGGAAATTGTGGGACTCAGTTCGCGAAATTGTACGCATATTAGAAGCAGCGGAGGTGGCCTCAACTAAACTTTAACCGAAAATCTGGTTTAGGGTGATTTTTATTCCATTTGGATACATTGGATCTCTAGCAAAACAATTACTGGATTCCATTAAGACTTTTCTCGCACTTAAGCGTGTTTGAAACCATGAAAACATTCTTAACTGCTGGTCAGAATCCTCCACAAAGTTCCCAGAATTGTATGAGATTTCAAAAGTCGTGCTTTCTGTTCCAGCTACGCCGATCCGCTAAGAAGTTGTATGGGCTCAACCACATTGAATGCAGTTATGATACCACGAGCAAATCACAAGAATGCTATATTAGTTACATAAGACGTGGACGTACCGGTACGTACCGGTATACCGAAATAAAAATCTGGGTACCGTATCGAAACCGAAAACCGAAATTAATTGAAAACCGAAATAGAACCTTAAACCGAAACATTCATTTCGGGACGTACCGAAACCGGTACTGGAACCGAAATTCGTTTCGGGATAAAGCCCTGCTTTGAAAGCTTGTACTTAACAAAAGCCTTTTAAATAATCAGATTCGCAAACTTATTGGAAATGGGATTGAATACAGATTTAGTGCTTTCTCTCAGCTTTGGTAAAACATAATCAAACAAATGATATAAGGGGGTTAGGAAATGGCGTTTTGGGGCTTAAGCTGGGTTTAAGAAACCGTCAAAAGTAAGTTTAAGTGGCTAATTAAGCTTACTTTGAAATTGAAGAAAAGAAAAGATGTTGAGTTGGCAAATTGTAGTTAAATGTTGAAAAATTGCTGCTCGGCATATCAATTAAAAGATGTAACAATTTGTATATAGTTATTATTTGATGTGAATAAATCATATTATACATATATCCCCAAAAAATAAGACCGAAGCTGTTGCCAGCTGATATAAATATAGTTTTAAAAAGTGCTAAAAATAAGATTCTCCTATAAATTGGGATACATCCTGTTTTGTCAAATCAGATAATCGCTGTGGCAAATTCCAAATTTCCAGAGATTAGTCATTTGGCTCTTTCTGGTGCGTAGTATATGTATGCATGTATGTATTTTGCTAGGTAGAGCATATGGCCTAAATGGCTCAATTCGCGACATAAATCTGTTCAATTTTAAATGCTTTACTTAGCAAGTATCTATGCTTGTGTGTGTGTGTGTGTGTATGTATTGGCCTCCGATCCGATTATGCCATAAAACGTAAACATGCCCCACTTAGTTGCAGCTAAAAATAACATTCCAAAAGGCACCCAATTTTATTGGGAACCCTGCAAGGCGACCGTGTAACATTAAAGAATTCCATTCTCATTCCCCAAATGCAAGTACAAAAAAATGTTGTAAATAAACAATTAGTTAAATTATGCTCATTACACAGAGGGGGGCGGGGGGCGGGGGCGTGGGCAGCGCCAGCCGCAGCAGGTCGGCGGCGGGAGAGAGAGCAAATATGACCAAAAATAGAAGTGCCAGGAATTCTCATAGGAAGGAAGGTGCAAAGGCTGGGCAAAAGCAATATCGAAAATAGAAAATGAATTTATTACGACATAAGAAAAACACGAAAGTTATGAAAACGCCGAGGAAAAATAGAAGGCAACAACAGAATTTTGTTTTTTTCCTCTTCGAAATCCCCCACGACCTAAAAAGCACCCGCACCGTCAGCTATTGAGAGGGAGAGAGAGACAGCGACAGAGAGCGCACTGGAGGCGCCTCCTTGCCTTATACGGCACTTTTGGACTTCGGTTAGGCTCCACAACGAACGAATGTGTGCGATCGCCTACAGCACGCTCGATCATGCCGAACTGCTCTCGCTTGCAGCTCCCCCTCTTATGCTAAGGATCTATTTTTAGTTGGATGAAACGAAGGCAGAAGACGAAGGTGGATAGCAGCGGCAGCATATCCATGTGTTGGTGTGTTGGTGTATGGGCTGTGGCTGCTGCTGCTGCTGCTGGCGCTGCTGCCGCTGCGGTGGGGGGCGTTGAGTTTCTTGAGACCAAAAAATCCATTTCGTTGGCGGTATAAAATCCGAGTACCAACGCGGCGATACTTTAGTCAGTCAGTTGTGTTCCAAAGCGTACACATTGCCGTAATTCTTGATTTCAATTTACCCGTGGTACCGTAAAACAAACAAAACTCAAACAAAATGTGTGACGATGAGGTTGCTGCTTTGGTCGTTGACAATGGTGCGTATACCCCCCTGATGGCATCATCAAAAGGATATCAAAAGAGCAAATATGGATTATCAAATTAATTGGACTAACCACCAAAAAAGAGGATATTAGTGCAAAGTGCGAAATGAAGTGAAAATGAAGATTAATGAAAACGAATCTCAAAACAAAATCTTCAAAATACTTAAAATTCCTAAAAATGAATACAAATATTCCAATTAAATTTCCAATACGAAAAGCATTTCGAAGAACAAATTCCAAGATATTCACCCTTCGGTTCAAACTTTTCAAGACTTAAAGACTTCTTCTAACAAATAGTCCCCGAAATTCTAAAAAATCTTCTGAAAGATATTCAACTTTGAAAAATGTTTCCACTTCTTCAAATAAATAATTCTCAAAACTCTACAAAATTTAGAAAACTCTTTTTAAAGATTTTCAACTTAGGAAAATGTTTCCAAGTATAAAAATTCTTTGTTTAAGTGAAAGTACAAAAGCTTCTTGTACAAAATTCAAGCATAGTGTGTTAAATTGTGGGCAGACTGCCTACTTGTTAGCTTACAATTTCTGATATGAGTAAGCAAAATGACAAAATGCTGTCAATTACTCATAGAGGGCCCAAAATCTATTACTAGACAAGGGTGGGTTGAGCCAAATTCCAATGATTTGTTAGTCCAATGTTCCCCCCTTAATTCTCCCACTAAACGTGTCCCCCTTTTTCCCCATTTACTTTGCAGGCTCCGGCATGTGCAAGGCCGGTTTCGCCGGTGATGACGCACCCCGTGCCGTCTTCCCCTCCATTGTCGGTCGTCCACGTCATCAGGGTGTGATGGTCGGTATGGGTCAGAAGGACTCCTATGTCGGTGATGAGGCCCAGTCCAAGAGAGGTATCCTCACCCTGAAATACCCCATTGAGCACGGTATCATCACCAACTGGGATGATATGGAGAAGATCTGGCATCACACCTTCTACAATGAGCTGCGTGTGGCCCCCGAGGAGCACCCCGTCCTGTTGACTGAGGCCCCCCTGAACCCCAAGGCTAACCGTGAGAAGATGACCCAGATCATGTTTGAGACCTTCAACTCGCCCGCCATGTATGTGGCCATCCAGGCTGTCCTCTCCCTGTACGCCTCCGGCCGTACCACCGGTATTGTTTTGGATTCCGGTGATGGTGTCTCCCACACCGTGCCCATCTATGAAGGTTATGCCCTGCCCCATGCCATCCTCCGTCTGGATTTGGCTGGTCGCGATTTGACCGACTACCTGATGAAGATCCTCACCGAGCGCGGCTACTCGTTCACCACCACCGCTGAGCGTGAAATCGTGCGCGACATCAAGGAGAAGCTGTGCTATGTGGCTTTGGACTTCGAGCAGGAGATGGCCACCGCTGCCGCCTCCACCTCCCTGGAGAAGTCTTATGAACTTCCCGACGGTCAGGTGATCACCATCGGCAACGAGCGTTTCCGCTGCCCCGAGTCCCTGTTCCAGCCTTCCTTCTTGGGAATGGAATCGTGCGGTATCCACGAGACTGTCTACAACTCCATCATGAAGTGCGATGTGGATATCCGTAAGGATCTGTACGCCAACATTGTCATGTCTGGTGGCACCACCATGTACCCCGGTATTGCCGATCGTATGCAGAAGGAAATCACCTCCCTGGCTCCCTCGACCATCAAGATCAAGATCATTGCTCCCCCAGAGCGCAAATACTCCGTCTGGATCGGTGGCTCCATCTTGGCTTCCCTGTCTACCTTCCAGCAGATGTGGATCTCCAAGGAGGAATACGACGAGTCCGGCCCCGGCATTGTCCACCGCAAGTGCTTCTAAGCATTTACCCTCCGCCCACCATCTCCGAGGCCTTCACCAAGGCCGGTGCCTGCTGTTACTGGTGGTCATTTGGCTACTTGGTGGGGGCGGTGCCGCCAACCAACACCCAGATGCCCGCCCATTTGTTTTTGAATGTCATCCAGATTTCTTCTTTTTTTTACTGACTGAACAAACATCTTTTAAACTATGTAAATGAACAAAAAAAACGAATCCCCATTCATTTGTTATACGTCATTCGGCATTTTGATTATTAGCTTGTATGTGAAGAGAACAGCCTTCGGATTTTGTATAGAGAAGATCCAGCAATAGAGCGATGGGGTTTATTGTGTACAAAATCGCAAGATAATTCATTGTAATTTATAATTAAAACAATTTATAATTATTTATAAATAAAAACGATTTTTTAGATTTAATTTTTGTTCTGAAAACAAAGTGGATTAGCGGGTGGAGGTCGGGCAAAAGCTGAGGAAAGCTTTTGTACTCCTATACACTTGAAAGCTCTTTCTAAATATTTTAAAAACCATTTTTTCGGTATGTATTTGAAATGGCTAGAATGTATGCAACTATTTTTAGCATCCCCTCCAAAAACAAAATAAACACCGAAGCAGGCATTCCACATTTGTTTTGATGGAAATACGATAGGCCCAAAAGATGAGGCAAAGAGAGATCAAAGCAAACTGTGTCAATTATGAAATATTTCCCCAGCGTTGTAGAGCTGAACGAGGTCGGTCTACAAGCGGTCTACCCTTCCGAACGCACACATATATATCTGACTTGTCTCTACATATATCCGCTAGAAATTTCGAGCTGCGTGTTTTTTTGTTTTTATATTTGACAAAGCAAGATAAACAGGTCTGTTTTCGTTTCCGAATAAGATGGTACAGTCGGTTTTTGGAAAGCGGGAACATTTAACAAGAGGTTTTCAATAGAATTTTATAAAGAAAGATAATTAAATGCTTTTGTGAATTATATTTGAAAAAAAAATGTTCAATTTTGATATCAATTTTTCGTGGTCTCACAAAAAGTTCCACATATTTGGTTAAGATTGTCATAGCCTTCCTTTAAAACTGCTCTAGGGTACCACTTATAGAAACTTTAGAGCAGAGCCAGCTTACGGCGGCGTAAGCAAAAACACAAATGAAAAAAATATTTCTGACAACAACAAATACTAGAAATAGAAAGAGTAATCCGATTATTGACTGATGCACACGATATTATTCGACGCCAACAATAAAATCTACGCTAAAGACGACGCATACATATTTGTTGTTGAGTTCGATTTTCCAAGAGGAAAAGAAGAAAAATAGAGGAAAGCTAACTTCGGCTCTACCGAAGATTATATACCCTTGCAGCAATAGCAATAGTAACAAATTTGGGAGCGATAGCATTGAAAAATTTGAAAATTTCCTACTAAGACTTTTTATCAGAACTATCTTTTCCATGGCAGCTATACTATATAGTTGTCCGATTTTCATCAAACTTGGTGGAATTATGTGAAAGCATAGAAAACTTATTAATACGAGGTTTAGAAAAGTTTGCGTTAAAAACAAAAAAATTTTTCTCACTAAAACTACTTTTTCGACCTATCGTTCCTATGGCAGCTATATGCTATAGTCATCCGATTTGGATCAAACTTGGCAGAATTATGTGGTAGCATACAATAGTGATCAGTAACAAGTTTGAAAGCAATAGCATCGAAAACACAAAAGTTTTCCCTACTAAGACTTATTTTCAGAACTATCTTTTCTATGGCAGCTATACTATATAGTTGTCCGATTTTCATCAAACTTGGTGGAATTATGTGAAAGCATAGAAAACTTATAAATACGAGGTTAAGAAAAGTTTGCGTTGAAGACAAAAAAGTTTTTCTCACTAAAACTACTTTTTCGACCTATCGTTCCTATGGCAGCTATATGCTATAATCATCCGATTTGGATCAAACTGGGCAGAATTATGTCATAGCATACAATTGTGATCAGTAACAAGGTTGGGAGCAATAGCATTGAAAACAATAAAGTTTCTCCTACTAACACTATTTTGAGAACTAATTTTTCTATGGCAGCTTTACTATATAGTTGTCCGACTTTCATCAAACTTGGTGGAACTATGTGAAAGCATAGAAAACTTATAAATACGAGGTTTGGGGAATTATGCGTTGGAGACAAAAAAGTTTTTTTCACTAAAACTACTTTTTCGACCGATCGTTCCTATGGCAGCTATATGCTATAGTCAACCTTAAGACTTCGTGCAAAGTTTGGTTATGATAGCTTTAAAACTGACGGAGGAGATAGGATAGAAACAAACGGACATGGCTGTATCAACTCAGCTCGACATGCTGATCAAGAATATATATACTTTAAGTGGTCGGAGATGCTTCTTTCTATGCATATGTATAAAAAGGGAAAAGAGAAAACATACAAACTTGTTGTAGCAATATACATAGGTTTGTGCTATGCGCAAAATCACTTCGAATGCGCGTAGGCTGTGAGCATCCCTGTTTTAGAGAGAAGCTAGTATAGGCGATTGAATATAGTTACCATTAACTTTCTCATTTTTTTAACTGCTAGAAATACTGAGTGAAAAAATGTATAGTATCACACTAATTTTTATTTTGGAAAATATTTCGATAGATTGTAAGACCTTCGCCAAGAATTATACAAGAAATGCTAACACAAAGATTTTTCACTAAGATCTTCGATGACCCATATTGTCTGCAGCTTTTTTCACAGTACCACAGTTTGTTTGTAAGAATGATTGAGAAAAGATGCGCACGAAACATTGTGACCCTCGTTGCCCACGGAAAATCGTAATATCCGACGGTGTCGTCATGGTGGGATGCGATCATCCTGATGGCCATGTGGCCTATGGAGCAGAGCCCTGTTATGACTCCGATCATAGTTCTTGTCCTGTTTTTGCTAAAGAGGAGGAGTTGAGAAGTTCTTTCAGATGAGTATTTGGGCCAGAGTGATGGGGAGATGTGACAGCCAGGTGCGAGGTTTCATTGTCGTTCCGCCCTAGTTCAGGATTTCCGATATACTTCGGTCATAATGTCCTGCAGGGGTCTTTGTATGTCCGTTACCACTTGTGTCGTGTCAGCGCTGAACCGTTCCTTGCGATCTCGTCCGCTCCCTCATTGCCTGGTATGCCGACGTGGCCAGGTACCCAAACGAGAGTGATGGAGTGTTGTTGGAATTGGTTCAAGGCTGTCACCGTGCTGCGGACTAGGTTGCTTTTTGTCGCTAATGGTAGCCTGACTGTCGACCAGAGTTGAAATGTTCCTTGGAGTTTCGTCCAGGGAATTGCACCAGTTCGATAAGCAGAGTAAGAGCTGTGTTGCTAGTTCTTCGGTGAAGATGCCAGCTGCTGTGCCCTCTTTCGTCTTCGAACTGTCTGTAGAGATGGTAAGCTCGTTCTCCCTGATGGCAGTTTCTTGCTCCCATTGCTCTCTCACCGGGAACCAGGTTCTAGAATGATCGTTCCATTTCGGAGCTGATAAACAGTAGTCACTTCCCTTTGCCTTTGCTAAGGATGCTGCTGTGGCCTGAAATAGATACTTTAAGAAGTTATAGTTCCCGGACTCTTACCGCTCTTTTAGCTACTGTATACTTCAAGAAAGTGTCTACAGTTCCAGGTTCAGTATTACATCCAGGGCCGCCTGGGGTGTAAGTCGCGGGGACTCTGTTATACCCAGGCAAAGCGCTCTTTGAACCTTATGGAGGTTGTTTGGATGGAATTTGCTGTTAGCCTCCTTCCAACAGACCAGCGCTCCATAAGTAAGGATAGGTCTGACGATCGCTGTGTATAACCAGTGAATGCAGTCACCATCTCCTACCGAAAGTCTTTTTGCAGGCGTAGTATCCTTTCCTTGGTGCTTCTCTTCCAGCAGAGATTCGAGTCCAGAATGACACCTAGATACTTGGCCTCCTTGACTATGTTGACCTGAGGTTGGGGGTATAAACTCAGGGATCTTATATTTCCTCGTGAACAGTTCCAGTTGGGTCTTCTGTGGGTTGACCCCTAGACCATTCTATTTTGCCCACCAAAGGGATTTAACAAGGGCAGATTCCAGTAGTTCATTGATTATGGATAAGAACTTACCCTAAAACCACGGTACTTCATAATAAGAAGAAGTTAGAACAGAACCAAGTTCCAAAGAAGTGGGGAAATGACTCCCACCTGTACATTTAAGTAGAGTTAAAAATGAAAGTATTCAAAATAATAACTAAATTTTGCATTTTCAGGTTTGAAAACCAACAAAATCTAAAATGTTTAGCCTGTCATTGAGCTGTTTGATGTTACCAAATGAACATTTCCTCAAGCTTTGACACTAACATCAATTTTCAAGGAATTTTTCTCTACTAATTGCCTAGCAGACAAAATATTTACGTGAGCTGAGCGAGCACACAACAGACAATTTGTCAACATGGCGTTGGGCCGTTTAATTAAAACTTGATCTTCATGAATGAAATTCTGCATCTGCAACTACAAATGGGTAATTAATGGGCGCGAATCCTTGGCACTTGGCCAACACATAAGCAGCAGCAGCAGCAGCAGCATCAACAGCATCGGCAGATGACGCTAATGAGTTGCATTTTGTGCAAAGATGTGGCTTTCTCAAGCGAATCACTTTACACAGCGCTGCACAACAATTGAAACTGGTTGCTGCCTACCACCACCCCAAAAAAAAGCTCAGCCCACTAATCAATTTGCACAAAAACAAAAATAAACACGCACACAATGTCGTCATAATGCAATTTTCAGTACTTAATTTCCATAGAAATTCGATTTAAACTCGACTACATACAAGTACGAGAGTTATATACCCATATGGTCAATTAGTCTGACTGACGACGCTTGCCAACAATGAGAATGAGGGCATCAAAAGTTCTTCAAGAAGCTTTCCAAAAACACAAAATACCACCCCATACGAACACTCGCACACACTCACATTGTTTTCACTTCAATTATTATCGATGAAGTTGGTAAGGCCGCCAAAAAAAAAAAAAACTTGAATTCGCTGAAGCGTAAAGTTTTGAATGTGGAAATTTTTGCTTAGTTGCGGAAGTAAAGGAATTGACATAACGAAAGTTGTGCTGCAAACTAAACAACATAAGTCTGAAATGTTTGGAATACAATTTTGGCTAGACTGTTGAAGGGGTAGAAAAATTAGCCAACATTTTACCTCTTTGCTCTTAAAGCAGAAAATGTGGGCATCCTCTAGGTCTAGTTCAAGCTTCCAATTTAGATTCTAATTGTTTGGCAGTTACTTTTAGGGTAAAGTTCATAAGTAGTAGTACATAGAATATATAAACTGAATAGTCCACAAAATGGTCGCCCTCTCTCCTCTCTCTCTGCTTCCATGAATAAGTCTATTTAATTTGATTGATTTCAATTTTCTCTCATTCCAATTTTCAAAAATAATATATATAAAGAATAATAAAAGCGTCACATTTGATTGCATTTTTGTGTGAAATTGGGCTGACAATGTGCGCTGACCAAATAAAAATCAAAAACCAAAAGAGAAAGGGGCAAAAACTCAACCAACTGCAAGGCACATGCAGGCGAGGCGTCGGCGTTTTTGGGGGGTGATTGCCATTTGTGTGTGAATGAACAGAGAACAGAGCGAATACAAGGAACTGCCTACAAACGAGGACATGTTCGAGGACGAGGACGAGTCAGTGTAAACGTGTTAGGGCAGAAAAAATTGCACTTTACGCAATTTATGTGCAAATTTTTCAATGACTTTAAAATAGGGTGAACAGCGGGTGGGGGAGGGGGGGAGGGTACCAGTCATTATAATCGCTCGCTAATTGACTCTAATAGACCAGTCGATTGGGGGTTGTTACAACCTTTAAAATCCCTTTATCGATGAGATTTTGCTGGACTGGGCTGCATTTATGGCAAGGTCGCTTTACAAGCTGATGTTTCTGTGTTGTGTTAGCGTCATCCGTTTCATGGTTATCAGTTCAGTCTAACAATGTTGCCGTGTGTTTAGAGTGATGGATTCAAGTAGGATTTTATCACTGAGGACGGCATTAGGAATTACATCAAGTCGGTTAATAGGTGACTAAAGCGAAAAAAAATTAATCAAAACTTTGTTGTTTCTTTGT
Organism: Lordiphosa magnipectinata; assembly: GCA_037044535.1. Taxonomy (NCBI): domain Eukaryota; kingdom Metazoa; phylum Arthropoda; class Insecta; order Diptera; family Drosophilidae; genus Lordiphosa; species Lordiphosa magnipectinata. The sequence goes on along the minus strand of JBAMBO010002262.1, from coordinate 615,725 downwards.
CTAGACCAAGTGAAATTCAAACATTTAGAAGTAAAAGCAATCACTTCAGAAACGCCTGGCCCGCAGCGGCCAAACAGATGTCGCTATTCACACCGAAACGAGCCGAATGCATGCCGAGGTTTGTGCCAATAGAGCAGACAGCTTTTCAGTCGCTGGCCAGCGGCAAAGACGATCTTACATAGAAGCACAATTTGAAACGCCTCTCTTTTTTGAGTGATTTAACACTCCATTGTGACAACAAGATACTTTACTCAAAATTATCGTCGACTTAGGAAAACATGGTGGTTAGAGCAAGACGGACATAGTCAAAAAATAACTGAGAGAGTCAAAAAATAACTCAGAGAATCAAAATAAGAGCGAACAGCTGACTAATATCTGAGTGAAAAGTTGTCGGCCCAGCAAATCGGGTTTCTATGTTAAATTTGGTTTGCCAGCGGTTAATGAAGTAGGTCCGAGCTGGTTTGCGTCGCTCATTTTACGCCCACTAATACCATTTCGCTTATTTTTACAATCCCTGCTTTAGAATCATGCCAGAGACTTAACTTTGTATTACCTGTACAAAAAGTTTTAAAGGATTTTAAGAGATGCCGTCAATAGTATTGAATGGAAGCCATTTAACGCCTCATCACTAGGCTTTCTTTTTCAGTATTTGTCGTTTCTCTAAAGTGTTAACAATATAGTTTTTGTGTGCTCCGAATATGTCAACTTTTGTGCCAACAAAACACAATTTGCGGTAAAGTTTACTTTTCTGCTTTCATATGAATAAAAATGCAGCTGAAAGTCATCGAATGCTGCAAGAAGCTTACGATAAACATGCTCCAACCGCAAAAAATCATACCAGTGTTGCCAAATCAGCATTTTTTCCGTCATTTCTAGCTTATTTTTAAAGCCGTAAACCGGGAATTATGGCTTATTTAAAAATGATTTTGGTATTTTTAGGTTTATTTTTATTTTGGAGTTATCATCGGCAAATCGATAGTTTTTCACCTCTGTCAGTCATTTATCGAACCTAATTGCCACCTCTAAAGTTCAGAAAACAGTCATCTCAAAGTGCTAGCCAAGATTACAGATCGTTTGACAAAAATTACAAAAGTTTTCAAACAAAAAAAGTCGTAAGGTCTGGCTGCAGAGCCCGGGAGTTTAAGTCTTGGCTCAACATTCTACCTTCAAAAGAAAATAAAGCATTGTTACCATTTTGCAAGTATTTTTCGTAGAAGATATTGAAAAACTACGATGAAACTAAAGTTTTGGACTAAAGTAATCGCTTCCAAGGACTCTAGCATTGCTGGAAGGCACAAGTCGGCCATTTCGAAAAGGTTATTCTACGATTTGTAGCCATTAAGTGACCGAATAAAAAGAAGATAAATGGTTTGAAAAATATTCGATCGTTTTCATTTTATGACCAATAAAACCGTGTACCAAAACAATTGCAAGTACTAAGTAGATACGGGTTACGTCGACATGCCTCGTCCTACGGCAAGAATGAGGACGAAGAACTTCATCACTTTGCTGATATATTAAATATATAATTGCATAAAGACAGAAAAGACATAAGCTTTTTATCAGCGTTTTTTTTTTTTTTCAAAAAATACAGCTTTATTTCCTATCCGTCCCGTCGAAAACGAATTTTTTTATTCGGCAAAAGTTGGCAACACTGGTCCGTACCAGAGAACTGCAAAAATCACTTTTTTCTTGATTGGCTCATACACAAAAATTCTTACTCACATAACAACAAAACTCAGAGCTGAATATATTCAACTCACAGCGCAATCGCATCGAGCGGCGTTATGTGATCCAACGTGTATGTTCATATTTATTCATCGAACAGAACTCAGTGCTGAATATATTCAGCTCATACCGGCAGTCGCATCGAGCGGTTCAGCTAGAGTTTTTTGATGGGATGTTTATGTGTTCGATCGAACAAATCTCAGCGTTGACCGGCCACCGCTCTTTTACTCTTTCCATCTCTCTCTTTCTTACAGCTGTCAGCAGGGCCGTCACTGCCTGCGTCTTTGCAAGAGTTTATTCATACGAGGTGATTTCCGTTCATTCTAAACAATCGTCGTTGAGCCAAACGAACAATCAGCCGAACTGATTGGAATGAAGTCGAACATGATTATAATCAGAGTGCCAACAATTGGTTCGAATAAAACTCGACTGCGAACATGTTGAGTATGCAAGTTTGATGAATAGAGCGCGAAGCCTGTTTATTCGGGTGTTGAATAATGTGTGAGCGTTTTGCAATCGAACGAAGCCGTTCTCTGGTCCGTACATACGCCAAAATCGCAGCCAAAGCCGAATATTCAAGGTGGCAAGGTCATGCTCTGTATTTTGTGGGACCAATTGGGCGTGCTGTGTTATGAGCTGGTACAACTGGGTGAAACCATCACAGGACAACTCTACCGAACTCAATTGATTGAAGTAAAAACGGCCAGAACACGAGCAAAGGCACGACAAGGTATTGCGCAGCCGATCATATAATACCGTTAAAAGCTGAAATGGGAATTTCTACCACACTAGTGGTATACCCCAGACATTGCCCCTTTCGATTACCATTTGAAATTCTCAATAATAATTCACGATCATTAACAACACTGGCGGATACAGCTGCGATATTTTCCTCTGTCCGCACTCTACGTATGCGTGTTGTTGGTTTAATGTCAAATAAAGTAAATTTGATGCGAAATTAAGTCACAAGATTCCGTGAAATGAAAGAAGTTATAGACCAAACTGAACATGTTTGACAGTAACATGTGACACGAAAACAGCTGAGATGCCAAAAACAGTGTGACCAAAAATTAAGTTGTTAAAAAAACACCCTTTATTAAGAATTTTTTTAAAATTTGTGGTTGAATGGCCTATAGGAAGGATTTAATAGGCAAATTTATAATTTCCAGGGCAAATTTGGGCTGATTTTGATGAGTGTAAATCACCCTGCAGTGTTTCCAGTATCAATCTAAGTGTACGACTTTCACTCTTGTTTTCATTTGTTCGCTTAAGCAGTGCATACTCGATGGGTTTCCAGTCTTGCTTTCTTTCAATTGCTCGACATTTTCAGACGCATTATTCACAAATAGTAGTTTTCTTTTAGTTGTTCCTTAGCCGTTTCTTGAATACTTTAAGCAGCTTTCAAACACTTCAATTCAATTGTTTTATATGTGTGTGAAAAGTTTCTATTATCAAGTGCCCACAAATTAGTCCTTAACAGCTATTTGCCATGTGAATAAGCTGTTAGACAGATGAAAGGCAACGGTCAAATACAAATCCCACACACACGCACCTTTTCAACTTTACCTGAATTCAGCACTCTCACACGTGAGCTGCACCTAATTATGCGCCTGATTTAACTCTAAATGCTTGTTAATTTCACACAAATGACAATTTCACACTCTCCCACCCCAAAAAAGGAATAGTGCATACAAAAAAATAAGTGGTCTTTCTGCTAGTTCTTTCTGTTATTTCAAGTACCCAGGCACTTGAGTTTTGAAACTAATCAAGTAGAAATGAAAATGGCGAAAGGAAATTCGCATTTATTATAATCGTCGGCCCTAATCATAGGAAATGGAAAAAGTGCAAAGAAAATTGCTGTCAATTTCCCCACCAAAAAATAAAATTAAGTCCCAGAGCCGAGAGCAGTTAGCAGAGCGACAGTGGCAACAATTGCGCTGCGGCTCAAACTTTGCAATTTGCGGCGCGTTTCCGACTTCCGTTCAGCGTAGCTTCTTCAATTGTCCTCAATTTTCGTTTGATGTGCTTTTCTTTCCACGATTAGCAGCCACTTACGACGACAGTTAAGAGCCTCATTGAGTTTATTAAATCAGGCGTAATAATTGGGGGCACCCAACAATGAATAGAAGGCGGCAAAAATCGAATCGAGAATCGAAATCGAAACTGCCACTAGGCAGGCAGGCAGTCAGACATTGTCAGCTCACATTTCAATACAAATTTCGTTTCACCAGGAAATAGGAAAAAAAAAAAGAAAACAACTAAAATGCCAGACATTGATGAGAGTGAACAACCCAGGACGATAACTGACATAGCCGTTGCTCTAGGTAAGTTACAAGTATGTGCACTTTGAGGTGTATAAGTGGATCTGTCTACCGTAAATGTATTTTGTATCCAATTTAATTGCAAGTACTTAATAATGATACAATAAACACCGCATTCCAACTTCGTGAACACCGATTGAGGGCTGTACTTATGTAAGAGAGCATTTTCTTCAGAGTTCCCCAGCGATAGCCCCTGGGGCACGAACATACTCGCCAATTTGCACCGTGTGTTAGAGAGAGACACAGTCTCATTTTCGCGCTCTCTGCTTGGGGAACCCTGATTTACTTTGAAAGAGAGATGAGAGAATCTTTATCGACACGAATGCTGCTATGCTGCTGCTGCCTTGTTGAGGTAGTAGCTTTGTATATTCAATGCCTTTTTGAGGAACTTTTTGCATCATGGAATTTTACGCTTATAAACAGTTTCGGAAACAATTTCTTTCGATCTCGGTGACAAGTTCCAGCAACAATAGTCACGAAATAGTCCATATTATCTCCTATCCCTATCTTTTGGATATAAAATTCTCTCATTATCTCATCTAACGCTATATAGGCGCTATTTACAGTAGTAAATGGTGTTTGCGATAGTGAAATGATTAAATTTGAATCAGTTTTGAACACACTTTAACTACAAAACTCATCCACCTCATTCCTTACAGAGTGCACCCATCTGGCACGCGCCCCTCAACTGCTGCAACATTTGGAGAACATGCATGAATCGGACCATGAAATGGCACATACCGTAAGCAGGCGTCGTCTCAAGCAAAACTTTGATTTGGACCTATAAAAAAAAAAGCTATTTCAAATTGCTTGTCATTAAGCATAAAGCAGCAACACCTGCCAAGGTGTTCAGCTGACAATTAATGAACCCATTCTCATACCGTAATGCTCAAACTTAGAACAAACAAAACCGAAAGGCGACAAACACGCAAAGGATACCACCACCATCCATAGCCAAGGGTTAAACTGTAGTTCTTAAATATAAACAAATTGTGACAAAGTTACGGAAATTTAATTAAAATCAAATACTCACACGGCAAATGGAAAAAGGGGTAGCAAATTCTCAGTCAGGTGTGACTTGATAGTTTCCAACATGCTCACCAGTTTTGGGTGACTCTCTCACTAGTTTTCCGCGTCGTTTAATAAACAAAATGTAAACAAAACTAAACAGCATTGACACACACACATGGCACCCACTCCGACGACTATTCGCCGTAGTGTTGTATTGTTGCCTTTTTATTAATATAATTTATGAGCCGACCACAGACAAGGTGGAAACTGGCAAACAGTGCGGCACCAGCGAATACCGGCAGCTGCTCAATTTCACAGCGGACACATTTTGATTAACTTAATTTAATAGGGCTTTTTTCACATTTTGATATATTTGTTTGTTTATTTAATGAATTAGAATTATGCTAGTTGGGAGTTATGCAAATAAGGGTGAAATGATGATAGGAGCCTTTTATGGCCAAGGTTTGGACTAGTTTTGGCATGCCTTTACATCAGCTTATGGCAGGACTGGCAGCAATAAATATGGAGATCATCTATTGTCAAACAACAACAACCGCAAAGAAAATCGATCGACAATAAACTGGTTATTGTATTCTTTACAAAAATCAATGGTAATCCTTGGGCACAGGATGCGGAAACCTCTGCGGTTTTACATATGTATAATCTGCAGTGAAATCATCATTTCTTGGTCTACACTAAAAAAAATGGAACGAAAATGAGTTTCACAGGTTGGTGGAGTGATAAAATGTAACTTAACTTAGAGAGAATGCCAAGTTTTAACATACTTCGAATAAAATTTTTAAATCAGGAAATTCGGCATACAAAATTCATACTAATTCGGTCTGGGATCAAGTATTTTCATTCTTACCGTACTTATAGCATAGAAAGTCAGGATGCAAGTATGAAATTCTATATTTTTATACCCTGTATCCATTGAAAATGGGTAAAAGGGGATCATGAAGTTGTGCAACAATATGTAACAGGGAGAAGGAAACATTTCCGACCCTATAAAGTATATATGTTCTTGATCAGCGTCAAAAGCAGTGTCGATATAGCCCGTATGTCAGTATGAGCGCGTCCATCTCAGAGACTATAAGAGATAGAGCCACAAATTTGTGTATGTAAATTTGTGTATACCGTACACCGTACCCAGATCAAGTTTCTCACTCCTTCCGAATGTCGTATGGCATCAGACGTCACCGAACTTCCCATAACTGCTCGCTCTGCGTAAATCTCCTTGATTTGATTTGCCATTATATCTACCGATATCATCCTTTATTTGACCAGTCGGACAACTGGTGGCGGCTGCAAATACGGCAATAAAGCGAGTGGGTAGATGGATGAAGGAAGCCCACCTAGAACTTGCTGTTCACGCGCGTGTGCGTGTGTTTGTATGTGTGTCTCAATCGTACTGGGTATTTTGAAGTCGGGCCACTCGACTCCAGCGCTTTTACTTGTTTCGCTTTGTGTTTCTTATATCTTTGGACAATAAGATAGTTTGAGTTTTCGAGAAGAGCTTTTATATATTTTAGATATTATCTGAGAACTCGTACACACAGAGAAAAAAGGGAGAATTTCAAACTTGGATCAAGAATGTTCGATGTTATGAGCACGGTAAGAATGAAAATTATTAATCTAAGAGCGAATTTCCGGATTCAAGAATGAACTGTTGATCCCAAATCACTTGATCCATAAGTTTTGAACGAAATACTCTACAACTTTGTTTGCTCTCCCCATTTAGTAACTATTCCTTATTCTCCTTGGCTATAAACCCCAGAATGAGAACGAATTTAGGTCGATTCAAAGAAATCAAGCGAGAAAGTAGGTCAAGCCCGACTATATTTACCAGTTAATTTGCCCCCGACTATAATATTATAATACATCCAAGGAGTCGCGCGTTTATCGTGCAATATTTTTATTATACGCTCATTTCTAAGGCTCTCTCTCTCTCTCCCTGGGCTGGGTGGTTGGGGATGGGGCTGTCGGCTCTCTTTTTTTGCTCATAACTTGTGTATCGTTCATCCGATCTTTATCATTCTTTCAGCAAATCGATAAATGATTTTGATTACTAGATATCTCCAGAAGGAACGAACAATCTATCATCAAAACTCTGGGAGATATGACGTTTTTTCCAAATTTCTGGGGCGGGAGAGGGCGTGGCAAAAATTGAAAATAAACTTGATCTGCCTGCAAGTATAAGAAATATATGTCCGATACATGTCAAACCTCTATCTCTTACCATCTCTGAGATCGGTGCGTTGATACAGACGGACAGACGAACGGACGGACGGACAAATGGACAGACGGACATGGCTATATCGACTCGGCTGATGATGCTGATCAAGAATATATATACTTTATAGGGTCGGAAACGGTTCCTTCTCCCTGTTACATACTTTTGCACAAACTTAATATACTGTATGTACCTTCGGTATAGAGTATAAAAATTTATTTAAATTCAAGAACAAATAAATTTGAAAAAATTATTGGCCTACTTTTTTTTGGCATAGATGTTCAAACTGCTTTAAAAACACCATTTCTTGCTGGTTTAAATAAACTCATTATGAATTTATCAAGAATTAAGAATTTTGTACTTGAAATCAAGCTAAAATCGTTTCCAATTGGATATTTAGAGGCGAGAGGAGTAATGAGAGGTAACTGAAAAGAAGCGACAAAGCCAAATTGGAGATATGTTACTCACAATTATTGGATCTAAAAATTTGGAATTCAACTCTCATTATAAGTCGCTCTTCGATCAAACATTTTGTATTACCGTACTGATCGCATCGAAAATTCTTAATGCAATTATCAAGTTCTATAATATTTCTCTGAGTGTAGTAAATACACAAATATTTATAAGTGTGTCTTATATCTTTCGAAAGAAAATAGTTTGACACGAGTTTTCGAATAGAGCTTGGAGGAGACATTAGGCGCGTTCAGCAGAATAATTGATCCCTGAGCAGGTATCAGAAAAAAATGTATCGAATAGTTTCTGCTGTTGGAGGGAGCAGTATCACTTTAAAGTAGCGTACTATTTCTTTGATACATGCTCCTGTATCACGATACCTTAAATTGACTATTATAATGCCACATCGCTCGAGTTCAGTATTAAGATAATTGCAAATTTATACTTGATCAAGGAGCAAGTTGTTCTGCTGAACACGGCCATTGTCGTATGCAAAGGTATAAGCCCGTATACAGAGGGAAAAACCGAGAACGTTGTACTCAAAATAAACACAAACGTTACAAAAAGCAGTATAAGAAAGGGTTTTCTCAACAATTTTAAGAAAAATTGTTTGAGTACTCAAAAACTTGATATAAGTTGATATTGCTCCGTTCTTAATAACATTTGAAACTTGTCTGGGAAAAAAATTTAATGATTTTGGATCAGGTCAGAATTGTTTAGGTTAGAATCGAACCCGCCACTTTGAAAAAGAACTTAAAATGTTAAACTTAGGGGACTGATGAGGCTAAGGAACTGATAAGGAATCAAATATTGTACCTTATCAGACGCCTTTATTGGCGAAGCGATTAACACCAAGCCAGTTTTTCACTCTATATCGCCAATGAACAGAACAAAGACTTGGCAATTCAAAAGCCAATCGCATAGCTTTACATTCTATTTGAAGACCAGAAAATTACTTTGTAAAACTTTCATTTTTACAAAATAAACTTGATGCTGATCATTCAATATCAATCTATAAAAATTGTATCTAAGATTGAAGACAAAAATCGATTGAATAATACAGAAGTTACTGGCAATGAAGTAAATGATCACAACCGATTTCTTTTTCAACCCAATCACTGAGGAAAAACCTTGTTTAACACTTTGAAAATGGTCGCAAAGAAATAGGTTATATAAAATTTAGAAATTTTTATACCAAAACAACAGAACTTTATAATTTAAACACACAATTGCCACCACCGCAGTAGACCATTGGCAGCTGCCTACGTGCTTGTCCTTGTCCAGGTAGTCACTTAAAACTGGCTTTGGGTCAAGTAAATCGCCTGAAATCAAGCATGAAACCATTTTTGGCTAAACGGTAAACAAAAACCACGGGGCTACTGCTCTTTCTTTAATCACAACAGCATCAGCAAGATCAGCCAGAGCAGAAGATGATGAGGAGTAGGAGGATCAGCTGTTTTTTTTTTTTGCTTCCAACAGCAAAACGATAAATAAGGCATCAGCTTAGCTCATTGAAATAGAAAAGGAAACTTCACTTTTCGACGCTTCAAATGCTAAGGATGAGGATCTTCAGCTGGTCGGCATACGCTTTGAAATGCATAAGAAGGCAGCGACGATTGACACAAAAGTATTGTATTTCCTGGCAGTTTGTCGCCATCATTGCTTAAATATCCTGTCGGCAATTTTGTTGCGGTAGGCGATTTATTTCTATTTTGGACCGATCGAGATGAAACACGATACCCACCTTCAACTCAAGTAGCCATAATTACGGCCAATTCTCTGTAAAATGGCGCTCATTAGGGTTTCTCCCACCCCCACACACACAGACGCAGACAATCTGCGTAATTATTTCGCTGACAACTTTTTGATGAATTAAATAATTTTTTAAGTGTGCATAACGAGAACGTAGCGACTGCAAGGACAACGACTTGAGCGCCTGTTGAGCGGATTTAACTTGTTTAATTACCGCTGTATTCAGTTGTCGCTCATTATGGATGCCAGCGAGGATGCCTTGGGAACTTCAAAAATGTGGCCAGTTGGCCCCCCCCCCCCATTGGCTGGCCTAACTGTTACCATTTTAATGCGCTCGAGTGTCAGGCCGAAATTGATTTTCATTTTTCATTGTGTTGGGCATTTTTGAAGAGGTTCTTTCGTACTTGATTATATTTGATACACACACACACACACATACACATACAAGGTGAGCTGAATGCAAATACTCGTCACTCAATTTCATAGAGCCACAAATACGAAACTCAAAAGGCCACTTGATAAATTTCATATATTTATAGCCCGCAGAGTGACGCGCTCTGCATCTGAACACTGAATGAAATTCCACACACACACACATAAGCACATTTTGGGTGGCCCAAAATGTGAATGGGCGACTTGTAAGAGTCCTACATCCTCTTACCGCCCCTTTCCCCTCGTTTTTTTGCAGCTTGGCCAAACACTTGCACAAATAAAAGATCTACTTCAACTTATTGAATTTTCGTTGATAGAAACAAGATGGAAAAAAAAGTTTGAAAAGGCAGCGAAACTTGTATACTCTTTAGCTTGGCTCATACTAAGACTTTTATGATCTGTTTTTAACAGCTAATGAGTTAGAGTTTAGTATACACCAAAGATCTGCAAGAGTGCCTGCATCAACACTCGCTGTAAAATAAGCGTCCAGTCAAATATACTCTCTTTGTCTTCTTGGTATTTTTGCGACTGAGTGTCTTGTATGATCGTCTGTCAAAGTGATTGATTCTGCTTTGAGCAGCACCGCGTGTTGATTTCGTCTTCGAGTGTCATTCGTACACGAAAGAGAGAAGAGAGTCACATATGATGTTGTTGTTGCAAGTCTGCACGCGTCGACAACAAAACCTTAGCTCGGAAAGAAAGAGAGGAGAGCACGCATATGAAAATGTTGTTGCTTTAAGCAGGCTTATGGTCGCGTAGAACGTATGCGCGCGAACTATTCATTTTTGCAAAGCAACAACGAGTGCGTGGCTTACGGAATGGGCGCGGGCACACCTGCTCTAAGCTATCTAATGCAACTTCACTACAAAATTTTAACTGCCTGATCCTATCCCCAATGACTAAAAGAATCATTAAACATTTTTCAGTGGTAAATTTTTTGTATAAAGTATTTGTTTAAATTTTTCCACTATATTTTCCGAACATTATCACCGATTTAAAGAAGTAATATATTTCAATATATCTCCATTTTAACCGTCCTCCCTTCAAAGCTAGTGTATTCAACGGATTGCCGGATATATTTAGCTATCATATACACAAAGGACACCCACAAAAAAAAAAAAAATGGCAATTGCATATATGAGTTTCTGTAAAAGCTCCTTTGACTACGTGCACTGTCCCCCCCGTTCGTGTCCCTCTGCGACCTGTCTTTGACAGCGACAAATCCGTTAAGTCGCGCATTTTGTCGTATTTGTGCAAAGAATTTAATTGTGACCTGTAAGTGTAATCAAATTCCCAACCCGAAATTGCAACTTGACGGCGTTTTTTATTAAATTTGAGGCCATTGCACAATGCTCGACACAATGCGGCATCCTGCCGTGTTCCGAGCCGCTGTGCGAAATTATTAAAAAGTAATTATGGGCACAAATTACGAGATATCAATATAGCATTTAGCCCGGCAGGCGGGCCCACTACAAAAGGACTCTCCTCGGCAGCCAACCACCACCACTTGAGTTTTGTGCAAATCCTTTGGCTGACATCCTTGAGAGAGTTGCACATTGCCGATGTTTTCACTGCTGTCTGCCGTTTGCAATTCCCTTTGCCGACTTCTTCTTCTTCTTCTTATGTTCCTATTCACATGTTATGCAACATTTCCTTTCATTGCTGCTCAGAGCAATTTGACATAATATCGAGATTATTATACGATTTGAACTTCTTTGGCCTTTTCAATTGTCGGATAGGGAGGGATTTTTTTTTTGTTATTTTTTTTTTTAGGGTAGGAAATAACTACAATGTAGAGAAGATCATTTTCAGTGACTCTCGGGCAGGAAAGGTCGTTGAGAGTTTTAATGGTTACATTTCGAGCAGTTAATAAAACGACTTTGTATCAAACTGAACCAAAAATTTTGCAGCTTTCGGAGCTCAACTTTTGGAGTGTGTGTGAAATTTGATTTATGTTAACTATTCAGAGTCGATTTCTCATCTTTTACGTAGCACTATCTGTCACATTAACTCTCATATAACAGAGTAAATTGTGAGTTTATCAGCTTTCTAGTTTCTAATTTATCCTATTAATAGTTTAGCTCTTCTCTCACTTAAAAGAATGTTAACAAAATTTCTTTTAAAAAGTGTTAAAATTAAAAAGCAAAACTATAATACTTTAATTGATCTAAATCCGAAATGCTGATTTCATATTATTCAGTCGAATAAAACACTTAAATTTGTTCTGTTGTGAAACATATTAAACAAGGCTGTAATCCGGTCTGAGCCGAACCCCGTAAAACAAATACAGAAAGGGGATTTTGGAACCTTCCAAACCTATAACAAACCGAATCTAATAATATTTGTTAGTAAAAAGTTTCGGTTTAAAAAAATTACTTAAGTCACTTCTTTAGAAACTTATATTTATAATGTTAGCTGTATACCATGAAGTTTCCAGTTCATAGCTCAAATAATTTCTTAGATATGGCTTCGAACTATTTTTTAACCGATATGACTTTTGAACCTGTACAAAACCGTTTCGCTACCGGTCCAGATCCATTAAAATATCCAACTTCACTTTACCCACACAGAGTTAGACTCTCATGATCATATCTAGAACCAATTCTGAACCAATTTTTAACCGGTTTAAACCGGCTTCGATTCCCGTCCATTTTACCAACCTATAGACCAGATTTAAAGTTCATAGCTTAAATAACTTCTAAGGTATGATTTTGAAACACTATTTAACCGGTTCGAAGTCGCTTTGATATGAGCTCAATACTGGTTCTGATCCAGAAAAATGGTCTTCTCCATATTACCAACCAAACAGACCAGATTTCAAGTTGATAGCTTAAATAACTTCTGAGATATGGCTCTGAACCAATTTTTAACCGTTATTAGCCGCTTTCGAACCGGTTCACAGAGTTGAGATACAGCCCATGACTCTTTCCTGATCGGCAAGAATATACAATTTGCAGATCTTTCATAAATGAATTTCCAAAATTAGATGCTGTTGCAAAATCGCTAAAGTTTTGTGAATGTAAAAATGGATGTACACTATTTTGAGTCTCTAATAATAGACTTTCTGCCAAAAAGCGTTTTGTTATCTCAGTATATTTTTTTTTTATGAATAATTCAACTAGTCAAGCGTTTTCCAATTTGTTGTATCTCCCCTTCAGTACGGCTCAGTACTAAATCAGAGCTAATCAGAGCCCTGATTTGGTCGGTACTTCTAAATCGGCCCTGATTTGGAGGAGCTGGTACTGAAATCATGTCTGCCTTTACATGCATTTGAGCCGTGAAGTTAACACAGACAGGGCTTACTACGTCATGACCTTCTCTTCTTTCAGGCATGATGAGAAAAATAGTTTAGCATTTTATATATATTCGAGCGAATAGCCGAACATATTTGGTCGAGCGGTATTAATTTCATGCTCAAAAACAAATTTTTTTGTGTACCACGTATGGAAAGTGTTGAAATCGTATTAAAATTTCTATTAACTGCTTTTAAGCCAAAAAGAGCGTTTAGTAACAAAATACTACAATACTTTAATTGATTAAAATTAGAAATTTCTATGACAAAACGGAACATCCTTTCATTCCCAAGGACTGAATCTTGGTTGGATGAGTGTAAAAGTTTTTCCCTAGGTCCTCAAAATACAAACACTTATTTTGAGGATTCAGTGATGACATTTACATTTCTCTCACCGCCAAGCCGCGACATTAGATTTGGAAACACAAAATAGTCGCTGACGAATATGCTGAATGCAATGAATGGTTATTTGTGCTGGCAAACAATATACCAGTGAGAAGCCTTAAATTCTCTTGCTTTAAATCAGTGGTGTCCAAAATGACAAAAGCCTATCCCATGGGATAGGAACTCATAATTCTGCCGGCGTCGCAGCCATCACACGTATAGAGAGAGAGAGAGTACGTGTGTTCTACAAATCAGAGCCGGTCAGCCATAGCTACCACGAGCCGAAGTCGATCGTGTTTAACGCAAACGTGAGCCGAACTCATGATTGTGTGAATCGGTGAACACTGAATTGCAAGTAAAACGGCTGTAGTCTGGAGAGAGCTCTCTTGCTCACCAACACAAGCACAGTTCTTGTCCTCTCCATTTGGCCGACACTGCTATAAATAGTACGCTCGGTGGCTTGCTCTCTTACAATGCGCGTGTTCGGTTTTTTTACCTCACACGAGGCATTTGTTCGTTTGTTTGTTGAAGTATCAAACTCGTTTACTTCGTGTTTCGCTGCTACGCACACAAGCGCAATGCTTGATTGTGTGAGTATGGACACCACTGCTTCAAATCAATGAGAAATCTAACTCACAGCCGGTGATAGAGCAAGTTTAGCTTTCTTGGGTAGAAGTTAATCATACAAACCCACTGCTTTGTACATGCCTTTGTCTCTGATGTGTTATAAAGTATCCATATATCGTCAACTGTCAAAATACTTATAATTTCATGGATTTTATCGCAAACCGGTCCGTAACCGAACCTCCAAAAAACGGTTTTGAATTAGTTTAAAAGGTTCTATGAACGAGACCTTGGGCCTTACCCTTCAAATAAAGGAACACCTGAACCAGAAACTGAAGCGGTCGGATTCTTTTTGTTCGGAGCATCACCTAGTGACAAAGCTAAATTTGGTAAATTTTTGTAAACATTTCTCGATGTTTTTCTTGGCTTTTTGTACTAGCAACGTGACTTAGTTTGTCAACCAAAACTATTTTCCAATCTCTCTAGTTTAGAAGGCAAGCGAGCTGACCCATCTTTAATCCGCCTTCGAGTTGGCTTTTCCATCAAGGTTTGAATAGGATACTTCTTTGCTGGCCTTTGTCCGTCCCCCATTGATACATTTAATTTCGGCCCAAGAAAAAAACTTCCCACAATAATTCTTCTTTTTTTTCTCATTTGTTTATTTCATTGATATTTTTTCTTAGTTTATTAATTTACATGGCTTCATTTTAGGGCTAAATTGTATGACACTTGTTTTGTATTTAAGACTAATTCAATTTTGGATCTAATATAATTTACAATCTTTCACATAAACATACAGATCGATCCCTTGTCCTTGTTTTGGAGTAATCTTCATATATCACCACTTTTGCACATTGCAGATTCAGTCATCACTTTTGGTCACCACAGAGACGGGTGTCGAGGCATTGCTGCTGCCACCAGCAGCACTACTGCCCATCAAAGGACTACAGGGTGACTGTGCGACCGTCAGTCCTCCCGAGATCAGAGTTGTTGTGCCCGCACTGGAGTTGGGCGTTGAGTGTGGATGAGGCACCAGAGTGTTGGGACTCTCCCGCGGACTGCTATTGCTACACGGCGGACTAACCTGAGCCGTCGAGGAGCTGGAGTGTAGGGAAAGATTCTGCGCATAGCCGCCGCCTGCAGCGGCAGCGGCCTGGGCCGCCTGAGCGGCTGCTGCAGCAGCACCGGCTCCAAAGATTCCATTCAGATTGCTCAAGCCCATGTACTGTGAGAGTAGGGTATGGAAATTGGGCAGCTTATAGTGGGGCGGTGTTAACAATTGTGGCGGCAATAAGCCCGCTGCCGGATTGAAATGCTGATGCAAGGCAAAGTGCGGTGGCCAGAATTCGGTGGGTAGGCCAGCCGGATGGCCGGATAAGGCATGCGGCGGCAGGGGAATGCCCAACGGAAACTCGGGTAGACCTGCAGGCGAAAGGGAGGGTGGGAGGGAGAGGATTGTAATTATGTTGCACACGTAATTTGGTAATTTGCCTTACCTTGGTCGGGCATTAGGTAACCCGCCTTATCCTGATTCATAAACTTCTCACGTTTACGC